>OZ012629.1:2896392-3350802 GCA_963942485.1 Pediacus dermestoides | reverse complement strand
AAGTTGAATTGTCAAATGCACTTTTAGTACCTATTAAATTGTAAAACACTGAAAATTTCATTAAAATCTAATACCTAAAGTGGCACTAAAATTATAATTTTTTTAAACTATACCCATCTTGCAATTATTGTAAAATTAACTCTTGTGATTAATGATCTATTATTATTACATTCAAATTAGCAAAAATAAGGGAAATAAATTCAAAAAACTTGCTCAATACAAAAATAATTCTTATAAAATTCTGCACAAAAAATGTATTCACCATTTTTTCTTATATACGGTGGTTCTCAAACTACAAGAATAGAGTGGGATATAGTCCAAGCAATCTATCCAAGTTCCAATGCTTTAGTTCGCAATCGGAGAGGGCAGGATGAAACTTTGTGGACAATTGGAGCCCACAATGGTAAGTTTAAATCCAAGTTTTAGACTTCATCCCTCGGGAGGTTTTTCCGCCATCTTGGATTTAAGAGTGCATTTGTTTTTGGCGATTTGCAGCTAACTACGCACTTTGTCGAAAAGTATGTCTCTTTCTTTGTTGTAGAACATAAAATTTATTATCGAACCATGTATAGGGTGTTCATTTAAATTTCACCTCTAGTTGGCGTTGAAGTGTCGTTTAAGAATGAAATTTCATTCATAGATGACACTTCAACGCCAACTAGAGGTGAAATTTAAATGAACACCCGATATATTGAGTAACTAATTTATTCAATTACGAGTATTTTCGTAAAAAATTTGGAAGTTGGAGTAGTGTTTTTACTTTTTTATTTAAATTAAATTACATTAGTAAAAATAAGGGAAATAAATCCAAAAAACTTGCTCTTTTGGGATACGACGCGGAAAGTGCTGAGTTTCAATATTCTGTGGCGTCCCCCAATTTTATTGGAGCCTGGCACCCCTAAAAGCTATTATTTTTACTAATGTAATTTAATTTAAAAAAGTAAAAACACTAATTCAACCTCCAAATTTTTCACTAAAATACTCGTAATTGGATAAATTAGTTACTCAAAATACATGGTTCGATAGGAAATTTTATGATCTACAACAAAGAAAGAGACATACTTTTCGACAAAGTGCGTAGTTAAGCCGCAAATCGCAAAAAGCAAATGCTCTCTTAAATCCAAGATGGCGGGAAAACCTCCCGAGAGATGAAGTCTAAAACTTGGATTTAAACTTACTGTTGTGGGCCCCAATTGCCCACAAAGTTTCATCCTGCCTCTACGATTGCGAACTAAAGCATTAGAACTTGAATAGATTGCTTGGACTGTATTCACTTTATTCTTGTATAGTTTGAGAACCACTGCATATGAGAAAAAATGGTAAACATATTTTTTATGCAGAATTTTATAAGTATTATTTTTGTATAGAAGGTAAAATTGCTAAATCGTGAGCGTTTTGCGGTAAAATTCGGAAAACAACGAACATACATCTTGAGTGGCTTTTAGGGGTGCCAGGCTCTAATAAAATTGGGGGACACCACAGAATATTGAAACCCACCACTTTCCGCATCGGATCCCAAAAGGCCAAGTTTTCTGGATTTATTTCCCTTAATAGCCCATTTTTCATCTAATTTGAATGTACTATATTAAGAAAGTTTTAACCAAATCTGTATGTACATTATTCCAAATCTGAAATTTTTAATCTTTAGAACTAAAAGAATTTACTTGGAGGCTGCAGAAAACGTCTCAAGTATGGTGATTTAGAAATTTGATTTTTTTAATACATCAGTATTAAGCTGTAGAAACTTAACTTTTATTACACATAAAGTGATTTAGTAAAAATTATAAAAACTACATAAATAGTTCTAAAAATGTCTAATCAAATTACTTCATTTATGTAGCTTTTCGCTACTTTTAAGGAAAATAAAGACATTTTAAGATTATATCGAGTGGAAAACTGAAACTACAACACGTATTTTTATATTTTTTTAATAATACTTACAGGGCATAAAGGTACAGGTATCACAATTATTAAACTGCAACTATACTTATATTTGATGTTTTCTATAATACACATTATCAAACATTTAACATCCTACTGTACATTTATAAACACATTTATATCTTCATTAAGGTAAAGTATTTTGGCGTCTCCGCTCTTAGGCGCATGTATGGATTTTTGGCAACTTTTTACACTACAGTATTATTTTGGACGATTGTCGGAAAGCGACTTTCAACTTGTAAATAGAATAAACAGAAGAGGCAGTTTTCCAGCTACAAGTTGAAAGCTCTTTACATTGATATAATTTGTGGTTTTCTCGACAAAAACACGTTAATTAGGTACAGCAGGTAAAAATCTTGAATACAAAGCAAGTTACAAAAATAGGGACATGTGATGAAGTCATGAGTATTAGCTACATAGGTATATTATTAAAAAAGTACAAAGCTTCGGTATTTATCCAATAAAATTGTTATCGAAAGTAAGTATAGTTATTGGAAGTAAATTGATTATCTTCCAATTAAATCAAGCTTCCTCTTCCCACACCACAATTTGTCTCGTCGTGTATGGTCATTAATTATTTTCAAAATATGAATATTGACATAAAGTGGACACAAAGCAAAAAGCTTTATTAGTTTTACTTCTAGTGAACTGCTGATGGTGATGGTGGTGTTATTTTAACATGGAAAATGTCAGTTCATTAATCAAGACAGGGACAGCCACCATTTTATGCAAACACAACAATTTGCGCCCGCCCGGAAGAAAATCAAATTACTCCAGAAGTTTTTATAAAATTATGAAAACTTTTTCACGCGCGCACTGGGAAAACGCTAGGTACATTATTATACCGTGATATATTTTAAACAAGTTTTCCACTGTATTTCCATTATAATATACTCGTACTTAAATGTAACACCAACCTATTGTTTTATTTTTCCAAACGTATATTCAAGGGAAGTTTGGGTTTTTACGACCATGACCATGAGAAAGCGTGTTGGAAATAACTCGATTAGGAAAATAGAGTGTCGTTTTTGTGGCTTGATTCTTCAGTCATTCTATTTGGCTTGTGGTGGCTTATTTTGTATAGTCTATACAAGAAGTTTTCATTTTTTGGCAGGCAATTTTAGAGGTGAAATTATTTTATAAAATGCGGTGTTGGTCCCAATTGGTGTTTCAATAAAAACGAATGTACACATCGTTAAACTAAACAATAAATTTTCAAAAATAGGTATTTCTGAATATAAGTACAGAAGATATAATTCAAACATCCTTTTTGAAAACGCCGATTTTAATAACATAAATCTGGATCATTATTTTATAAATATTTAAAACCAATATCGAGATACTTTTAATTTTTAAAACTTGCAGATTTTTTGAGAGTAAGCGTGAAATTTAAAAATGGCATCTTATCGAAAGTTGCTCGACATTTACCTATATTAACCACAATCTTTCTACAGTTATACATCACGATTTCCAAAATTGCCTGCAAAACTTTTGAAACAGAGTATTTTCCTTAATAACCACTTATAGCTAACTAATTAAAATTTCTATAAACTAACAGGGTTGGAGTTTGACTTACAATTTTTGTTATAATTTGTGTGTTTCGTTATGACATAAAATATATAATCCTAATTACTTATACAAGTATTAATTAATTTAGGAGCACTCAGTCTTTACCTCGTGCTTTTAGGCTACCATACATACAAGTACATATTTAATTAGCTTATTATAGGTAATGGTTTTACAACAATAAAATGTTAATTTGAGGTGGTGCAGGCAATAAACAGTGTAAAGATATAACATCTATTATATTGTTTATTGTCCCACCAGGAAAACTATCTATTTCCTAAATGGCAGTGAAAATGTACAATGTTGCTAAACATTTATCAGTATGAAGTCAGTCTACATTTTTTGTATTGGGTAGGAAATTTAATTTGTAGGGTCTTCCAAATGAACCTCTCAAAGAAAATTCCCAAAATAACAGTCTAACCTAATAATCCAACAGAACGAAATACTTTCTATAAATAATTCAACATTCAAATTGATATGACGCTTTTTTCCAATAATTTACATAAGATATCTCTATACCTACATTGCATTTACAGTAAATAAGGAAAAAATCTAAGAAAGTCACGTTGACGACAGTGAATATTAAACTTAATTCCTATATAAACTGGAAGAACCGATTCGCCAGTATTGTGGGTGGAAATAGCTGGGTTGTTATCTCGTATAAAACTCTACACACCTAACATTGACAGCTTGCAGTCTGATATGGCAAACTAGCACAGATGGTGGCACGACAAAAATATTCTAGATATATTACGGTTCCAATTTTAAACCGCCAAGACGGTGGAGCACCGTGGGGAAGAGCGAGTCGAATAATTGAAATGAATAGAAAATAGGGACACCTACACTTCCCTACTTCAGTTTCGGTTTTTCGCATCAAGCCGAAGTTTTCAATTCAAATTTACTGAACATAAATTGGATTTTATCCAAAAACTTACGGTCTTTTGTTTAGTTGTTACATATTGTGTTAGTGGTAAACGCGAAATTGGATTTTATAGCTAAAAGGCGTGAGGTTGCTACAGGGATTTGTTAAAATACAATACAGGTTGTCCCAGAGTTTTCAAGGAAATTGTTGAGGTTTTAATAGTTATTGATTAGGCTTTTAGGTTTGAGAAAAAATTACATTTTTCTTAGTTTTAAGCAAATTCCGAGTGTCGATTTTTATAAATATCAATTTCTAGCTTTTATATTTCTAAGACCAGGGGATGATTGAGATTTTGCAAATTTTGATCCTGTAATTACTCTATACTTAGAAACTGTAAATTTGACACTTGTGGCGTCAACAAATAAAAAACTATCAGAATCTTAATATTTTCTATTTAAACTTTGTCATATTTCCTCATACTACTATTTTAGAATTTTGGAATCTCGTAAAGTTTAAACAAATCGATATAAAACTGACAAATTCGAATTTAAAAATTTTCAATATTCTGAAACTGAAACTACATGATAAGTAGTAATACCTAAGTAAAGAGCGATCAAATAAATTTGTAATCGAGTCATCCATGAACCCGAAATCGTATGTAGTTTCTTGAACTGCATTACAATAAAATGTCAGTTGAAAGCTAAAATGGTTCAAGTTAAAGACATACGGATTCAAATCCATGGATGACTCGATTACAAATTTATTTGATCACTCGATAATAATATTAATTAAAAAATAAAAAGTTAAGTTTCATATTGAATCTTGTTTCTCTCATATTGTCAAGTTGATGTTCTCTAAAATCGTTTCCAGTATAATTCAAGAAGATTATTAATATTTTGCCTTATTTTGTGTTAATAAATCTTTAATATAGTTAAAGTATTTTCTATTTCATTAACCTATTTTAAATTACTGACGTTAATACCACTTTAGTAATTTTCTATTCGTTTTTTTTTAGAGTCAAATTCAATTTAAAGCGATGTAACTCCACGCCAAAATAGCTCTCGTTAATTATACGAGCTGCTAATTAAAGCGACTTAAAAGCTATTTACTTCTCGTGTATCGAAATATACAGAATCCCAATTATTGAGCCTGGTCGCTTGAGCTTTACAGAAGCACTGACGCAAAATGAAAACTTGAGTCGTGTTTCAAAGAAAAACCAAAAGGATTAGCGCTTTCAGTTCGACTGCAATCGCCGTCGCCTCAATCTAGAAACTAAAATCACCGAATGCACTCCAATCAAATTCGTCATAACCACCCAGGGCGTAATCCTCAGCGGAGTGGCAGTAGATGGCCGTGTTAAGAGCCGCTGTTTCATGGGCACAGGCCTGGGCGGCCAACGCTGCCTGCCCCCAGCCCCAGCCGTGGCCCCAGTCGATCACTACCCCCGAAAGTACGGTGTGATCGCTCTCGTAGTTTGCTTCACTTCTAGTTGGTGGTTTGGCGCTGGTGCAGGTGGCGGTGGCTGCCTCACGGTGGCTCCTCACACATCCGTTGGCTACCACTTGAGCTGGAGGACAAATCGCATATTAAATTGTTATCTTTTGGGTCGAGTGGTGCTGGATTTAGTTGGGGATTTGAGGAACGGAAAGGACAAAGTAGAGGAATGAGTATACTGGGAAAGTTTATTGTTATTCGGGCACCGACTCAACGGGAATTACTAAATATCTTCTCGGATAGAGTTACAGGGATGTGGATGTAAACTCTTGTAATTAAATAAAAGGGTTTTAGGAGTTGCCGAATTAAGGAATTGTGTAAGAAGTGAAATAATTTATGTACTTATACTTATTCGGCTGTAAGCACATTTCAAAAATATATTATAAAAAACACTGAGTATTATTAGTAGAAATGTTCCAATTAGAGATATTCCAAAACTTTGTGTATTTTTGAAGCTGTAGTACAATTTTTAGAATCTTAACTTTGAGCCTGTCCATAACAGCTCATTTTTTGCATATTGTATAATCTTTATTATAAATTTTATATGCTTTAATGATTGTCGAAACAAATTTTAACTTCTGCCCTAGATGGATATTTCCTCATAACATGTTAACATTTTTTCGCAAAGTATTTATGAAATGTAATTAAAGAAGTCCTGACGCATTCCAAACGTGCGTTCTGACACCATCAATAACATTTTTAATTTGAAATATAATAGAAAAGTCTTCGCCTAGAATTTTAATTACATGATATAGTTTCCCTGCCGCCTTACAGTTGGGCACAAATATATGGCGTTTGAATAAATTTGCATTTAATTTCACCAGGATGACGAGAGGTTAAATACGGGAATATAAATTAAGAAAAGTTTCATCAGGGCAATATTTGTTTTGGGGAGATTGTATGAACGATTTTTCTAAAAAAAATAAGGACAAGGAATGATGTGTGTATTTGTTTGCATGTTTCTTTCTTTAATTGCTTCACAACTCTATCGAAGTTCATGTTTGAATGTAGTAGATAAAATTTAATTAAAAGTCCTACAATTTTCTAAGTTTCAACTAAAACAAAAATATCTGATGTGTCCTGAGGCGGATTAACCAGTAAGCAAAAGAAGCTAGCGCTTGGGGCGCCAAAATTTGGGGGGCGCAAAATTTCCTGGAATTTTTTTTATTATTTATAGTTTTAAATAATTATTATTTGATCATATTTCATGAAATAGGAGAAATCTCAAAAAAAGTTAAAAAATATCTCTGCAAGTCTGAAAAGTCGGAATATAGATAGCAGATACGAGTACCGAGTGCTTTTATTAGGATATACAGGGTGATCAGTAATTGGCGCACTCGGAGCATACTGTGATAAACTATACGTTTTAAGAATGACGAATTTTTTTACCGCAGTGCTGTAAGTCCTTTCTTTACAAAGATATGAGCACGTTTGTGAAAATAAAAGTGGCAACACTGCATTGAACATGTGAATAGATTCGACGAGAAAAAAAAAGAGAAACGTTCAATATTTTATGATGCGAGAACTTGTTAAACTAATTTAGTACTGTCAATTTTATTAAAAAACAGAAACATCAATTGAAATTCATTTAGATAATATTTACATGGCAATAGAAGGTATTTTACTTTATCCCAAGGCGAGCTTGAGATGCTGCCAAACTTCAAATTTCTCTCAAATTTAGGTATTTTATTAAATTTTAACATTTTCAATTTCTTTGTATTAGAGGTTTTGTGAAAAAAATTGAACAAATCATATTGCATTTTATCCAGAGATTATAGTAGCATGAATTATTCACTTATTTTTGTCTTAGTTATTAAAATAATTAGCTTGTAACTTGGATGAGGGAAACTCTATAACTCGAAAACTAACCATCAGATTTAATTTTTCTTTGCAGATTATCCTTAGTTTTAATGTGCTCTATAACGCCCTGTATTCGGAGTGCGCCAATTACTGATCACCCTGTACATAATAACAACAAATTGTTTTATTTTTCATTTCATGTTCTTGTTACAAAAAAGACAAATAATGTCAAGGGGGGCGCAAATTTTGGTTCAGCTTGGGGCGCAATATACCCTTGATCCGCCTCTAGATGTGTCCAACACATGACTTTCTTATACATTACCATGATACAGTTTAAATCTTTGGAAAATACTGAAGGGGTAGCCAATAATCACATGCAGTCGACATTCAATACGTTATTAATATAAAATCACATTTATTTATTATTATTGTTTTCGTTACCATAGAAACCAGTAAAATAAAAAAAATAATGGTTCTTCTGGGATTCGAACCCGCGACCTTCCGTTTGGCAGTCATTTGTTTAAAATTTAATTCTAAATCAATGTTAAAGAATAAAAAAATCTCATAAATTGTTTATTTTTCAAGATATTCCTAAAAAACCTAAAAATGTCTTCAGGTAAGTGTCACTTGTTCTGGTGTTAGATGAAAAACATTGAATGTGGCACCCACAATTTTGTTCAAATTCTTAAATATGAAATTTGAATCAAATCCGATAACTCGTTTTTGAGTTATGGTGGATACAGACAGACAGACAGACAGACATCATGGCGAAAATGATCAAAATGGATTCAGGGGCCCCCAAAACGTGTAAATCCATCAAAATCTCGAAGTCGAAAAAATTCACGATTACTATACTTACTTTCTTATTACTTCGTATAAGAAAGTAAAAATATTCAGTAAATTTGTTTAAACTTTTACACTAAAGTTCCACCCCACTAACTACTTTATTCAATTGAAATAACCAATTAATTTAAGTGGATTTTTCACCTGACAGGAAGTTGTAAATTAATTAGGACAATTATCTATGCCAAGAAATATAGGGGAACACACGCCAAGCACATTCTATCTAGTAATTATTTAATCACATAATCGAAAGTTTCTTTACAAGTTTGCGAATTAACTTTGAACGTAATTATTTATAGAGGAACCGAAGCCACAGTTGTAGTATGGGTTGGAATCGCTAACATCGCACATAAGATAAATTTATGGAGTTAATCGCATCAATTGTTTATAATTGTTTCATAGCGAAGTTTAACACTGCCATCAATAACCACCTAATCTTATACATTGAGAAATGAGGAAAATATTAAAAATGACTGAATGCAGAAATTGAAAACCTGAACGAAAATCAGAAGATAGGGAAGAAAACTGAAGGGATGCCTAAAAAAGGAAGTCTTGACATAATAATAATAGGCAAGAAATAAATAAGACATTAAGAAGAAACAATATTTTTGACATAGTTAGTAAATTATTAAGAAATCAACATTAATTATTATAATTTTCTGCTTGTTTCTCCTATTCTTAACCTGAAATGTTACTTCTCATGCAACCCCCTGTATTTTAATACACCATTAGTCCACATAAAGCATCTTAAAAATTAAATTTGACTTTTTTCCCTATAAAATGTAACTCCATTGCACAACTTTTCCCCACATTTTCTCTCTAAGTTGCCCTAAATGTTTGATGAAAGCTTTTACTTAGCTCGCTCGCTTTTAGTCACAAATAAGTGACACCCTTAGAAACTTCCCCAATTATTTCCCGATTGTTGTGGCTACTGTTTCAGATTGCTTTAGTGGTTATACCATCAATAATTACATATACAAGAATATACTTACATCGGTTGTTTGTGAGAGCTTCTTGCTTGTCTTCCAAAGGCAGGTGTGGTGGGGGCGGCAACTGAAACAATTGAAATCGATACCACGCGTACTCGATCATATGCACATGCCGACACATCATCATCATCAAATCATACCGACAAAATAATGTCGTGTCGATGTGTTTACGCTGTTATCAACTACAGACAAGACAAACAAATTGTTTGTGTAGATAAATGAGGAGGGTTGTGGAAGGCAATTGACATAATTTGTTTTGGTGTGGTCGCCATGTTATTGAACGGGAAAATCAGGTTTTTGTTGGTTAAGTTGTAAAATGAGCTTTTCTGCTGATTACACTTGAACAACTTTATAACTTTCGCTGGAATTATAATGAAATTTTTTTCAAAGCTGCTTAATATTTTACCTATAGCCTTTATGGATCGGTTACTTGGACTTATAATCATCTATTAAAGTTAACAAGAAACTCGTATGAAGTCAATTACAAAATAGATTGCTAAATTTTCGACAATTTAGGTACAAATTTTTGAAAGGGTTTGTATTTCACATCTAAAAGAAACTTGCTTTTAGCCACACCGAGTGAAGATTAAAATGATCCTATTTAGAAGAACAAAATTTAAGGATTTCCCCACAATTTACGCAAACCCTCGCTCTTAAACAAAACAGTATCAAGTACTTAGGAGAATTCTTGGATACTTGGATAGTATGTTGACATGGAGGAAACCGATACGATGTTAAAGAAATCTAGAGATATTAGTCTTCGATTTAGGTACTATCTTTACTCAGAGGTTGTCTTCAGGCCGGATTGGTGAGCTGGCGAAGTTAGGATGCACAACAACGCATCCCAAAAGCTGGGCAAAAAATAAAGGTTAGGAAAAGTGGAACTCACAGTTATTGTCCACGAAAAAACGCCAAAATAATGGAGAAGTAAATTCCAGTCTCCACTTTAAGACTTATCAAAGCAGACACAAGACGTAATTTAGGATACTCCCTTCTAGTCCAGAATTATCGGGAGTGATAGAATTCTCAGAAAAGTCGATAGCAGACTACGAAGAAACCCTGCAGATGACACCAGAGGAGCACTCTATATACACTACCCTATTTGTTATTTGAGGCTATAATCGTTTATGAAAGTTACCCAAAATTTAATACCACTTACTTCATGTATTTTATAAAATATCCGGATGGAGGTTCACCCTTAAATCCATCTTCTGTTTGTATCATCTTATTACAATAAATTTAAATTTAATATCGAAAATCCATGTGCGCTTTTACAGATTTTAGAGGGGAATAAAATGAATTTTATATCTGCATAAAATTGCCTCTTACGCCGCCGCATATTCCCATATATGTTAAACTGGCGCCACAATAACTGCTTATAAAACAAACTTTCCCAAACACAGGGATATAGCTTTTGTTATTATAATGTTTTTACTTCAGCTCATTTTTATTTATTTTCTTTCGCAAATCGAATTGAACGAATGCATTTCTCCCGACGAGATAAGAACAACCCTCCACATTCATCCACAATTATTTGGGTCTTTCCGACTTAGTTTTTTTTTGCAACCCAAATCAATTTAACAATTTATTGCTTGGGGAATAAGAATAGGATTTGATGGAAAGTTATAACAAGCAGAAACAAACAACGAAATTAAATTCAATGCAATTATAATAAATAAAGTGGTTTAACTTACTGTGTTGCTGATTGCTGTCATCCAATCGCTGGAAAAAAGAAAAATATTGAATTTAGTTATTACGTATCAACAGGGCCAGTGGATATCTTGTTAAACGTTGAAATTGAACGTGACTTTTTAACAAGGTGTTCAATACATGTGAGTCGGGTAATAACCTACAGATTTACACCTTATTATAATGAAAGTTCTTCATTATCACTCAAATAAATCGAAGATTTTTATTTTGAATCTTTTTTTTTGTAGATTTTAGTTTTGATAGCTGAATTTGATCGTAAATGAATCACTCTATTAGAAACAAATAATTAATATACGACATGCCTCAAAAATATTGATAGTTTTGTTTTAATAAAATTTTAAAGTATAAATATTTTGGTACTTTCAAGAGAAATTTTAAATTCATTTCATCTGCTGCTTTATAATAACAGCTCATATTCCAAGTAGACGTCATTTTATCTATAACCATCCCGTCACACACAAAATCTGAATCAAATAATCTCAGCTGCATCCATTCACATCCAAACTCAATATCATTCGACGGCGACATTCAATACCATCTCAACCAACCCCCATTTTCCCCCCACTACAGCCACATATGACACACTTTTCCTCAGCTTGTTCCTTGTCCATTAATTGATTTCCTGGTTTCTTAGCCATCACCCCATTCCCAATTAAACTCACACGTACCTGATCTCAGCTGGTGATTGTGCTATTAGCCAGTGGACCTCTTGTAAGGCCCTGCTGCCGATGGCCAACAGTTGACCAGTGTGGCACGTTCGTGGAAATCGTGGCCTTTTTGGTACCTGTCTGGTCCACTCGCCTACTGCCAGAAGTTCGGGGGCCTCGCTGATTCGGATGAAGCCCCGCGGTCTACTAAGACCCTTGTCGGCGTACCATGCCAAAGTTGAGTCCTCGTATAAGACCACCCATTCCTCGCTCCAACCTTTCGAGAAGAAGCCCCCTGGAATAGAAGGAGGGAAATTAGTTAGGGGGTTTGAAAAATCGAAACAATATTTCAGAGGAAATTTATATACAAGGTGTCCCAGTTTATATCGTCAGGATTTCACCAGTCGATAGTTTAGCGAAAATTAAAGGTGTTTAGTCTAATAAACTATGGCCGAATGTTGCTTTCTTTTTGACGTACAGGGCATTAAAGAAAATAAATTATTTTAAATAATTTGCTATAAATCAATAACTAAAAAACTTAGCCTTCTGAAATTTTGCATAGATCTTTTTTTTGTATTCTCTTATTAATAGTGGTTGCAATTATTTTATTTAGAACACAGAGGCATGCGTACGGGTTTCTTCAAAAACATTTTATTGAATAAAACGTACGCCACTGGTTTTTTTGAAGCATCATTATTTTCCATTCAATTTAGAAACTTTTTCGTACATAATAATTTTTTGATAACTTAACTCAAAATAACCTAATAGTACAGTAAATAAGGGAGAAAAAAGGCTTCAAATAGACTTTTTTTACCCTACAGCCAATTTTTGCAGAATCTTTTAGAGGGTCACCCTGAAAGTTTAAAACTGAGTTTGTGTATTCCTTGCTTCACCATTAAGGGTTGGATTTTTTTGTTTATTGAATAACTTTTTTCCTATTAAATTTTCGAAAAAAAGAGTTAGTACATAGTTGTAAAGAAAAATATTTCATACAAATTATCTTTTAAACTTTTTTGATGTTGTCGATATTTAAAAAGTTATTCAACAAATAAGTAGAAAATATTGGGAAAAGAGTAGTAAGTAGTAGTAGTAAGTAGTATCTAACTAGAGAAAAAATTTTCCTAAAATTTGCAACTTATTTGTTGAATATCTTTTTAAATATTGACAATATCAAAAAAATATTGAAAGGAAAGTTGTCGGAAATATTTTTCTCTACAACTTTGTACTGATGCTTTTTTCGGAAATCGAATAGGGAAGAACCTCTTTAATAAATAAGAAAAAAAAAGTTAAGTTATCAAGAAATTGTAAGATACAAAAAAATTTCTAAATTGAATGGAAAATACTCTCTGTATATTGGTGCTGCAAAAAAAATGGTGTACGTTTATTCAATCAAATGTTTTTGAAGAAACCCGTACGCACGCCTCTGTGTTCTAAATAAAACAATTGCAACCACTATTAATAAGAGAATACAAAAAAAAAGATCTAGGTATGCAAAATTTCAGAAGACTAACTTTTTTGTTATTGATTTATAGCAAATTATTTAAAATAATTTATTTTCTTTAATGGCCTGTACGTCAAAAAGGAAGCAACCTTCGACCATAGTTTATTAGACAAACCACCTTTAATTTTCGCTAAACTATCGACTGGTGAAATCCTGACGATATAAACTTGGACATCCTGTATAAATTCGGAAATCTAACATATTATAGTGTCTCAATAAGGAAAAATATGTCGATAAATATTTACTCAACATTTATTATGTTGATCCTATATTTTTAACGTGCCTTTAAGTGTTTACTAAAATGCATTGTATTTTTTTTGTACTAACACCTCATTATAGTGTAGAATTGTAAAAATAATTTATCGTTACTTTTGTTATATTAATCAAGATCAAGATCAGTCTTCAATTAATCTTGTTGTGGTTTCCCTAACGTGACGCCATTTTGAATGATGATCCTGTCTCGCATTGCACTTTCAAATGGTTCTCTCGACTTAACAGCGAAACTCAACAATACCAAAAAGTCAGAGAAACATTTAAGTTTAGATTTAGTGAATTTTGCAGAACTATTTTGAAATAAAATAAGCTGTAGATAATTTTAATAGTATTTATGAAGTAAATGCTACGTAAGTTTATAGTATTTCCATTTTTTCATGTTACCTTTCTACAATAATATAACATACAGGCAATAAACACAATTTGTCCCAAGTGCTCCTGTTTATACATATTGTATGGATCTAGATATAGCACAGCATGTCAAACAGAGTTAAATTAATTTTACCGACAACTCTAACGCTGTTATGTGTAAAAGCTTTTAAAACGTCGATATCTATTTAAATTTAGGAGACATAAGTACATCTAAAACGATATTTGCAAATCGGTACGTACTCAGCACTTACCCCTTTCTTATATACAGTTTTTTGTGCAAGGAGTCTGAAAATAAATTTAGTTGGTGGAGTGTCGTGATAAATTTAAAATATCTGATGTGCCCAACACATGACTTTCTTATACGGATAGTATCACAATAATTACTTTTCCAAAAAAAAATAAGTTAAATTTCTTGTAAAAATTTTGAGGGTTTCCAGCAATTTTCAAATAGTCTCTGTCGCACTTATTGCAATACGCATAAATCTGTCCTTGTCCCACTCATTATAACCGAATTTTACGACAAAAATGTGTTTTATTTTAGATTTTTGACCTTAAAAAAATCTCCCGGTATGAAATTATATTTATTTATTCATTAATTATTATTGTTTTCGGTACCATAGAAACCAGTAAAATAAAAAAAAACTAATGGTCCGTCCTTCTGGGATTCGAACCCGGGACCTTCCGTTTGGCAGCCATATAATGTGTCACATGGTCTACCTCGACCATCGGATTCAACTAACAAGGCGCGCTATAAGAATGTCTAGTTTTTTTGAAATTTTTTTGACGAAATTTCAAAAAAACGTTCAAACAAAATTTGTTCAAAATTCAATTCTAAATCAATGTTAAGGAATAAAAAATCTCATAAATTGTTTATTTTTCAAGATATTCCCAAAAAACCTAAAAATGTCTTCAGGTAACTGTCACTTGTTTTGGTGCTAGATGAAAAACATTGAATGTGGCACCCACAAATTTGTCCAAACTCTTAAATATGAAATTTGAATCAAATCCGATAACTCGTTTTTGAGTTATGGTGGATACAGACAGACAGACAGACATCATGGCGAAAATGGTCAAAATGGATTCAGGGGTCCTCAAAACGTGTAAATCCATCAAAATCTCGAAGTCGAAAAAAATCACGATTACAATACTTACTTATACTTCGTATAAGAAAGTAAAAATAACGCGTTTGGTAAAATTGAGATATTTTTACTTTCTTATACGTAGTATAAGGAAGTATTGTAATCGTGATTTTTTTCGACTTCGAGATTTTGATGCATTTACACGTTTTGAGGGCCCCTGAATCCATTTTGACCATTTTCGCCATGATGTCTGTCTGTGTGTCTGTGTGTCTGTCTGTATCCACGATAACTCAAAAACGACTTAACGGATTTGATTCAAAATTCATATTTAAGAGTTTGAACAAAATTGTGGGTGCCACATTAAATCTTTTTCATCTAGCACCAACACAAGTGGTACTTACCTGAAGATATTTTTAGGTTTTTTAGGAATATCTTGAAAAATAAACAATTTACGACATTTTTTTATTCTTTAACATTGATTTAGAATTAAATTTTGAACAAATTTTGTTTGAAACTTTTTTTGAAATTCCGTCAAAATATTTTATTTATATAGTGGCGCCATCTATCTCTGATTTACAAAGTACATGTTGTTTACATACAGAAATCTATACCGTTGAGGAAATCGATTGTAGCATTACTATTTGAAAAGATCGACGGCTACAACGGCTACGGTTTTATGTTTTGGATATCATGGCAACTCGATTAAAATTTTTTGTAATATATACAATAAAGTCGTGAAATTGTATTATGCATGCAAATCTACATTAAAGATATCGACGCCAAATTTTTTGTGAATGCTCTTTCAATTTTTAGACGTGTCGACAAAGTAACAAAAGTGTTTTATTTTGCGCCGTTTTTTAATAATTATAAATTATTTATATATTTATATAGTGTTGCCATCTATCTCTGAGTGGCTGTTGTTTACTTACATTACAGAAATCTATTTGTTTTTATACTAAAGATTCTGTTTGCATTAAACACACGAAGAGCTCGAATAAAGTTATAAAAATTTAAAAAGTGAAAACCAATTAATCCAATCCTGGTGAGAGTGGCTATATCGCCAAACACCAAAAACTTGACATTGCTTTGCAATCCAAGTACGAAGAAGAAGAAGAGATTGTTAGTCAAACAATTGTCAAAGGCAAAAGATCGAAATATTTTGATGAGAAGGATTATTGTGCACTGTACAGTTTGTTTGAGTGAAACGTTGACCAAAACTGAGAAGTATTTTTAAATCTTCGAAGTTTAGCTACAGCAAATTCAAAGATATCAAACATTTTTCGCACTGTGGAATTTTGATAAGTATTCTGTTATTTATTTGTCCTAAAATCTGGTAGTAATGAGTGGGACAAGGACAGATTTATGCGTATTGCAATAAGTGCGACAGAGACTATTTGAAAATTGCTGGAAACCCTCAAAATTTTTACAAGAAATTTAACTTAATTTCTTTAGGAAAAGTAATTACTGTGATACTATCCGTATAAGAAAGTCATGTGTTGGGCACATCAGATATTTTGTATAGCTTTTGATTATTTAAGTCAAGGAATACAAATATTCGTAAAAAATTCTACTACCTACTTATTCTTGTTAAAGAGAAAATAAATGTTTTTCTTTTAAAACTTGCGAGGTGCTGGAAAAAATTCCCCAAAATAACTGACAATATTGATAAACCGTAGTAATGTGAAAATTATGCGGATAAACTTCAAGGCATCAGCACCAGCAGGATAACTGTCACATTTCCAGTAGAACACGACTAAAACTTTGACAAACCATAAATACTCATAACGCACCCATTCTGTACTAAATACAGGCGCACATAGAGAGCACGATATCGTTGAATGAATATTATACTCCCAGCACGGATTCTCCCAACAGAAAGTGGCTCATTACGTAATCCGCTGACAGCTATTGTCCTGCTGTTCCCAGAAGACGCCTCTCTTTCTCTCCTCCTTTGCCGACTAAACCTAAAAGTAGATCCATCTTGTGTATGTGCATGAGATACAAAGCCAGCGTATACTACAATCGGCCATCCTTAAAATGCATTCAAGTACCAAGAAAAATCCTTTAGTGATTCGAATTTAATCTGCACTGCTTCAGTTGTCCGTTGAGAAATGGGAAATGAAAGGATGATTTCTGATGACATTTGGGCGGATTATTTTCGGTACCTGTGTACTTTGCTCATGTTAGGATGCAGACTTACAACTTTTCTGGTTCTTTAAAAAACCATTCTAATTTTATATTGTTAGCAATTTCAAGTTTTCATGCCTGAAAATCCATAAGGTCTGCATACGTCGAATATCTACTTTAATATATTGCTTTCTGTTACACATATTTTTTAAAGTTGGCTGGTTATATGGAAAATTAAGAAAATATTTATTAATCAAAGAATTTTTGAAGTAAAATTAATTGTGATCCTCTAAATATGCAATGATATAAATTCAAAATGTTCTGTAGTGAACCCAGACGATGTATCGCATATGAAGGAATTTGAGATGGTATATTATTTTATGTTTAACATCCGAATTAAAGTTTTTTCTGTTGAACATGTACCTACCTACGCTCCAGCACGAAGGACGAGTATATTTTAAGTATTTTACTGCTGCAGCCGGTGAAGTTTAGGAGCATCAGGAGCCAAAACAAACATAATATTTTATTTATGACCCCGTTATTTAATCTTTCCGTTTTATAGTGTATGGTTTAAAATTTATCGAAGAGAGGGAAAAAATTTTATGCGTATTATAAGCTACACAAGAAAATGTTAAGTATATGTATAAAAAATAATTACAGACACACAGAAATTAATGATGTTTCTGAAATATTCCAGCATCGCGACCCTAGCTCCAACTTGATATATATGAATGGGGAGACACAACTCTTGGAGAAGTATCCGACATCTCCCGGAAAAATTAGATAAGTCTGTAAGAATCGATGAAAATAAGTCTCAGCCAGCGACTGTCTCTCAATGGAATATCACTGTGAGATGGCGAGTTTTTCCCCTTCATTCGATTTCAACTTTTTTTGTTCAATCGAGTTCGTTTAACAAATAAAAGGGTTCATTACAAGATGGGCTCTACGAAAATAAACAGTGTTGTACAATTGCTTTATTTTTACTTTCTCTGAAACGGAAATTTATGAGGGGATTTTACTAAAATGTAGCTAAGCTTGTATACAATTTTAATTTATGTGGTTTCTTGAGAATACATTCAGTCATTGACCATGAAGTCCATTTTGTTCATTAAAATTTAATACCGGGTGTTCGCGCGTAATGGCTCACTATTGCTAACTTCGTTATTATTCGACCTACAAAGTCGGTTAAATTCGCAAACTAGTAGCATTTTTTCCGCTGATTACAATGGTGAAAACAGAAAAACAATTGACCATCAGTTTTTTGAAATATTCACAAAAATATATTTTTTTTAAATGGAACACCCTATATATTTTTGCAGAAATCGATGACAAATTAAATTCTGTACAAAAAAGTCCTTAATTTTTTTTGATTATAATTTAAAATAAGCGAATTATTTTGAAAAAAAGTTTGCAATTCTTTAAAATCAAGTAGCCATAAAACGGAATAGTAATTTATTAAAATCAAACAATCATAATTTTGAATTTAAGCAAGTTGAAAAAAACTTGAAAGAATTACGGAAATATTACTATTTTATTTAATATTTTTAATATACAGGTGTTTGCGCAAAGTGGTTCATTATTGCTAACTTTGTTATTATTGGAGCTACAAAATCGGTTAAATTAGCAGACTAGTAGTATTTTATTTTTCCGCTGATTATAATGGTGAAAACAGAAAAACAATTGGCCATCTGGTTTTCGAGATATTCACAAAAATGACATTTTTTAAATGGGACACCCTGTATATTTTTGCAAAAATCGATGATAAATTAAATTCTGAACAAAAAATGTTCTTATGCTTTTTTGACAATTATTTAAAATAAGCCAGTCATTTTGAAAAAAAGTTTTCAAAGTTTTAATATCAAGTAGCCATGAAAATTATAATTTTGTAAATTTTTAATATTTCCGTAATTCTTTAAAGTATTTTTCTACTTGTTTAAATTCAAAATTATGATTGTTTGGTTTTAATAAATTACTATTCCGTTTTATGGCTACTTGATTTTAAAGAATTGCAAACATTTTTCAAAATAACTCGCTTATTTGAAATTATAATCAAAAAAAATTGAGGACTTTTTTGTACAGAATTTAATTTACCAGCGATTTTTGCAAAAATATACAGGGTGGCTGAAATTTCGTTTCCAGCATGGGGATCTCGCTTATTATAATTGATAATAAATTTGGCAAAGTTGCTAAATTTAGAGCTCAGTAATAATCCTAAGACAAATTTGAATTATCTTGGACGGTCTTCTGAAAAAGTGAAAAAAACTGAAAATTACAATTTTTGAAAATCGCCCATAAGTTTTTTATTTCTGAATATTTTTCAAATCTGTAAAAACATTCTCAAAGCAACTTTTTATGCTCTATCAATCAGTGATCGTCGTTTCTTTAAAAATCGATTCGTTTTTGTTTTTTAAACGCCAACTTCCGTTTTTCTTATGGACGTATTTTCTACTTTATACATCATTGGATAGTATATTTTTTTCCAAATTCATCGATGTGGTTCACATGGTATTCAGATTTAATTTTAATTGTTAAAATTTAGAAAATGTGTCCAATACAGCAATCATCTCAAATCAAGCAGCCTAAACTCGCTTAATTTGTGTTGTTACCATGATAATTTATAAACAATTTAAAATTTTAAAATTTGAGGTTTGTCATAAGCATAGATGTCACAAGCGACAAATTACAATAATAATTAGTTATTCCCCGCGAATTAAATTAAATTATGTTTTTGAATAATAAAAAGCGTGATATGATGCGTATTTATTATTTTTCACATAGAAATTCTATCCTAACGACACAACGATACGCAGAAACATATCCTGAAAGAAGACAACCATCTTCTAGATTATTTTCTACACTGGACAATAATCTGGTATCTCGACAAGAGAACTGAGTCATAATTTGGAATTACCTCGATACTAGATTCAAACAGTTCTAAAGGAGGAAGGATTTAAACCATTTAAAATCCATGTGACACAGATATTGAGACCCGGAGACGAAGTTCACAGACTCCAGTTTTGCGAGTGGCTTCTTGATAAATACCAACGTAACGAGGATTTTCTGAAAAATATTATTTGGACGGATGAATGTTCATTCACCAACTTGGGCATGTTTAATCGTCATAATGAACATTATTGAGCCAGAGAAAATCCCCGTACCTATAGAGAAGCAAGACCACAGCACCGATATGGTATCAATGTCTGGGTAGGTTTATGGGGGGAAAGGGGTATTGGTCCTCATATTTTCGAAGGGACTCTAACCGCTCAACGTTACATTAACTTTATAAACCAAGATTTGATGGAATATTTGGAGAATGTCCCACTGAATCAACTACAGCAAATATGGTGGCATCAGGATGGGGCTCCAGCGCATAATGCGCACATTATTAGAGAACGCCTTAATGAACTTTTTCCTGAACAAGGGATCGGAATCCATGGGCACGTCCATTGGCCAGCTAGATCCCCTGACCTGAACCCCTTAGATTTTTTCTTTGGGGATACGCCAAAAATAAAATTTTTAAAAACACTTATAACAATGTCGAAGAACTGAGGAATGCCGTTTTGGGAGTGATGCGTAATATTCCACGTAGAACGATAGCGCGAAGTTTAGACAGTGGAGTACGGAAGCGTTTGCGGTTGTGTATTAGAGAAGACGGGCATTTATTTGAACATCTACTTTAAATTTAATTTGATATAGCATATTGCTTTATTGTCATATGTTATTCGGCTTTCATATTTGTTTAGATTTCTTAAAGGATTCAAATTCCATTAAATTGTTGTTCAGTGTAGAAAATAATCTCGAAGATTTTTGTCTTCATTCAGAATAAGTTTCGGCGTAACACTGTGTTTTTAGGAGAGAGTTTTTATGTTATGAATAAAAAGTACACGCATAATATCAGTCTTTTCATTATTCGAAAACATAATTTTAGTTCACAGATTATGATTAATAATAATTATTGCAATTTGTCACTTGTGCCAGACCTCAAATTACTTAAATTTTGAAATTGTTTATAAATTACCATGGTAACAATACAAACTAAGCGAGTTTGGGCTCCTTGATTTGAGATGATTGCTGTATTGGATACATTTTTTAAATTTTTACATTTAAAATTAAATCTGAATACCATGTGTAGCACATCGATGAATTTGGAAAAAAATGTACTATCCGATGATGTGAAAAGTAGAAAGTGTAGGCGTTCAAAAAACAAAAACGAATCGATGTTTAAAGAAACGACGATCACTGATTGATAGAGCATAAAAAGTTGCTTTGAGAATGTTTTTACTAAAGTTCTAGATATATAAAGTACCGCAAACCGTCCGCCATTTTCGGGAAAAAAGCGGCAAATTCAAAATCTTGCAACCTGCCATATTCAATGTTAACCTCAAACATGACTTTTAAGAAAAACTTTGTTTTTAATGTCAAAACAGACTCACTAGTTGCCATAACAAAAAGCCAATGAAAAACGAAAGTTTCACTTCGTTGACGGCCGTTTGATACACTGACGCAGATGACATTGGGATCGACACTAATTTAACAGCGAAATCCGCCATTTTCGGGAAAAAGAATGATATCTCTCTCTAACTCATAGCCTCATAGGTTGCGGTACTTTATATATCTAGAACTTTAGTTTTTACAGATTAGAAAAATGTCCAGAAATAAAAAAGTTATGGGCGATTTTCATACTGGAAATGGAATTTCAGCCACCCTGTATAGGGTGTTCCATTTAAAAAAATGTTATTTTTTTGAATATCTTGAAAACCAGATAGACAATTGTTTTTCTGTTTTCACCATTGTAATCAGCGGAAAAAATGCTACTTGTTTGCTAATTTAACCGACTTTATAGCTCCAATAATAACGAAGTTAGCAATTTCGCGCGAACACCCTGCATACTAGTAGTTTAAAAAAGCGGACTTGGCCATTTTTCGAATTTTAGAGTAAATATCCTAGCGAAATATTGTTAGCTGTGAGCAGAGCTGTAAGTTTTATTACGATGTAAAGCACAAAATACTATAGCTTCGAAATATACATCCATATGCAAAATTTCCTGGGGCTTCATTCGAAAGCGTTTTCAATTTATATCCTTATTCGCATGTTAAAACAAAAATAATTGACTTTGTTTTATATTAACTGAAACCAAGCCTGAAAATTAAAACCAACTGAACTGAACTAAACTATACCATCCGCTCGATCCTCGTCCATTGTCCACACCAG
The DNA here is from genome assembly GCA_963942485.1 of Pediacus dermestoides. Classification (NCBI taxonomy): domain Eukaryota; kingdom Metazoa; phylum Arthropoda; class Insecta; order Coleoptera; family Cucujidae; genus Pediacus; species Pediacus dermestoides. Next base: position 3,328,387 of record OZ012629.1, on the reverse strand, counting down.
AAATTGTGTGTAATATTTCACATGAAACACGGGCAAATAAATTGGTTATTCTATTATATTAATAACAATTGGTTCGGTTTTGTGACAATGTTGTTTTAGAATTAAACCGGATTATTTACAGTATCACAAAAAGAGAAACATGACTCTATACTATACAACAAGAATTCTAAAGCTCGTCTTCCTAATCTACCAGCGCGCTAGTCGGAAATCAGTCATCTGTTCTAATTGAACGAAGCTTTGTGTAGTTTTGCATAAACTTCCCACAAACACTTTTAAAAATATAATCAATTTAATAACATAAGACGTCAAAACAGTGTATTAGAGCATCAGCTCGTCCCACGACTTAATAAAGCGAGATTACGTTTGAATTGGTTTACCAGATGGAAACTTCAAAAGGAAAAAGACTGCAGAAAATTTGATGCACGCAAGCAGTTTTTTTAATTCTATGCGCTGTCCAAACCGTGTGTGGTGTGGGAGGTTTTTCTAGTAATTTAAATTTAATGGACAAACTTTTCCAATCATGTTTGAAAAAGGAAAACAAGGAATTTTGGTTGGAAAAAATATATCTAAATAAAAAAGTAACAAATTTTATTTGCGTTTTATAAAAGTATACTTATCGTGGATCTAAAGAGTTAACTAGAGCTAGAAAACCTCTGGGAAATTACAAAAAATTAAATAAATATTTACGGGGGAATTTTTGTAGTAAAGAAAAAACCAATGCCAATTTATCTTAAGAAGATTAAGACGTGTATTGAAAGCTGATAATAAATAATGAATATAGTTTGCAAAAATCTTGTTTTTCCACACCATTTCATGTTAGAGCAAGTGAATAAACCAGGAGTTTGCAAAATAGAATATGTTTATTGAACAAGTACATAAACTGAGTGAATATAGCAATAATATAAGTATATAACATACACAAAACAAAAGTGACAAAAGTGACAAAAGTTAACCGGCTACGAGAGCGCAACATGCATGGCTCTATGTCGGATCGATACTGGATCGATATCTTCAGCCCCGGAAATGCGTCAGCGATTACGCATAACCCATTCGCACTAACACTTCCCCTCGCGATCGTACGCCGAAAATCGACACACACTATTCGCGAACACAGACGAATCACTCCCCAAACCCAACATTTTCACACACTTTTGATGCCGAGGTCCAGGAAGTCCCTTGGTCAGAACATCAGCCACCATTTCGTTTGTTGAAACGTGATGTAGACTCAAAAGATTCTCCTTGACGGCGTCTCTTATAAAATGATATTTGATATCAATATGCTTGCTCCTAGCATGAAAGATAGGATTTTCAGCTAGCTTCAGAGCGCCAACGTTGTCTTCAAAAATGATTGTTTTGGATAAATGTTTCAGTCCCAATTCAATGAGAAAAGACCGAAGATACGTAGCTTCTTTCACAGCCTCGGCCATTCCCATGTACTCTGCTTCGGTGGAAGATAGAGCAACAGTTTTCTGTTTTCTAGAGTCCCATGATATGGGGCCTCCCAGTATAAAAACGAAGCCTGTGTATGACTTCCTGTCATTTGGACAATTTCCCCAGTCCGCGTCTACGAAGCCTCTCAAGGGTTCTGACTCCTTATTGAAGACTAATCCAAGGTCAATCGTTCCCTTCAGGTATCGCAACACGCGTTTAGCAGCAATCCAATGTTCTTTTCCATAACAATTATTAAACTGCCCCAAGTAACTGACAGCGAAACTAATGTCAGGCCTAGTAGAGACGGCTAAATATGTTAAGGCTCCGACTAATTCCCGGTAAGGTAAGTTTTCGTCAGGAGGTTCTTCACTCTTCATGAGTTTTGCATTAGGGTCCATTGGAGTGCAAACAGATTTTGAATCTGCCATTCCGAATCTATTCAACAATTCGTTAATGTATCCGGTTTGGTGCATAGATATAGCATCGTCCTTTCTACTAAATTCTATCCCCAAACAATATCCAATTTCACCAAGGTCTTTGGTTTCGAATTTCTGCGACAAGTACTTCCCCAAATCACCAATGGTTTTACAGTTTCGAGATGCGACAATAATATCGTCGACGTAAATAGCGATTAAGGTTAGTTGATTTCCTTCTCCAATTTTATACAGGCAAGGATCAGCAGAAGTCGGTGTTGCACCAAAAGCTTTCAACACATTATCCAATTTAGCATACCAACTTCTACCGCCTTGACGTAAACCGTACAAAGATTTATTCAGAAGACATACTTTATCTCCTCTTTGTAGTTTCTTGAGCATATCCTTGGCCTTGTTCCCAAGTTCGTTCTTTTCTTCAGATTGGATGATATCTATCAACTGAGTTAGGTACTTCGGAGGTTCCATGAGTATTTCTTCTTCGAGTTCCCCGTTTAAGTAAGCGCTGGCCACGTCGAATTGTCTAATATTCATTCCATACTGAGTTGCTAATGAAGTCAAGAGTCTGATTGTACTAAGTCGGGCGACCGGCGCGAAGGTTTCCTTGAAATGAATACCAGGTCGTTGGCTAAAACCTTGAGCCACAAGTCTTGCCTTTCTCTTCTCAAGTGTTCCATCGGCTGCATATTTATTCCTTAATACGATGCGACTACCGATGACTTCGCAATTGTTGGGGCGCTCGACGAGTTTCCAGGTATCATTCTTGATGATGGACTTAATTTCAGCGGCCATAGCATCGTACCACTCATCAGCTTCGGGAGAATTCATTGCCTGTCTCATAGGTATTTCTGAGATATAGGCTTCTTCTGTAATTTCAGCAGTCCTCGCTTCTTCAGCCAAATATCTATATACTTTACGAGGTCTTCCCCTGGCTCCTGTTCTAACAATTCTAGGTCTGCCACTGAGCCTACCTCGTCTTGCTCTAGCATTTGGCTCTTGTGCGATTTCTTCTTCTCCTTCGTCTCCTGGTGGTTCTTCGACTTCTTCCTCTTGATCTACAACAGTGGGATTCATTTCTACATCGACGATTCGAGGCGAGGGCAACTCCCCGGTTTCTTTTGGTTCAAAATAATCTTCTGGAATAAATTCAGTGAAATCATTCTTACTTTCAGATCCTTCAACGAATTGTACATCTCGTGTGATTTCAACTTTTCTTGCGTTGGGTAGCCATACTCTATATCCCTTGCATTCTTCCGAGTATCCCAAAAATATCCCCTCTTGAGTACGTGACTCGAATTTTCCTCTGTTAGGTTGTCTATTTAGACAGAAAACGCGACACCCGAATTCTCTGTAGTAGCTAACATCGGGTTTATTACCGGTCCATATTTCGTACGGTGTTTTCCCTTTGAGACTTTTAGATGGACAACGATTTCGAATATAATTCGCAGTATTGACTGCTTCGGCCCAAAAAATTGGCGGAAGGCCCGATTGCATTAATAGACAGCGCGCCATGTCCAAAAGAGTTCGATTCTTTCTTTCGGCTATCCCGTTTTGTTCAGGGTTGTACGGAATTGTAAGGCGTCGAGATATTCCCAGTTTCTTCAAGAAGTTATCAAATTCATGACTGGTGTATTCTTTCCCGTTATCTGATTGAAAATATTTCACCTTCTTGTCTTGCTGATTCTCGACCATTGCTATAAATTCTTTCGTAGCTTCGAACACTTCGCTTTTTGATTTAAGAAAACGAACAACGCACCATTTAGATCGATCGTCGATAAACTCTACAAAATAACGCGCTTTACTCATAGATTCAACGCGCATTGGTCCGCAAACGTCAGAGTGTATCAGTTCCAACAATTCACTTACTCTATTGGACCGTTTGGGGAAAGGAGTACGAACCATCTTCCCCTGAAGACACACTTCGCATTTAATCGTATCTGCTAGTCTTTTCGCAGGCTTTAAAACTTCTAGTCCACGCACTGACTCGTTATTTATAGCTTCAATCATGTCTCTCGCGTTTAAATGTCCTAGACGCCTATGCCAGACTTCGAATGTCTCTTTGGAGGAAGAACCCGCCGCGAAAACCGAACCTGAGGGCGATTTCGTATCGTTTCGAGCGTTTTCGCGAGCGTAGTAAAGTTCACCGATTCTGTCTGCAATTAGCTTTACGTTTCCATCGACACCGATAACAAAAGCATTGTCTTTTCTGAACACAACTTCAAATCCGTTATTGGTAATTTTTCCCACCGACAGTAAGTTCGTACGTAGGTCCGGAACATACAAGGTGTTGTTTAAAGAAATGTTTTTCGACTTACCAAAAACATCAGCTGTGAACGCAGCCTTCCCTTGTGCAGTAATATTGGTAGATGCATTATTTGCAAGATTTAACTTACCACACTCAGAGTCCATTTCAGAAAAATCACTTACTTCGTTGCACAAATGAGATGTTGCACCACTGTCCAAGCACCATTTTGTTTTCAATGTTTTCTTGCTCGTAATGTTCAAACACAGCTGTTCTGACACATTCAGACAAATATCTTCGGCATTTCTTGCGGATGCACGGCGATTGTCTCGGTTTTTACAATTTGCAGCTTTATGTCCGATTTCTCTACATTTATGGCAACGAAATTTAAAAGGTTCTTTATGTTCTCTTGCACCCGAATTAAAGTCGCCACTATTTCTGGCTTTTTCGGTTTTATTCGCGTTCTTACGCCGCCACTGGCTGTTATTATTCGTAAATAATGCATTCTGCGACGTCAGTCGTATTTCGGTTTTTCTTGCATTACTTTCTTCAATAATTTTAACACGAAGAGTATCAGGTGATGGCAACTCATCCCGAGATTCTATAGCGCATCTAAAATTTTCGAAACTAGCAGGTAAACTGTACAGTAACATGATCGCTAACAAATCCGGATTAATCGTTACATCCATTTCATTTAGCTTATCAACCGCGTCGAAAAATTTGTTTATATGTTCCCTTACGTCGCCAGACTCATCCATTCGTTGCAGAGTTAGCTGTTTCAACAACGTGGCTTTTCTGGCCGGTCCTTTAGACTGATAGATGCTTTCCAGCTTTAGCCAAACATCCTTGGATGACTCACATCCCTTAATTTGCTTTAATTCAGACGGGCTAATTGCCAATATAATATCCGACTTCGCCTTATTGTCATTTCTCTCCCAAGCAAGTACCGCCGCTGCAGAATTCGTATCATTGGGTATCAATAAAGGTTTTGCTGACTCGCCGTTTACAAAAACCCACGCATCGTTTTTTATCAACAACGCTTCCATCTGCATCTTCCAAGTATCGTAGTTTTCCTTGTTGAGAGTTTCAATTCTTGCCATAATAGTCGCACTCATTTTTACTATTGAACAAACAAACACGTTCACGAGAAATTAAACAATTTTGCAAACCACACACGATTAAACTGGTACGCTCTGGGCCCATAACCTGTTAGAGCAAGTGAATAAACCAGGAGTTTGCAAAATAGAATATGTTTATTGAACAAGTACATAAACTGAGTGAATATAGCAATAATATAAGTATATAACATACACAAAACAAAAGTGACAAAAGTGACAAAAGTTAACCGGCTACGAGAGCGCAACATGCATGGCTCTATGTCGGATCGATACTGGATCGATATCTTCAGCCCCGGAAATGCGTCAGCGATTACGCATAACCCATTCGCACTAACATTTCACCAATTTGAAAATTATTTTAAATTAACACCGGCGCATTCGCCAAAATTTAAATTTATTTTTAATGTTAATTAAACCCCTAAATGAATTTTCTCAAAGGACTAGCTAAATTGTTATCTCGCATACAAAAACAGTGGATTCACCAAATTTCATAAAAATCCTTAGGCGAAATCTAACTACTTTCCAAAACTATATAACCAAACTTTTGCAAGCTGCCATAACTTTGATAGTTTGATTTTCGTATTTAAAACATGGATAAAAAGTTTAAATCTGAGTTTGTTTTCAAGTTTCAAAACATGAAATTAATATTTCTGCTTTCCGACATCTTTCAACTTCTATTTAATAAATCTAAGCTATTCACTATCTGGCATCAAATGCATTTTTCAATAAGAAACCATCAGAATAGCATAAACTTGAATGACTCTTCTTTTCGTAGGTATACAAAAATTTTATATGAAAATAATTCCATCTATTCACATAATATGTACATATACCGCGTATATTTACTAACTATACAAAACAATTTTGCTGAGACATCACATTCATTTTGTAGAATCCATTTTATTTTTACGGCTTTAGATTGGAGTACGCTTTACGACTGGGCTGAATAAATCAAACGTAATTCGTATCGAAAAAGTTAATTAACTTGTACGGATGTTACACGTTTTATTGGGGGAGTGAGGACGAAACGAAATAATATTATTGCGATGAGAGATACAAAGCCTAAGTTACATTATGTACTAAATTTTACACAAATGAAGTGTTTAATTTGTGTTGCAAACACACAAAAACTTTTATAAATAATTTTCGTTATTGATTAATAATTCTATTAAATTAAATTAAGTGTGATGAGTAAACAAAAAAATTAAATTAGGCAGGTTTGTGTTGTTGATTTTGATTATTCTCCAGATTTACTTCTTTCTCAGCAAAGGTTGGAATGGTGCAACTGTCTTTAATTAAATTCCATCAATCAATCAGTGTCCTTGGAAGGCCGTCAGCAAACCCTTTCAGTCTGTCTTGTATTTGATAACTTCATTAACATCGACAGTACCTACTCAAAGATGTGTTCTGACTTTACCTACCCTACCACCAAATTCTAACCGCACTTCCACACTTTCTGGGTAGATAAACCTCACTATCGCCCTTTGTTTGGGTCGTTTTAAATTTCATTACCAAGGAATTTTTTAATTAAAGTTGTACAACGGATGTAAATTGTCCATCGAATTCCAGTTTAATTGTGTGCAAATAATTTTTCGATATTTGATTAAAACGTATATCAATTGGATTGCTGGTGATTAAAATTTGTGATATTTACATTGCGGATGCAAGACGAATGAATGCAGAATATGGGGACACATTTAAAATTATAAAAAAAAACATTCACATATACAGGATGTCCCAGTTTATATCGTCAGGATTTCACCAGTCGATAGTTTAGCGAAAATTAAAGGTGGTTTGTCTAATAAACAATGGTCGAATGTTGCTTCCTTTTTGATGTATAAATCAATAACAAAAAAAGTTAGCCTTCTGAAATTTTGCATAGATCCTTTTATTGTATTCTCTTATTAATAGTGGTAGCAATTATTTTATTTAGAACACAGAGGCGTGCGTACGGGTTTCTTCATAAACATTTTATTGAATAAAACGTACGCCACTGGTTTTTTTGCAGCACCAATATGCAGAGAGTATTTTCCATTCAATTTAGAAACTTTTTTGTATCTTACAATTTCTTGATAACTTAACTCAAAATAATCTAATAGTACAGTAAATAAGGGAGAAAAAAAGGCTTCAAATAAACTTTTTTTACCCTACAGCCAATTTTTGTAGAATCTTCTAGAGTGTCACCCTGAAAGTTTAAAACTGAGTTTGTGTATTCATAGACCCCGCCCTTCCTTCACCAACCCTCAATTAAGGGTTGGATTTTTTTGTTTATTGAATAACTTTTTTCGTATTAAATTTTCGAAAAAAAAGAGTCAGTACAAAGTTGTAAAGAAAAATATTTCCTACAACTTGTCTTTTAAATTTTTTTGATATTGTCGATATTTAAAAAGTTATTCAACAAATAAGTTGAAAATTTTGGAGAAAGAGTAGTAAGTAGTACCTAACTAGAGAAAAATTTCCCTAAAATTTACAACTTATTGGTTGAATATCTTTTTAAATATTGACAATATCAAAAAAATATTAAAAGGAAAGTTGTAGGAAATATTTTTCTCTAGAACTTTGTACTGATGCTTTTTTCGGAAATCTAATAGGGAAGAACCTCTTTAATAAATAAGAAAAAAAAAGTTATCAAGAAATTGTAAGATACAAAAAGTTTCTAAATTGAATGGAAAATACTCTATGCATATTGGTGCTGCAAAAAAACCAGTGGTGTACGTTTTATTCGATAAAATGTTTTTGAAGAAACCCGTACGCACGCCTCTGTGTTCTAAATAAAATAATTGCAACCACTATTGATAAGAGAATACAAAATCTATGTAAAATTTCAGAAGAATAACTTTCTCTGTTATTGATTTATAGCAAATTATTTAAAATAATTTATTTTCTTTAATGCCCTGTACATCAAAAAGGGAGCAAAATTCGACCATAGTTTATTAGACAAACCACCTTTAATTTTCGATAAACTATCGACTGGTGAAATACTGACGATATAAACTGGGACACCCATTAGTATAATAAATAATTTTGTCAAACAATATTTTTTCAAAATGTAGATTTATAAATAATTACGCTGGTAAAACTGTCCCTTGCTTTATACTCTTATGTGTAAAAATCTTACAGCGACAACTTCAAGTTTACGCTAAATTTATTTCCTAGTGGGCGAAAACAAAAAGAAGTTTAATTAAATTGGTAAATAATTTCCAGTTGTTTTAATGGGTTTTCTACTTGACTGCTAAAACGCGACAGAAAAAGTAACCAAAGTAATTTCGATTAGGTACGTTCAGTTTAACTGTGGATGTATTGAAACGTAAAAGAGTCTTATTTGTTTTACAAATAATATTATTGTCATTCTATATTTTCTACATTCTGCTTGAGAAAATATTACGGAATGGGATAAATTTAAAAAAATATGAATTATATTTATTTAATTTTCTAAGTAAATATTTTGAGTCAGGTAAATTGCGAGACAATTAATAGGAAAATGCTTTTCAAGTGCACAACTAATCTAGTTATTATAACTATTACAGCAGGATTATTTTCAGAATGCATGCGCGTCACTCTGTTTCGTCTCTCCATCTCTCTCGCTCTCAAAGAAGGCAAACGCGCGTGAGAGATAGAGACAATATGACGCGTACGCCTTCTGAAAGTAAACCTAGTATACCTAACTAATTTCTACAACTTGCCATCTGTGCATACTATAATAAAAAGAAAACTAGCATATAGAATTGTTTTTTCAATGATGAAAAAGAGCCAAATGTACTTACTTCTATATCGCAAAAGATATCCCCCCTTGACTTGCTTGTTAACAATATCTGAAACAATATAACCACAATTTATACAATATCACGAATCCTCAACAAAAATTACACGCATACTACCAAACACTGAACTTGGAAATTTTATCACGTAGACATAAGTGAGCGTTTTCCTGGCGTTCAGTTACTAACGCCACAAAACTGTAAATTTGTTTACAAAAACAACACAGAAAACCCGACCCTATATACTAGATGTAATTTATTTTGATATATTAGATGTGGATGTATTGTACAATTTTCTCAGACTTTGCTCGCAGGATCATCCGTTTCAATTTCATTCTGAAATTCAAACAATGTTTTAACCCACAAAATTTCCTGGATTACTAAACATCGAGGGGCTGCTTTGGAGATTGTTAGTTTGTGGTGATTATCTGTTGTGAGGGCGAAGAGATTGTGTATTATGAACTGACAAGAAAATGACTTTTTTACAATTTTGGGGCTGAGGCTTCGCGAGGAAAGTAAGAAAATTGCAGCGGTTCCTTATATATGAATTTGAACATACATATTTTGTAATATTCAATATTAAATATAAAATAATAAAATCGATTAATTTTTTATAGTTCACTAGAGCCAGAGTTATTCTGGGTAGTATTTTTAAACAAAGGCACGACTATTAAAAAAAATACCTACTCTTTTTTATTGATTTCAATTTAGAACACTTCTTCACAGATTTAGTTCTATTGTTGTTCTCGACGTTAAACAAGTCCACATTTTTAATTCTAGATGTTATAATTTTTTTCACGCAACCCAAACTTTTTGTAATCAAGAAAACGTGTGATTATATTTATGAAAGTACATTTGGTCGTAACGTCGTAAGGGTATCACTTGAAAACTGAAATGAACCTACATAAAAACAAAATTTTAAGGATTCATTTTTATATTTGATTTCTTATTGAGTTCCAATCAAAAAGTCCATTTGTCGTCTTAACCTACATAACAGTTGTTGTCCAATAATATCGGTTACATGCGACTTTTGAAGACGTATTAATTTTCCAAAGCACTATCATATAGTTGCGTAAATAGATATTATGGGAGGGTAAATAACCTCTTACTATAGAATTGCGCAGGACTGAACATCAGCACCTGGCGACCTCAATTTTATGTAAATTATGCCAGTTTTTCTGAGAGCAAAACAAATAATTTTTTAAACTACAAACTACTGGTTTCTCTGAAAAAAATTGTACTAGCCATCCTAAATATACCAGTAGATTACTTAAACTTTTTTAAACGCCCTTTTTTCATTAGAATATTCCTGTGTGGATAAATTAAAATAAATATTAATATAAATTCTGTAATTACTTGCCACGATGGGTCGAATAAAACATCAGTGTGTGAACTTGTTGTTTAATCTCGGCACAGGCTCAAAAGTTCTTACATTTGCATACTAGAAGTATATTCATGTAGATCTGTCTGGGATTGCCAAATTGCATTAATTATACATAGTTAGTTTGAGTTTGTTGAATAATTTTTTTTAAAACTGCTTCTCCAAATTTATTTAAGAAAAATGTTAATGAAAAGTTTCTTCATTAGGATATAAGATAAATATTTGAAATTCGTTTTATTAAAACCAGTTTATTTACTAACAATTTTGTTATTAGTTTGTTTACATTTGCAGAAGTTTTTCCGGAAATTATTTACCTAAACAAATTCGTTTAACATTTTCGCCAATACAGAACATTACTTGCAATTTTTTTGCAAACAATTCTAATTCTAATAACATTCCATCTAAACTTACTGTTTCTGCGTTGTACGTCTTGTAAGGGTGGATGGCTACGCGACATGCACAATGTAAACATGTCGAGTACCACAGTAGCACTGTCTGAATGTTGAGGCAGGATTACGCCCTGAGACCGACTCATGCGTCCGTCGTCATCCCGCCACCGCCAACTCCACCGCCACCGTCGTAGTGCTACAATGAAAATGCACTAAATCACTGACCACCACCCGCACGCTCAATATTTATTAATGCTCAATGCACCAGAAGCGTTTACCTCCAATTAAAATTTGTTGTTCATGATTATTGAATTATGTAAAGCACAAACAATGGACAGTGCTTGCGTCAAAATAGGACGTTAGCGAAAATTAAGGGGAGAAACGTTGCGTTGGTTAGGTGAAATGGAATTGGAAAATTGTAGATAGTGAATTTGGTGCGTAGAGAGGTGGGAAAGTGTTTTAGTATTTCTAGAAAGTTTTAAGAACATTTCAGGAAGAGTTTAAGGCTCTTCTCATGAAAACACGAAGCAAAATGGGTTTCAAGCACGAAAAGTGCAAGTTTAGATAGATGGAAGGGGTGAAATGAATCTGCACTGAAATAATATGTATTTGCATATTTAAAACTAGTAAGAAAAAATATGAATTACGTTTTTCATTTTCTAGATATTTGAGAAATTCATCAAGAAATTTTTTCTTTTCAGGATATTGTTGATGGGTATCTAATTATTATAGGCCAGTCATTCAAGCACAAAAGGTACACAAAATTCCAAAAGTTTTGAAACTTGGACACAAGTTTGAAAACGCTAAAATAATATTAAGTCTAAATTTGCAAGACATCCGGAACATTGTCAAAAATTGAAAAAAGAACAATTTGCAGTATCCTTTTGTACAAAATTACAAAAATTAATGCAAACTTGGACAAATATTAAGTGGCCTATTACAAATCTTCCATTGAGTTTTGCAACCCTTTTTGCTAAACGGAACCTCGATTTTTATTAAATAATTAGCAAATTTTGTGGTAATTCTTCGTACAAAGTTCCAAAAGTTATGCAAACTTTATGTAATACTTATGATGCACTCCTGAACCCTCATGCCAATTTGCATAAATTTTTGAGGAACGGAAGAATTTTTTTTAATTTCTTTATTACTCGGGGCGGTGAATTTTTTAACAAAAAGGGGTCAACAAAATGCAAAAGTTTTCGAACATGGTTGCAAATGTTCGTTACACAGGTACAGACTGTACTTTTAATTTGCAACCTTTTCATACCTCCGGAACTTTGTTAATTGATAACATCTTGTAAATAATTCTAATTTCGCATATCCAAAATATTGCAAAAATATATTTAACTAATATTATTGAAAGTACTTTTCAATTTGCAACCTCATGGCGAGTCCGGAATAGTATATTTCATTACCAGTCTGGAAATAAGGATTTTTTCGTGCGCGCGTGACATATTCTCGTGGGAGGCGAAGCCGAACACTGGTAGTCATGCAATCACGAAAAATCCATTTCTGGACGTGTAATGAACGATATTTTTTATTATACTTATCTAAAAACAACCCAAAAAAGGATTAGAAGTAATTTTAGAACATTTTATTTTTAAAGTAATCATAATACATCGTAAAAATAGTAGGCAAACACGATTAACATTTCCATAGCAACGACTTGTTTATTATCGGCGATGTTTTATTTTCTGTAATATTTAGTGCACGGAAAAAAGAATAGGAGATCGGGAAAAGTTTTCCGTGCTCTGTTCTGAAAATGTCATCTTTACGTCATTGCAAAAACAGATGAAAACAAGGTGTTTTCAGATAAGCATAATAAAATAGTTATTTTTTGTACACAGTCCGTAAAATGGCTCCTTTCGGGACTATTTTTGTTTTACGGACTATTTTTATTTTTCGGACTTATTTCAGTCTGGTTACTATGATAACATGTTATTTAAAATCCGAAGTTCACTATTTTTGAGAAATATTTACTGTAATGATATTGGCATAAATTGTATTATGTATGATATGTCAATTACATATCATACATAATTAAAGGTTTGAATGTGTTTAGGTGTTTTAGGGACCTTTAACAAAAAAATATTCTTTGTAACACGTACCTAAATCAGTTTTTTGGGACTCATCTGCTATTCCAGACTCGGCTTCGTCTCGTCCGGAAACAGCTATTTGTCCCAAAAAACTGGATTTGAGGTACTTGTTACAAAAATAACTATTTCCGGACTTGCTTGTAAGTTGACAAGTACTTTCAATAATATTAGACAAATATAATTTGAGATTTGCAACTCTTTTGCAATTTTTTGGATATACGAAATTGGTATTATTTACATGGTGTTATCAATTTAACAAAGTTCCGGAGGTATGAAAAGGTTGCAAATTCAAAGTACAGTCTGTACCTGTGTAAAGAACATTTGCAACCATGTTTGCATTTTGTTGACCCCCCTTTGTTAAAAAATTCACCGCCCCGAGTAATAAAGAAATAAAAAAAAATTCTTCCGTTCCTCAAAAATTTATGCAAATTGGCATGTGGGTTCAGGACTATATCATAAGCATTACATAAAGTTTGCATAACTTTTGTAATTTTGTACGAAGAATTACAACAAAATTTGCTAATTATCTAATAAAAATCGAGGTTTCGTTTAGCAAAAAGGGTTGCAAACTCAATGGAAGATTTGTAATAGGCCACTTAACTTTTGTCCAAGTTTGCATAACTTTTGTAATTTTGTACAAAAAGATATTGCAAATTGTTGCTTTTTCAGTTTTTGACAATGTTCCGGTCATCCGGACGAGTTGCAAATTTAGACTTAATAATATTTTAGCGTTTTCAAGCTTGTGTCCAAATTTCAAAACTTTTGCATTTTTTAGGCAAAATGACTGGCCTATTACGCAACTTTGTCTCAATTAAACCAAAACTATATCTCTATAAAACAAGCGAGATGCTTGAATTTTAACCACCCTGTACTTGCATTAATATAGTATAATAAAAATTTTCCAAGTCTCCAATTTTTCAAATCTCCAAACCTGGAAAATTCTTTGGACTTACCCCAGAATATTCTATGATCCTTCAAAACGTTAGATTTGTATTTATAGTCGAAACAAATCGCAGAAAAATCTTCATAACGTCCTCCTTTATGATACGAGATCCTTAAATTGTAACCATCCACTAAAATAATATATTAAAAAGTTTCCAAGTCTATAAATGTTAAAACCGAGGTTAAAACCTTAAAATTTCTTTAGGATGCGGGATATTGACTGGCTCGAGTAGCACAAATACAAAAATATAAAGAGATAACTGATCATTATCGTATTTTATATTCTGTGAACCAGCGATGTGTTACACTTATTTTGGATCTGTCGTATATTCCTATTTCTAACAAGCAAATTAGTCAAAATTGCGCTTGATAAATATACCTACAATAAATTCTTGCGAACTATGGCTGATGTTACTCATGTCCCTTAACGTGTTTAAAATCTGCTTAAAATTGATTTTCCATCAAGCTCCACGTGCACGACAACTCAACTTGTTACCACCAAATGGAACGATAAAAGACAAATCTGCAGTGCCATTTACATTAACTCACATTTAATTATCCGTGTATCCTATTCGTTCATGCGAGCCAAAAAAGGTACCTACATAAGATGTAAATTAATCATACAATATTAAGATATTTCTGATGATGTGCAAAAAATCCTGTCATTACAATTTTATATTATAATCTATAAAAAGAGCAACTTGACTAATAATCTCTTTGGTATGGAAAACCATCAAAGAAATTGTGTTTAATTAGGATGAGCTTCAATCGAGACCGAGGCTTTTTTTCAGCTAACGTTGGCGTGTTTCAATATACACTGTAGGTACAGAATTCCTGCTTCCATCAGCACAATTTTTCCGTACTCAATTCAAGCATTTTGGGGGGTTTCTTCTTAAGATCTGTAATTTATTAACCCTCGTTTAACCGTACGTATAAATTACATTTTATAATTAAAATTGACATAATATAACCAATTATTATCTGCTGCCTTATGAAATACTTGAAAAGGGAATTTAAAAGAGCCTTTAAATAATTATACAGGGTGTCCCAGTTTATATCGTCACGATTTCACCAGTCGATAGTTAAGCGAAAATTAAAGGTGGTTTGTCTAATAAACTATGGTCGAATGTTGCTTTCTTTTTGACGTACAGGCCATTAAAAAAATAAATTATTTTAAATAATTTGCTATAAATCAATAACAAAAAAAGTTAGCCTTCTGAAATTTTGCATAGATCTTTTTTTTTGTATTCTCTTATTAATAGTGGTTGCAATTATTTTATTTAGACCACAAAGGCGTGCGTACGGGTTACTTCAAAAATATTTTATTGAATAAAACGTACGCCACTGCTTTTTTTTGCAGCACCAATATGCAGAGAGTATTTTTCATTCATTCTAAAAACTTTCTTGTATCTCATAATTTTTTGATAACTTAACTCAAAATAACCTAATAGTAAATAAGGGAGAAAAAAAGGCTTCAAATAGACTTTTTTTACCCTACAGCCAATTTTTGTAGAATCTTCTAGAGGGTCACCCTGAAAGTTTAAAACTGAGTTTGTGTATTCGTAGACCCCGCCCTTCCTTCACCAGCCTTCAATTAAGGGTTGGATTTTTTTGTTTATTGAATAACTTTTTTCCTATTAAATTTTCGCAAAAAAGAGTCAGTACAAAGTTGTAAAGAAAAATATTTCCTACAACTTATCTTTTAAAGTTTTTTTGATATTGTCGATATTTAAAAAGTTATTCAACAAATAAGTTGAAAATTTTGAGGAAAGAGTAGTAAATAAGTACTAGTAGTAAGTAGTACCTAACTAGAGAAAAATGTCTCTAAAATATGCAACTTATTTGTTGAATATCTTTTTAAATATTGACAATATCAAAAAAATATTAAAAGGAAAGTTGTAGGAAATATTTTTCTCTACAACTTTGTACTGATGCTTTTTTCGGAAATCTAATAGGAAAGAACCTCTTTAATAAATAAGAAAAAAAAAGTTAAGTTATCAAGAAGTTGTAAGATACAAAAAAGTTTCTAAATTGAATGGCAAATTCTCTCTGCATATTGGTGCTGCAAAAAAAAACCAGTGGTGTACGTTTTATTCAATAAAATGTTTTTGAAGAAACCCGTACGCACGCCTCTGTGTTCTAAATAAAATAATTGCAACTACTATTAATAAGAAAATACAGCAAAAAGATCTATGCAAAATTTCAGAAGACTAACTTTTTTGTTATTGATTTATAGCAAATTATTTAAAATAATCTATTTTCTTTAATGCCCTGTACATCAGAAAGGAAGCAACATTCGACCATAGTTTATTAGACAAACCACCTTTAATTTTCGCTAAACTATCGACTGGTGAAATCCTGACGATATAAACTGGGACACCCTGTATATGTATAATTTTAATCATGAATCTAAATATGCATAAATATTGAACAAGACGTAAAAGTAACAACAATTTGACATAAACTAAGTGAAGACTCGTGAAAAATACTCCTGTAATTTTGTGACCGAAAAAGTCACGAAATTATTTTTCTATTAGGTATAAGAAACTGAAAGCTTACACATTACACATACCTATAACGCTACTGTCCTTTTTATTGGCCCGTTAAAATCTGTAGATTAAAGCACGCGTTGCGTCTCCGTTAATCAGCTTTCCTATCGGCTGGGTTTTCAATTTCCCCGTTGAATAGCTACTTTCAATCACGTAAAAACCCTGGTTATCGGTATTTACCCAAGTGCCGAATTCATATCACTCCCACTACAAAACACTGATGCGATGCCGGTCAATTGTTAAATTGATTTAAAAGACGAATTGTTCGATGAAGCCCCAAAATTCCTATTCTTTTAGTGTTTGTTTATCCAGTTTCATATTATGTGAAGTTAGTGGATAGACTGTAGAAAAACTCAAGGCACAAAAGACGCGCAATCACAAACGCCCTTTTAAAGTTAATTAAAATTTCAAATTGTTTCTCTCCGTTGGTTAATTAAGAAACACAGGGGCAGGCTATGTGTGTGTTTGTTGCAAAAAGGTCGCATTTAGTTTTCTCTCCAGCGTTTCTTTACGCAACTTATTCGTCAATGGAAGTGTTTAAGTGGTTTTCATTGTTTAAACTTCATTCACAGTTGTTATTTAAAACTAATGGAAGTTGATTTAAAAATAAGGCGAGTAATCGAAGGAAAATAGCAACATTATACATTTTTAACTAACAATTTTATTGTCTAAGAGAAGAAATTATGTTTTAGAAACTAAATTTAATAAAAAATCATGTTCATATCTAGTATACAAATTATCCTAATTCATTTGAGTCCTTTTTCATTTCCTGGATCAAAGAAGAAATAAAATCCGGAATTATCGACGATTTTCGAATTTTCTAGTAGAACCATTGAGAGTTTTAAGGACACAAAGTCTAAAATTGAACAGCTTTTTTTTATTTGAATTTTCTAGTACAGAGTGGGCAAAATTCGATGTTTCTATAGGGTAACTTTTAAACCATTGATATATTGAAAATCTGACCGTGCATCGTCGAGCTCTTTTTTTGATAAACCCCCGATGTTGAATTAAAAATCTAGCGATCGTCGTTTGTTTTCGAGTTATGAACGAAAATTCGATTTTTAGAGATTTCGATTTATGTCTATATTTCGGTTGTTTGTGAATTTAGAGAAATGGCGTTTGCACGTTCTTAAGGCACTTTTTTGAGGAGAATGCAATGGCGTTAACAGATATTGAAAATTTTCTTTAATTTTTAGATTATAACATAAATTGTATTTTTTTATATGGAAGTCATGGTGGACTGTGACTTTATTGAAAAGAGCATTTCTTTTTTTTTTCGAATATGTATAATATGTAGGGTCTATTCCTTCAATTTCTTCTTGAAAAATCAAAAAATCAAAATTTTTTAAATTAAATTTTAAAAAATCTTATGAAATAAAAATGAAAATAGAACAAATCGAACATACATATAAACACAACACTGTCTAAAATTAATATCTAGTTGAAACAACTCAAAAAATTATGTCCATTAACTGCAATACACTTTTCAAGACTGCATCATGTGTGAATATTTGACACGGAATTAAGGCATTGTCTAAACTTGGCTATGAGTTCATCTGTATTTCTGCTTTTAGTTTTATATAAATTATCTAACCACTCTGTATGGCCATCAGATGGAAAGTTCCAGTTTGATGCTAGTGCTGGATTGGTTAGCCTTAGATTAGTACCTAAAATGAAAAATATTTTGGGTACCACGACGAATATTATTATGAATTATTATTATTACTACGATTCAAGTAGGTTATATTTTATATTTATTTGGGACAAAGAAGTAATTGGAAAACTCAGAGGTAGATGCATATAGGTATATATTATAAACAATTTTTTTTTCAAACCATGCAGGTCAAGGTCTACAAATAAAAGAGGAGGAAAAAACTGCAGATTCAGCAATTACGTAATAATGTTTAACTTTAGTGTTTTAAATAATTTTTAGGAAAAGCTAGGAAATGGCAGGGAATTAATTCTGTTAGGTGCAACGTCTACATACTCCATTTACTTGAATACATTTACTAATATATTAAATATGTATACTTACAGCTACTTTTTAGGAATATGGATATTTACCCTAGTGTTATTATTATTACAAATATTTTCTATATTTCATATTAACTTAACTTTATACTAATACCCACCTTTTGATTTGTTATAGATACTTTTTATTTTTCTGGAACCTGAGAAATATAAAATCACGTTCCACTTAACTCCACATGATGCACGCTTGCTGGTACAACGACAATGGCGCACGTTTTTGCAAATTCAGCAATTAAGCGATTCACTATACCGGGGACAATAGAAAACTTCCGTTCTACGAGGGACATTGGAAAATTGCTCTGGGTCGACCAATTCTGGACCGGGGTGTTGTGACGATAGGGCCAATAAATATACAAAATTATTTTATAGAAATAATATTTAAAATTAATTAATTAATTTATTAATTATATTAATTATATTGAGTAATTATGCATACGTGCAAAATTGTGCATTGTAATGAATTATATCTAGGCCAACGTATATTTCCGATAGCAACACCTCCGAAATCCCCAAATCAGCAGTCAGCTGAATTGCGATCCAAAGTAGTCCAGTGTTCCTTCTAGAACTATTTTACGTCATGTTTTACCAGCAACGTTAGCTATTATTTTTATATAAATATAGGACCTTTAGATATAGGAAATTAGTTATAATCTAGATACACTTAAGTTAATAACTTAACTATTGTATACTATTATAATTCAATCATCTTTATTAAAATGTAAGTTATCTTACACGTCGTTTTTCCATACAACCTCCCTTAATCCTTTCCTAAAACCCCCCAAAATCATCAACGCCACATATCGTGGAGATGACGATAACACTCAAAATATTATCGTCACAATATGTCCCTAAAAAAAGAAGTCTACAAGTTTCAAATCGGGCGACCTTGTTGGCCATCTAACTGGTCCATTGGTACCCTTCCAATTATCTATAAATTTTGAGTTAAGCGATTCTCTAACTGATCTCGTATTATGAGGACATGCAGCGTGCACCATCTTGTTGTAAGAAAAACTGACTTCTATCGCTGAGCGATAAATTGACCAAATATTCATGAACTATTTTCTCCCTTAAAATTTGGTAGTAGGTACCCGAGTACGTACCGTTCACCAGTTAGATTTTCTTCATAAATCTTGTATGCCAAAACTTGATTTTTTATTAAGGCACACCAAACCGACCCTGATTTTGGATGTCAATGGTGCGCTGAAGGTTCTCATCAGACCATCAATGTCTGCGATAAAAGTGCGAAATATTTTTAAATTCAAAAAATTTAGTTTTTTTAGATTTTTCAAGAAGAAATTGAAGGAATAGACCCTACATATTATACATATTTGAAAAGAGAAAGAAATGCTCTTTTCAACAAAGTCACAACCCCACCATGACTTCCATATAAAAAAATACAACTTTATGTCATAACATAAAAATTAAAAAACATTTTCAAAATCTGTTAACGCCATTGCATTCTCCTCAAATAGTGCCTTAAAAACGTGCAAACACCATTTCTCTAAATTCAAAAATAACCGAAATATAGACATAAATCCAAATCTAAAGAAATCGAATTTTCGTCCATAACTCGAAAACAAACGACGATCGCTAAATTTTGACTTCGCCATTAAGGATTTGTCAAAAAAAGAGCTCGACGATGCGCGGTCAGATTTTACAGTATCTCTTATGGTTTGAAAATTAGCCTATAAAAACATCGAATTTTACCCACCCTGTACAATCAACTTATTTCTTAGTGAACCACAAGAATATCTGTTCATTTTTTGAAATTTTATGACAATTTTTAGGACACAAAACCTAAACTTTATTAAATGAGTCTATAGTAGGCAATAAAATATGGAACATTTGTTAAATTTTCGTTCTGCGTGAATTTTTTATTATACTAGTTATTTTTTTATAACAAAGCAAGCCCCAAGGATATCAGCCAATTTTATGAATTTCTAGGACACAAAAACGAAAATTGGAAAAATGTGTCAATGATTTTCAGGTAAACAAGTAAAATAACGAATATAATGCGACACCTATTTTCTTTTAAACAGATTAACTGCACCAATACAGTTTTCTTTATATAATAACTACAATTTTCCCCGTGAGAAAGCAATCCTAACCCACATTGTCAAAATCAATAAAGAAAAATATAGGTAAGTACAAGTACAGACTGAAAATTAAAGTTAAAATTTACAAATTTATGAATTGAGTTAATATTTAAGAATTGAATAATTTTATCTTCTAGTTTTGGGTGAGATTGGCGTTTTTCTATGTACTTTATAGAAATTTAAATCACGAACAACAATAATTTCACAGTTTCCATCATTAGGGAAAATCGTTAAATTCTAGCGCAGTATTTTCTCACCAGATGTCTGCACATACATTTTCATGGAAAAGGATTCAAGCTCTATCCTAATTCTAAATACTATAAAGGTGAATTTTGTTATAAAAATAATAGGAGAGTCAGAATGGTGACAAAAAATTGTAGTAAACGAGTAACTTCACATTGAATATTTAAATTACAAAATATCAAAAAAAAAATTAAAATAGAAATGTTCAATAAGAAGACATGTTTAATATTATTCTTTATAAAAATTAATATCTTAATCAACTTTTTCTTTTTCGTACAATTGTTTTATTGCCTGAAACACTTGCTTCATCACATAATATAAAATCAACAAAATAAATATTAAAATCCCTCCTATAATTAGAATTACATCCAACAAGATATACTCGTACCACCTTAAATATATTCCAGAATTTTGTAAATGTGGAGCACCTTTATAATATATCACATGCTCCACCCAAAAGACAGCATTTTCCAAAGGACTAACTGGTTGTTCTTTCAGCAACCGAGAAAGCTTCACCACATTTTCCTTAAATCTGATTTTATCTGGAAAATATAAGACAACAAAATCGTTAAAGAATCCAGTGGCACTTACTTTGGCTTTGTCAGGATTTCATTAATAGCTCTGCCTAAGTTCATGTCATTCAAACTTGCATAATTTAATTCAATGGCGTAACCATCTGTGACGGCTTTAGCTATATTACATTTTTGATCAGGTAGCATTGGTATGCCTATAATTGGAACTGAATGGTGGATAGCCTCGATGGTACTTAGTAAACTTCCGTGACTAATGAAGAGTTTTATTTTTGGGTGAGCTGGAACAACAAAGGAAGCCAATAAACAGAAGATTTTTGGAAAAAAAACAGATAAAAACAATTTTAGGGACAGTTTTCAATAAATTGATAACCAAGAAAATTAACGCTCAGTTAGTAGATTAAAAAAAATCTAACAAACCTAGAATATTGTTTTGTGGTAACCAGCTCCTCAGCATAACATTTTTGGGAACTACAGGAATAGTATCCTCGAGTTTCCATTTACACACCACTCTTTGTTTCAACTTGCCCAAAGCTTGCAAAACATTATTTTGTTGTTGTTCTGATAAACTCGAGATTTCCAAGTTGAAATATATAGCACCCTCTTCAGCTTCATCTATGAACCTTCCTAGATCCTAACAGAAAAACATTTAATTTAATTCAAAAATTTATAATTTACACATACCAACGGTAGATCCTCTGTAGGTTCTATGTGAAGCCCAGCAACTGGAATTACATTTGGTAGTAGAGGTCTTACTCCGTCAACTGTGTAATGAGTATTAGAAAAAAATACAGGAACTCGCTTCTGTAAGGAGAGGAAACTGAAGGTTTCGTTGAAATATCTTTGGAGTAAATTTTCGTGGTATCTGATGTCGATTTCTTCAACAAGCATACGACCTACGTGGACTAAACTGTTTATGAGTCTTTGGCTTAGGGTCATGTTGGAGGGTAGTGGCAGAAGTCCGGTGGATACGTATGAAGGAGGTGCAGGGTTACCTGAAGATAATATTAGAAATTGGTACAATATTTTTTAGATGTTTCTATGTAAATTTACCTAAGAACTTTGGAATGAATGCAGCACCCCCAGACGATATTGGTATAACTGGTGCATCGAAAATCTCACCATAAACCAAATGCGCGTAGTTGAGAAACCAATCAATTATAATCAAATCAAACTTTTGATTCTCGCCGGTTTTAGCTAGTTGCCTCATTTGGGTGTTGTTTAGTATTAGTTCGGTTTGCATACGAGTCACATCCAGAAGAATAGAAGACCCTGTCACTAGGTCGTAGTTTACCTGTCGATATGGCCCTCGAAGCTCTACAATTCTTTAAGTAGTCATTACAGATTTTCGTGAAGCACAAAGAAATACTTAGAAGTTCTTCTTGTATTCCTTTCAGATGAATTTCGCTGTAATTTGCTACTTTATAGGTGGTGGGAAATGGAGTAGCCACGGTAACATTGTGACCTCTTCTTGCTAACTCTTTTAAAAGTACTTCCCCCAAAACTTGCTGGCGTTTTCCATTAGAAAAAATACCTAGGATGTTTGCTGCGTTTGATAGTTCGAAGAGAAGAAAACTAAAGAAAACTGTTTTAATAATCACTAAACTTGTCATGGCTACATTAAACTACCTAACGTGTACAAAAATATAAATAAATAATATAGGTGTTTCTTATCTTTTGGCGTTACTAGAAAACTGATAATGATAAAAACGAGATAAAAGTTTGTTTGCTGTTTTCAAATAAAAATGTTATATTTGTTGGATGGTCAGGGTCGTCTTCACATATAAAAGAGAAATCCCAAAAATCCTCTGCAGCAGGATTTTCTGATGCGGAAACATCTGCAAACTGATTCGAATCATCGTTATATATCTGACAAGGAAAATTTTGAATATATAACATTAAATTATACTCCAGGAAAAATAGACGAAAATTTGTAACAGGCTGAATTTTTGCATGCACCTTATAGTATTATGGCCCTCAATAATGTGTGAAAGTTCCCCTTCGATTTGATTGCCGCGGGCTAAGTTACGCGAGGTCAAAGGTCGCGAAAAACAGTTTCTTGCAAATATCTTGAGAACGGCGATCTTTATTGAAAAAAATATAAAGAGGTAATTTGTAGCTGAGGCGATTTGCTATAAAAACTTATTAAGCAGTTTTTTGTAGGGGCAATCGTTCACGAGATATAGCGTTTTAAAGAACCAAGAAGGTAGAGGACTTCACTATGACGAACAACGTCTGATCTTAGGATATAATGATGGATAATGAATTATTATTCAATAGGTACATTTATGGCGTTTTTTATTTAGTATAGTAAATGCATTTATTGTATACATGGTGATCAGTAATTGGCGCACTCCGAATACAGGGCGTTATAGAGCACATTAAAACTGATGGTTAGTTTCCGAGTTATAGAGTTTCCCTCATCCAACTTACAAGCTAATTATTTTAATAACCAAGACAAAAATGAGTAAATAATTCATGCTACTATAATCTCTGGATAAAATGCAATATAATTTGTTCAATTTTTTTCACAAAACCTCTAATACAAAGAAATTGAAAATGTTAAAATTTAATCAAATACCTAAATTTTAGAGAAATTTGAAGTTTGGCAACCTCTCAAGCTCCCCTTGGGATAAACCATGGTATAAGAAACTATGGTAGTGCATCTCCTATCTTAATATTGAATACAAATAATATCTGGTACCACTGGCGACCACCAGTGCGGCGCTATCGGCAGATCAAACACTCGCTCTGTGTATAAGGAAAATTCTCGGGGTGGCGTAGGCACAAATTCGTTGCCAGTTACAGTGAGAGTGACAAACCAAAACAAACACTTGACAAATTGGTTATACACAGAGCGAGTGTTTGATCTGTCCGTAGCGCCGCACTGGTGGTCGCCAGTGGTACCAGATATTATTTGTATTCAATATTAAAGGTGGTATAGTATAGGAGATGCACTACCATAGTTTCTTATACCGTGGGATAAACTAAAATACCTTCTATTGCCATGAAAATATTAATAATGAATTTCAATTGTTGTTTCTGTTTTTTAATAAAATTGACAGTACTAAATTAGTTTGACAAGTTCTCGCATGATAAAATATTGAACGTTTCTCTTTTTTTTTTCTCGTCGAACCTATTCACATGTTAAATGCAGTGTTGCCACTTTTATTTTCACAAAATTGGTCATATCTTTGTAAAGAAAGAACTTACAGCACTGCAGTAAAAAAATTCGTCATTCTTAGAATGTAAAGTTTGTCACAGTATGCTCCGAGTGCGGCAATTACTGATCACCCTGTATTTATGAATTTATTATACAGTGATCGTAGTATTAACTTTCTTCAGTTTCGGAGACCGATTGTTCCGTCACCAAAGTTTGGACGAGGAAAGACGATTTTGGCCATGACGTAAAAATTGTACCCGACGGTTATGATGATCATGGAAAAAATATCAAAGTTTCAGAGCAGCATCGTCGTGCTACCAGTTTCTTCATCCGCATCAATGACAGTGCCAACGAGTCAACAACAATTTCTTATTAATAAAAACAACAAAATTCATTTCCATGTTGTCTGAAAGATTCGAAGCTGCTAATATCATCGTGTAGCAAGCAAAAAATGATGCTGATGTTCTGATCACAGAAACAGCGATAGAACAGTCGGATACGAGTACATATTATGCTATTATTGTTGGCGAGAATGTGGATTTGATGGCCATATATTGATTGCACGAGCTCCTCAGGACAGAATATTGAATTTTCAGAAGCCTGGTAAAACCAAAGTGGAATCAAAAATGTATTCTTTTGACAGTTTAACCTCGTATCCAAAATGTCAGAGCCACATTTTATTTCTCCATGCAATTACTAGCTGTGATACGACTTCAGTTCGAAAAGAGCAATGACATGATCAATTATGTTGGAGTATTTACAACAGCTAACAGTGCTCCCAATAATATTTTTGAAAATGGCCCATGTTTCCTTCTACAAGTGTATAAAGCAAGCAAAAAACAAGACTTTATCGATGAATTGCGATATTTCAAATTCATTCAATCGACAAAACTTAATATAGCTGTGCAATTGTCTACGCTTACTCCAACCTCTGCCGCTGTTTCGCAGTACTTCTATGGGGCATATTACCAAGTACAAGTATGGCTAGGAAATGGAGAAATTGATCCTCAGAACTGGGTATTGGTACTACAAAATAATATCTTATAGCCAGTTACAACCCTGCTCCAAGCTCCTCCTGATGTATTACTCAATACAGTATTTTGTAACTGATGCAAGAAAGGCTGTGGTTCCAATTGTGGATGTCGAAAAGGATTGTACTGTTTTGTAGTTTGTAGCCAATGTCATGGCCAAACTTGTATGAGCATGGAACCTTTTAATATCGATAACAAGGAGATCGATAAAGACATCGATCCATCACCTTTCGTCGTCCAAACTTTGGTGACGGAGCAATGTACCTATTGAATAATAACACTAGTTTACAAAATAAAATTTTTTTCATGTACATTTGATGAGAGGTGGCTTTTCTTATGTATTTTCTCCTACTGAATTCGAAAATTACGGTTACAATTTTTTTATGCTACAGTTTTTGAAATATTGTAATTTTTGCATTTTTTCGACTTTTTTTTACTTTAAAAGTCATATCTCGAGCTAGAATAGCGAATAGGCGACCCTGCATTCCACACAACAAGCAGACGACTTTGAGATCGGAGCATTTTTTTAAAAAGTCTGGCCTATTTTCATCGATATCTTTTGAACCGCTTAACCAATTAAAGATCTGATTACATGTATATGTTTGTCATCTTAATACCTTTCATGGTACCAAGAACGACCAATTCGGAGATTTCTAGCTCGAGATATGACTTTTAAAGTCGAAAAAATGAAAAAATTACAATATCTCAAAAACTTCCATAAAAAAATGTTAACTTTGATTTTCGAATTCAGTGGAAGAAAATACATAAGAAAATCCACCTCTCATCAAATGTACATTTTTAGTGTAAACTAGTGTAATTCATTATCCATCATTACTCCTAAGATCAGTCGTTGTTCGTCGTAGAGAAGTAAGTCCTCTACGTTCTTGGTTCTTTGAAACGCTATAACTTGTGAACGATTGCCTCTACAAAAAAACTTCCGAATAAGTTTTTATAGAAAATCGCCTCAGCTACAAATTAGCTCTATTTTTTTTTTCATAAAGATCGCCGTTCTCGAGATATTTGCAAAAAACTGTTTTTCGCCACCTTTGACCTCGCGTAACTCAGCCCGCGGCAATCAAATCGATGGGGAACTTTGACACATTATTGAGGACCATAATACTATAAGGTGCATGCAAAAATTCAGCCTGTTACAAATTTTTTCCATGTCAGTCTAATTTTCCTGGACTACAAAAATTATGTCTACTCCATTCCTTGGACTTAGTTACCTTTGGTCCTTTTAAGACGCAAATATTTACTAAGCTATAGTAATATATAAAATAACAGGAGTTCTCCCCATTTGCCTTTATATACATATCATATATATGACGTGTTGTTGGTTTATCTCTTCAAAGTCATTGTTCAAAAGCACTTTGTAGTCTTATTCGTTGGAGTGAAACGTACTTCCAAACAATTGACTCCATCTAGCAAGTATATACATGGTGTATATGCATGTGCAGACGGTTCGCTCTCTCACAGATGTACTTATGTATTTACACAATAGCTGTTTAACGTGACAAAGACTCTAGAAATAATATGGAAATCCATAATATTTGTTTGTCAGCGTTTTGGTAACTTTCATTTTAACGAGAAAGTGACCAAATCTAGCATGGAAAGAATTTTTTTAGTATGCGTGTTTTACGTGTTCTTATTTAGTATTATTTGCATGATAAAACAAACAATCTTGTTTTGTGAATCATTAATGAATTTCAAACTAGTCAAATTATGAAACTTCTTATAAAGCTCTAACTGCATACATGTACTTTATTTAGAATAATCGTAGAAATACCCTTATTTTTTTATTAGAATATTTATCTTCCCTCCCAAGTTATTTGATCTTTATTGACAAAATCGTATTTTCAGTTTAGATTTTATTGCAGAAAAGTTGCTTTTGACAAAGAATAAAAAACATAATCCTGCATGGAAAATCATCAAGTGAAATGTGATAGGATTTGGAAGCACTTCTGTTAGTAGGTCTCGTTTTACCACCGCACTGCATCCAAAGTATTTGTGTTTACGTATATAACGTTACACAAAATTCATAAATTCAATATTATTGTACTGAAAGCTTTTGAACTGGCTAATCCAATATAGTTTGGTTAAATCTTGCTATGGGTTATTTCGATATTTGTTATACATTTCAAATTGTACCACAATGTAACATGTGCAAAGCCCCAGACTGTCTAAAACTTTAGTCGTAAATCAATAAAGGGTCAACCATACCTTAAAAAAACTTTCTTAATATCTTATGATATAATACGATTATTAGACCAGTTAGGTTAGATCACAAATTATATAATAGTAGTTTAATAAACAAGAGAGTTAATAAGAGCGATTAACACTCATGTTGATTACAATATTTTTTGTCGATCGCTCTTTATTAAAATGAAAATAATCTAATTTTGTTCCATGGCAAAATCCAAATTCTGACATAATATGCAATAAGTCAAAATACCACTGACATAATTAATTAATTTCGGCAGGTGTCAGTTCCAAATGCATGTTTCAATAATATAATATATTGTTGGTTACCTAGCAAATCTGATAATCTCAACAATGTTTTTAATGTGCATGTATGCATTAAACTGAGTTATTAATACACTCCTTTTATTACATTAACTAGATCTTTAATAAACGATCGACAAAAAAAAATGTTAATAAATTCGAAGTTATCATCTAACAATATTTTCATTCTTTGTTTCAATGGCTTGAACTTTGATTACGCCACAAGGGGTTTTAAATATTAAATTTCAATTTGGTTGATTTTTAATAAAGTCTGGGAGAAGGCATTCAACACTCATTATTTTGCTTCTGTCTGAAAGGAAATAAGCCAAGAGGTAGGAGCGAGACAGACAGAAAAAGCTAAGTTAGTATTAGATCGAAAACTGTCAAGTGGCTGGTGGATGAAATTTAAGAGAGAGAGGAATCTGCTCATGTGGGTTTGTAGATCATACTGTGCTAGCTTATTTACATATAATTGATTTTTTCGGGGTAAACTTGAGGAAAATTGGAAAATTCCAATATGCGGAAGTTCTTAGATCGATGACAATTTATTACTCAAATCTACACATTTTAAACAATATTTAAATTATTTTTAGTTCTTTCAATGTCCTATTGTTATCTTCATTTATAATAAACCATATTTGCATAAACTTTCCCTGATTTTTAAAAGATCATTTTGTACCTACATTTAATTTTGTCCCTCACAAATAAAATATTCAAAAGGTCTAATAAACTGTTTTATTGCATGTAATGAAAGTGGTGCACACTTTCTTCTATTGATTTGGAGATTGTCACATTTAAAGGAGCTAAATCCAATTGGAAGTAATCAGGTTTAAGAATCGAATTGCTGCAGCAGATTGGCCACAAATTGAAAATGATTAAATTCTCGTACTACTCCTACTAAACCATATATACCCTTTCTGTACTACACTACACGATTAATTAATTTTTCTGAAATAAACCGGATTTTATGTTAACGTCTACATCTGCCATTCTCACACTTTTTCCTGTTTTCTCTTAGCGAGTATTACTAATTTACGTTGTATAATTATTTTATCTCGATTTCGTTCGGTTTGATTCACCACGTTCGGGTTAAAACAGAACACAAGAAAGCGAACAGTTTCGACCGATCCGACAAAAAAACTATCGATACATTTATTTTCATTAACATGACTAAATTATTTCATCATAAGATTGACTAGAACAGAGACAATCTGATTTTATCAGTAATCAAAACGGAAACATCAACATGAACTAAACACTAAACTGCTGGCCAATTGAAACGTACCAAGCAAATTTTTAGGTTGAATTTAAAGTCAAATATTTTGAAAAGGAGAAAAGATATCAACATGAGGTTTTCAGGATTCAAGAGATAATCTTATTGCGAAAGCAATAGTGTGACCCAATTTTTTTACTTTGAGGTACGTTAGTATCTACAGGGTATGAAAGAAAGTCGTCTTTTTTTTCACAAACTTTATACCTAGAGGAATTCCACAAAAAAAATTTATATTTTTTTGATGTCGATTTTTTCAGTCCCTGGTTAATGAGGAAAAAACCAATTGCTCAAAATTTTTATATCCCTCTTATTTTATAAGATACCGAATTTTTTATTAAATTTAATATTGTTGAACAGGTTTTTGCAACAAAAATTATGTTGCCATTTTGAAAGCAAATGTCATCATGTGATATGTTGATAAAAAGGTAATTTTAAGTAGAATCTAATTCTTACGGAAAAAAATATACAAGGTTGTTTTAAACATTTTTGAAAGTTTGTAGGTGGCCCTTCCGGTGAAACCGGAAGTGTCATCAGATTGTTTTAAACGTCAAAATGATTATTCCTTTCAACAATCAAACCATGCCAAATTTCAAATTAATACAGTTATGTAACAAAATGGTGGGGGTTGTAAAACGATTTCGTAGCCATCCGGTATACACGAATATGAGCAAATTTTTGAAAAAGTGAAAAACCCGTTTCGAGGACGTAACTTACTTAAACCAATGGTGAACATAAACTAACTGAATTCCATTCTATTCCATTAAGAAAATAGCCTCAAAAAATTAACTAAAAAATTTACCGATTTTTGATAAGCCACTGGTTAAATGGTTACCAATAAATTAATGAAAGTACAAAAAGTGTACTTTTTATAAGAAAGCCATTCATAAGGTATCATAATCAACTACAAAGATTGGTTCTTACAAAACACAATACGGCCGAACGACAAAAAACAAAGAAAAAATCAAATTTTCAGCAAAAATTCGGTATCTTATAAAATAACAGTGATATCAAAATTTTGAGAAACAGGTTGTTTTCCCATTAAGTAAGGACTAAAAAAATCTACATCAAAAAAATATTTAAAAATTTTTGTGGAATCACGGTAGTTATAAAATTTGACAAAAAAAAGAAGACTTTCTTTCATACCCTGTAGATAGTAATGTACTTCAAAGTAAAAAAATCCGGTAATACTATCGTTTTCTCAATTAAATTATCTCTGAAATCCTGAAAACCGCATGTTGATATCTTTTCTATTTTTCAAAATATTTAGCTTTAAATTCAACCTAAAAATTCGCTTGGTACGTTTCAATTGGCCAGCAGTTTATATCAAAAATACAATTTCAAACTACTTCTTAAAATGAAATTAATCAACATCAAAGAAACCTATTAGTTTCATAAATAGTAATATCAATCGATTCCTTAATTGGTACAAATTTTTTATTCGCTGAAGCTGAAGTAAATTCCAACCACTGTACCAGCGTCTCTTTGGAAAAGAAATTGAAAACCATTTTTTGTGGCACGTTGCAATCGGAACCTACATGAACTCCCACAAAGTATCCATTATAAGTTACTAGTACTTCTCCTGTAGACTTATCAACACAAGTGACATTTTTCGAAGTAATTACAGCAGATTCACAACGATCGCAAGGTTCGGTTGCCCATTCCGATAAAGCTGGCATCGAATATAATTTGGCTGAACTCTGAAACAGAAAGGAATAATCATTTTTATTTATTTATTTATTATTATTAATTTACGGATAAACCTCTAGAATATTTTTACATTGATTACTATAAACTTATACCTAATAAATCACAATGTTTTATGAAATATAACACATTTAACATTCTTCTTAAATTGTATCAAGGATGAACAAAACATATTGCACTCGTCATAATATTTATTTACTGTATTGGCCATATGATTCAAACTTAGGTTTAATCCATAATTAGTACGATGGTAACTATTCTACAGTAACTTAAAATTTCTAAAATTACGAGTAGGAATATGGAATTTAAATAATGCCAAGATATCAGGAGAATTTATGAGGTAAATCAGAATTTTAAAAACAAATATTAATTGAGAGATTGTACCAGATGTACCAAGATGGCGACAACACAGATTGTACAAGAGTTAAATAAACTGAAAAAGAACGATTTAATAGAATTTATTGTACATAGGAAGTTTCACAGTACTGTAGAAATCAGTGAAACACTGGAAAACTTCATCAGCACTCAACGTAAAGAAAATGAAAACATTTTCTTTGAAGAAAACGACAATGTAAGTTATCCCTGCACAAACCTGGAATGTCACAAACTTGTTTTAGAAAACAAACACCTATTAGAACAATTAAAGCTTACACAAAAATTAGTAAATCAGATGGAAAAGCGCACCGAGGACCAGGAGCATATAATTAATCTTATGAAAAATAAACCAAATTCTAAGGTTAGTTCCAATGTAAACAATGTCGAAACCGGAAAAAGCCATGACGAAAAAATGTCAGAAATTCTAAAACAAACACGGGAACATCGAAAGGACAACAAAGGACCAGAAAATACAGGAATTGATGGAGAAACAAAGAAAGATAATGATAATGGAAGGGCGACCATTGTAAAGAAACACAATATTTTTAATTCTAAAGCAATTACTGGTAGCGCAAAAATAAAACCCGAAGAAGAAATTTTTAAAGCCGCTGTTAAGAAGGGTTGGTTGTATGTTGGTCGAGCTAACTTTGACACTACCACCGAGAAAATACAGCAATATTTGGAAAGACTGTACCCAGACAAAATCTTTAATGTAGACGAAATTTCAAAGCATGAAAATAATAAAAGCACTAATAAGTCGTTCAAAATAGGAGTGGACTATGACTTGCTTGAGCAACTGAACAGGCCGGAAGTGTGGCCGGAGAATTTAATAATAAAAAAATTTAAATTTTTTCGTCCAGCACAAAAGAAAATATCAAACAAGAGAGAATTTTGAATTTCTTTCGGTGCTGAACATTAATATACAATCGCTGTCGAATAAAATTGACCAATTAAACGCTGTTTTAATGGAAAATCATATTGATGTTGCATGTATCACGGAACATTGGATGACAGACTGCACACTAAACAGACTGATTCTACCAAGTTACACTGTAAGCTGCAATTACTGCAGAAATATCTACATACATGGAGGAGTCTTAATTCTCACAAAAAATGCATGGAAAACGAAGGAATTAGTTGATATTGTCGAAGTTTCAGAGGACAAGAATTTTGAAGTTGCAGCTATTGAACTTATATCTCAAAATGCAATAATTATATCAATCTACAGATCTCCAAATGGTGATCTTGAAACTTTTATTGATAAACTGAACCAGATTTTGACTATTGTCACAGAAAAATATACTAAAAAGAGAATATATCTCGCAGGAGACTATAACATAAATTTTCTAGTTGACTCTAAAGAAAAACAAGAGCTACTTAACTTAATGGGGAGTTTTGGTTTATTTCCAGTGATGGAGCAACCATCAAGAGTAACAAATAAGTCTATTTCTTGTATAGATAATATATTCTCAAACGATGCAAATATACATGAAAAGACAACTACAAATTATCATCTTGGGGACCATCTCGGACAGAAAATACAGATATCATCGAGGACCTCTGAAAAGCCTGAAACAAAAAGGACAATTAAGTGTAGACAAATAGATCATGAAACGGTAGCCAGAATGAGGAATGCGTTGAGTGGCCTAAACTGGCACTCAGTGTGTTTCACATCTGCTTCTGAATCATTCACTATTTTTCAGAAAACTTTTCAGAGGCTATACGAAGAAAATTTTCCTGAAAAAGCAAAAACCGCTAAAATTAATAGCAAAAGCTCATGGTATACAGAAGAACTCAAATCAATGAAAAACCGTTTGAATGCCTTGGATACAATAGCCAGAGTTCGAAGGGATTATGAGTCGCAACAGGCGTATATAATCTATAAAAAAATGTATACACGTGAGATAGAGAATACACGTAAAAGGAAATCTTCGGAGTATATTAACAGTGCAAACAACAAACAGCAAGCTATTTGGTCTCTGATAAACAAGGAAACTAAACAAAAGCGTAAACAAGTCGATACTGAATCTGGTTTGACAGCAGAGGAAATGAATGAGTTCTTCAGTTCAGTGGGAAGTGAGACAACTAAGACACTGATAAACGCAAATACGAAGCCCATGAACCTGATGAAGTTCGATGCAAGTAGGACTGTCCACTCTTGCTACTTGTACGATGTCACGGAGGAGGAGGTGGTTAGCATAATAGGCACACTTAAATTGAAGAACAGTGAAGACATATATGGGGTTTCAACCAAGGTCATAAAAGAACTAAAATATGAAGTTGCTACACCACTCGCAATAATAATAAACAAATGTCTCTTCGAGGGAATATTTCCAGAAGAATTGAAACTCGCTAAAGTAATACCCATATACAAGAAAGGAGATATCAATGATGAAAATAACTATAGGCCCATATCTATATTACCCACTATATCAAAAATTTTCGAAATGATTATTAATAATAGACTGACAAAGTATTTTGAGAAGAACAACATCTTTAATATTCATCAGCATGGATACAGGAGAGAAAAATCAACAATTACAGCACTAATGCAGATGTACGACAAGATCAAGGCAGTTTTGGACAACAAAAATATCTGATGTGTCCAACACATGACTTTCTTATACGGATAATACCTCAATTACTTTTCCTAAAGAAATTAAGTTAAACTACACCTAATATTTCCCTGATGCCCTGTGTTACAATGCCTTTATTTGATTGACGTTTACTGTCAAATTGACAAATTAAGTACTTATTTGCATCCGTCGCCAAAAATCAAAATGCCAAAACTTACTGAACGACTCATGATAAAAAATAACCTAATTTCTGTGAAATTAACTGACGAGAGGCTAATCACAGCAAAGTATTCCATCAAATTCAAGGTCACGTGTAAGGGCAATGGTTATTCCGGCATCATCTTATGGTACCGATTTATGCTATTATTTAAAGGAAAAAAAAACTATACAAAACAACCTAACCTGGTCCGTGACTTATAATCGCTCCGAATAAATAAAGCATTTAATTAAAATTAAAAAAAAAGGGAAATCTATGGAATCGAACCAGCACCGTGTAGATTACTAGGCATATTCTCTACCCACTGCGCCATGGCGGCTTGTGCTAGAAGTGGTATTTGTTCTGGATAAGAAGAGTACACTGAATACTTTGCTGCTATTAGCTACTCCTATTAACTGTATAGATTTCTGTAATTTTTACACACACACACACACACACACACACACACACACACACACACACACACACACACACACACACACACACACACACACACACACACACACACACACACACACACACACACACACACACACACACACACACACACACACACACACACACACACACACACACACACACACACACACACACACACACACACACACACACACACACACACACACACACACACACACACACACACACACACACACACACACACACACACACACACACACACACACACACACACACACACACACACACACACACACACACACACACACACACACACACACACACACACACACACACACACACACACACACACACACACACACACACACACACACACACACACACACACACACACACACACACACACACACACACACACACACACACACACACACACACACACACACACACACACACACACACACACACACACACACACACACACACACACACACACACACACACACACACACACACACACACACACACACACACACACACACACACACACACACACACACACACACACACACACACACACACACACACACACACACACACACACACACACACACACACACACACACACACACACACACACACACACACACACACACACACACACACACACACACACACACACACACACACACACACACACACACACACACACACACACACACACACACACACACACACACACACACACACACACACACACACACACACACACACACACACACACACACACACACACACACACACACACACACACACACACACACACACACACACACACACACACACACACACACACACACACACACACACACACACACACACACACACACACACACACACACACACACACACACACACACACACACACACACACACACACACACACACACACACACACACACACACACACACACACACACACACACACACACACACACACACACACACACACACACACACACACACACACACACACACACACACACACACACACACACACACACACACACACACACACACACACACACACACACACACACACACACACACACACACACACACACACACACACACACACACACACACACACACACACACACACACACACACACACACACACACACACACACACACACACACACACACACACACACACACACACACACACACACACACACACACACACACACACACACACACACACACACACACACACACACACACACACACACACACACACACACACACACACACACACACACACACACACACACACACACACACACACACACACACACACACACACACACACACACACACACACACACACACACACACACACACACACACACACACACACACACACACACACACACACACACACACACACACACACACACACACACACACACACACACACACACACACACACACACACACACACACACACACACACACACACACACACACACACACACACACACACACACACACACACACACACACACACACACACACACACACACACACACACACACACACACACACACACACACACACACACACACACACACACACACACACACACACACACACACACACACACACACACACACACACACACACACACACACACACACACACACACACACACACACACACACACACACACACACACACACACACAGTCACACAGTCACACAGTCACTTGTTTTGGTGCTAGATGAAAAACATTGAATGTGGCACCCACAAATTTGTTCAAACTCTTAAATATGAAATTTGAATCAAATCCGAGAAGTCGTTTTTGAGTTATGGTGGATACAGACAGACACACAGACAGACATCATGGCGAAAATGGTCAAAATGGATTCAGGGGCCCTCAAAACGTGTAAATCCATCAAAATCTCGAAGTCGAAAAAAATCACGATTACAATACTTCCTTATACTACGTATAAGAAAGTAAAAATGGCTCAGCTAATACTGTGTGACTTGAGCAAAGCTTTCGATACTGTTCCGCATACAATTTTGCTCGAAAAGTTAAATAATTGTGGCATACGTGGTAAAGCAAATGATATACTGGCCAGCTATTTGCAGGGTATAACACAGCGCGTTCTCTGGCAGGGTGAACTATCAAGTTCTCGGACTGTGGAATATGGAGTTCCTCAGGGATCTATTCTGGGTCCGACACTTTTTATCGTGTACATAAATGATTTGGCTCACAATGTAGATTCGGATGGTATGTGTATGTATGCTGATGACACATCTTTTTTGTCTTTGGGCAACACATTACTGGATTTGAACACCAGAACTGAAAACATTATTAAAGAAGCTAAATTCTGGTTTGAATGCAACAAGCTGTTAATAAACGCAAATAAGACAGAAATTCTTACATTTACCAACACTCATAATTCTGATATAACAACGGTGAAGTTCCTAGGATTATATATTGATTCGAAATTGAATTGGAGCAGTCACATAAGAGAAACATCCAAGAAGTTAACTTCAGCATTGTACTCCATAAGGCGTATTAAAGCGATTGCCAGTGGAGAGTTGGCGTTAACTACTTACTTCGCAAATTTCCATTCTGTAGCTTCATATGGTATTGTAGCTTCATATGGTATCGTGCTGTGGGGAGCTTCAAGTGATGCAGCCAAGATTTTCATCCTGCAAAAAAGAGCAATCAGAGTGTTGAGTACATTGAGAAACACCGATAGCTGTAAACCTGCCTTTAAAAATTTAAGGATACTTACCATGCCATCAACATATGTATTTGCCTGTCTGAAGCACATCCACTCTAACTACCATGAACTACAGAGAAACGGTAATCAACATACATTTGATACAAGGAAAAAGAACGAGTTGAAGATTCCTTTTCATCGTAGTAGAAGAACGCAAAATAACGCAATATATTGGGGCACAAAATTTTACAATAAATTAACAAAAGAAACGAAGAACTTGTCTCTTAAGTCTTTTAATAACAAAGTCAAGAAATATCTTTTGGAGCGTTCCTTTTATTCTAGTCAAGAGTTTCTAGACTGTGATACACCATGCTAAGTGTTGTTTGTTTTTGTGTTTGTGAATTATGTTCATTTGTGAATTTGTTTTGTATTAGTCTTATACTAACTTTGAATGTTATTTCTATTATTTGTTTTATACAATGTATTATTTTGACAATCCTTGTGTCTATGAAGGAAATAAATACTATTACTATTACTATTACTATTACTAATTCCTAATATAAGCGACGCTCAGAAGAGGAAAATCAAAGTACTGAAGAATATCTTTATAATTACTGTTGTAAAAGTCAATGTTATTTACGAAACAAAGTGATGTAAAAGTCAATGTTATTTACGAAACAAAGTGATTTCAAAAATTTGCGTTGAATTTTTTCAATTCTATTTATGTGAGATAAATACATTGGTGACCATATTATAGAACAATACTCCAGAGATGATCGCACTAAAGTTGTGTACAAAATAATTAGACATCTTATGTCTTTGAATTCTTTTGTATGTCTTAATATGAAACCGAGAGTTCTGTAACTTTTTGCTATTACAGTGTCAATATGATCAATGTAGGTGAGTTTTGGATCCAACCATACCCCAAGATCTTTAAATGTATAAATGCTTTCAAGTTCAGAACCATCAATTATGTAATGATAATATGAGGGGCATGTTTGTCGCGTAAATTTCATCGTCTTGCATTTAGAGACGTTAAGGGATAGACCATTCTCTTTGCATCAACGATTGAACACATCTAAATCATTTTGTAGTTGGTACTGATCATTAATATTTTCGATGCGTTTAAATATTTTACAGTCATCAGCAAAAAGAAAGACATGACACTTAAGTTAATACGCTTTTGATGTCATTTAAGAACAACAAGAAAAGGATAGGGCCCGATTCCGGAATATACATTAATTTTTTTAGATTGAAATCCATTTATGCATACTTATTTGAG
Source organism: Pediacus dermestoides (assembly GCA_963942485.1). Classification (NCBI taxonomy): domain Eukaryota; kingdom Metazoa; phylum Arthropoda; class Insecta; order Coleoptera; family Cucujidae; genus Pediacus; species Pediacus dermestoides. The sequence goes on along the minus strand of OZ012629.1, from coordinate 3,289,869 downwards.
TTCGATTACTTAAAAAAGATCTAATGCAAGACAGAAGTGGATCACAAATGTAATAAAAATGTTCAAGTTTCTGGAGCAATAAAGATATAGGTACTCTGTCAAATGCTTTCTGTAGATCGGTGAAAACACAATCAACGGAAACCCTGTTCAATTGAGGTTGTGATGAAGTTTGTAAAAAGCAATAGGTTAGTTTCAGTACTCCTACCAGATACAAATCCATGCTGTTCCTCAATGATATCATTGGAAACATGAGAATAAAGTGCATTAAATAGTAATAAGTCAAATCCAAAGTTACAGTTTATACTGATTGGTCGATAGTTATTTACTTGGGATTTAGAACCCGATTTATGTACTGGGATTATTTTGGAGGTTTTCCATAGTAGTGGGAAAGTGCCATCACGTATGCATTTATTAAATATTAAATGGAGCGGATTACAAAGTGATTCACTACAGTTTTTGACAAATATACCAGGTATATCGTCTATGCCCGAGGAATTGTTTTTTAATGAGCAAATTCCTTTAATAATGTCTTCGTTTGTAATGGTGAAAGAAGTAATATTATCGAGATTCGTACCATAACAGGTTTTATTAAATTTGTAGTTATCAATATTATAATTTTGTTGAAAAAAAGAGGCAAATGAGTTGCAAATGTTTTCACCACCATAATAAGAATCATCATTGAAAATCACTGAATTTGGGATATTCATATCTTTTATTACAGATTTCACATAAGACCAAAATTGATTAGGATCACTCACTATATTTCGTTGAGAATTTTGCTAAAATGTATCCTTATTAGATTTAAGGGATAATTGTACCCTAGATCTTAAATCGCAAAAATAATCTTGTAATGTACCTGTGGATTTGTAGCGTTTATGAGCGGCCTTTTTTTGAACTACTAAGGATTTTGTATTATTTTGAACCCATTTGGGAAACGTTGAAGGGGTGACATGTCTTGCAGGAACAAACTGTTCAATTGAGGAATAAATTACGTCATAAAGTTCCTGAGCACAGTCGTCTACTGATGGCATATTACACAAAATTTCCCAATCAATATTAAAGAGTGCATTATTTATAGCGTGATAATCTGCTTCTTTAAAATTGTAAGTTAAATAACAATTACTAGGTAGAAAATCCAAGTTTAAATCGCTTAATTCGATATATAACGCGGGGTGGTGAACATCACTTTTTACTAGTGGCATAGTTTCATTTACACTAACAGATAGATGGTTACATAGCAGGAGATCCAGAGTTACATTGTTAATATTTTTCACTATATTAAATTGTTGAAGATTGATATAACTCATGTAATCACAGAAAGTAGTTTCAATTTCTGATAAACAACAGGGTATTAAACCATCTTCGGCGGATTTCACCCACTGAATATGTGGAAGGTTGTAGTCACCGATAATACTAAAAAGTGCGTCTTTGTGAGTTTACATAAGATTTTCCACTGCCATTTTCGAAACAAGAACATTAAATTGGTAAACAAAAATTGAAACTTTGAGTCATAATTATCTATTTTATGTGGAATATTTAAACTAGAATTCGCATAATAACATATAAAAACCATCCAATAAGATGAAATTATAATAATTATCTATTATTAATATTCCGAATTGTATGTCCAAGCATAGGTATCAGTTTTTGAAGTCTTCTTAATACACAGATTCTTGGACGAGATAATGATTGACTAAACTTACCTTGTCACGCCAATACAAGCTTTTAAATTTATCATAATTGGTAATTGCCAAAGGGGAAAACTTGACCGGATTGCAGTACTTTGTGGATAGAAAATGTGGGGCAACTTCCACCAAAAACAAATTCCTGTTCGGATGTTTCTGAATTTGTCTCACAGAATGCGCAACTCCAAACTGCATCAAAAAAGTATTGGCAGTTCTAACTGTCAAATATATAGATTCAAACAGCATATCTTTGAAACAGTTTTCTCCTACTAGGATAAATTTTGGTGAGACAATAATTCCATTACAAACAAAGAATTGGTTTTGGCGATCATCGACGTATATCGGCTTGCTCAAAATCACCAAATAGTCTTCGGTTGAAGTTAGATCATATTGGGGATCAACAACTTTGCGAACAGAGCGGTACTCTCGGGGTCTTGGACCAAATCGTCCTCGCCTTATTGTTGTTGTTTCGACTGTTACCATTTCTGTTGTTCCTGCTAAACGAGCTTGTCCTGATTTTGGTTTTTTTGCTGGGACACTTGTTTCATTTGTTTTGTTAAATGCTAATGATTTTACTGTTGGCAGCATCAGGCCTATACACAAAGCCAATGCTGCTGCGGCCAGAAGCACTAAAATCGTGAAAATTAACAGGCAGCAATCACCTTTTGTGACCATTTTCAACAGAAATTGACAACTAATTTCGTGGATGACTTAATCTTTTTTTTTTGAAAATATCTATTCAGTATCTACTGTCCGAAAATTTAATTTGAATGCAGCCCAGACTTTGGTTCCATCGAACATTAGCGACTCAAAGATTGAAGACAAAACTTTAGAAGCTCTGAAGAAGTTCGAATATACTGAGGGAAACGTCAGCTGAATGAAAAATTAATTTCAATTCCTCCTTGTCCTAACATAAACCGGTTAACCTTCCATCAGAATAATTATATCAAAATTTGCTGCCATAATAGATTTTATAAAAAATCTGCTTTTAACTATAATATCTACATATATCAGTTTATAGTCCAGGAGCTAGTGTATTTTTTTGGTACTAATTTTTCCAATCAGCAAACATTGATAAGATTGTTCAGTTAGTGATTCTAATCAACTAAATCTGAGCCTGGCAAAATTTTTCCGATGGGGTCATAGGTGGAAAATACAAATGAGTTGAACTTATTTTCCAGTTATGAATCTTTTTGATTTACTAAAGTAGATCATAAGACTTACAGAAAAAGCAATCTGGCTTACCTCAGTTGTGGAAAGTAGGTCTGGTTGAACTGTTTCCATAAATCCGCTGATCGGAAAATCAGATCGATTTCTCGGATACGTTGCACTTATTTTTACATTTTTGAAATTTATTAGGTATACAAATTGGTATTATAATGGCATATAGTTTAAACAAGTCTGGCTGATTTATAAAATTACCAAGTGAGTCTGAAATTTACAAAAATAAAAATTTATTGCACTTATTTTCCTTGTGCTGAAAATTTTTCACATGTTAGTCTGTATTATAATACCACGAAAAAAAACCAATCTGGCTATTATTTTCAATCACCAAAGTCTCGCCAGACTCTAAATAGTATGTGCTTAAATCGTTATGCTCTGAAGTTCGTAAAACTTTTTGGGTACTTAGGCCTGAAAAATTTGAACTATAATAAATAAATAGGCTCTTAAGAGGGTTCCGTACTCGACAATATGCCAAAGTAATGGAATGTGAAACTACGAAAATATAAGAATGCAAATTACACCCAAAATAGAGAGAAATTAAAGGAGAATGCGACACAGGAAAATTATTTGATTTTCTTACACTATCTTGCCATATCACTTTATTTTTATAGGGTTGATAAAAATTACAATCCTTTTATTTCAAGTTTTGCGGTGGTGGGGGTTTATTGGTGGGGAAAATTTTATTTTGTTTCTCGAAAAGTAAGCAAGATAGACAGAAAATGCAAGAGACAAAAACATTGTATTTTTATTTGCTCAATCTGAAAATAATATCAAACTTATAAAAAAGCAGTGTCGTGCTCAATTTTTTCTGAAAATATCTAGTTAGGACCCCCAGCGGCGCCCCTAGATTAATTAAATTCAATCTAATTACACATCAAATGAAGCCCTTTATCTACTTGTCACTAAAAACTTGCCTAGTTTTATCAAAATTGGCCAAGTAGTCGTTGAGATACATAAGAAAAGTTTTTTTTTTTATTAACTTGAACACGCTGTATATCGAAAACGAAGCTTTGAAACATACATGTTCATATGAACTTTTCTTGTTATTTTTGCGAGTTCTATCGCCTGTTAAATTTTCCCGATTAAAACCTGACACATCCTTTATGATAAGGTAGGTACGAGTACAACACCAATCATCTGTACAGGGTGCTTTAAAAATACACCAAAATATTTCAGGGGGTGATTCCTGAGATCATTCTAAGAAAGAAAGTTCATATGAACATGGGTCCGAAAATGCTTACCCGCTGAGTTAGGTATGGCCCTTTAAATTTGTGACCCTGAGAAGGTTTGCATTTATTATCTCCGAAACTGTTCAACGTAAAATGATGAAATTCACCACATCCACTAATGTTTTTAGGCTTAATAAGATAGAGTGTAAATCATTTTGAAATTTCCACCAGAGGTGGATCAAACCAGGGGGTGGGGGGTTAAAAAAAGATTTTCGGACCCATAATCATATGAACTTTTTTTCTTAGAATGATCTCGGAAATCACCCCCTGAAATATTTTGGTGTATTTTTTAAACACCCTGTATTATCGAACGTATATAGCTTTATGAACATTAGACGAGTCTGGCAGGGCTTTGGTGATCTCGCATTATAGCCAGACTGTATTTTAAGCTATTATTATAATGCAAACTGTCATCCGACAAATTTTTAGGACTACCAAAATAAGTTCAATTATTTTGTTAAAAAATTTTCAGTTTTTCACGTGCCAGACATATTTGGTGTGCCTACGCCTACAGATCGCCCAGACTGTCTTTTTACTGAATTTTAGTACACGACTTGTTAGTAGAAGCATTTTCAATAATGTAAAAATAAGTGCACCGCATTTGTAATTTGAAGGACATTTTCTGACTCAACCCATCGGAAAACCCCCTATACATAATATAATATTTGTTATTTAGAATCAGTAACTGATCAATCCTATCAATGTTTGTTGACTGGATAAATTAGGGACAAAAAAAATTCACTAACTCCCGGACAATTAGAAGCTACAGAAATTAGAAACAAAGCCCTATAAATATAAGAACAAACTTTTATTCTACATAATAAATAATTTCAGTAGTTTTCAGTGATTTCAACTTCTATTCTAAAAATGAATCTAAAAACAAAGTTTTTATATTCCATGTACATAAATATAAACAAATAAATCTGTATGTATTATTATGTTTGATGTAGAGAAACAAATTTAATAAATAAATTGTTCTGTACCAATGCAGAAGTTATGTGGGGCAATTGGCGCCACCGAACGTTGGCTAAGAAGGAGGCTGTAAGGAATCGATATGCCGTCTTGGTCCGCCCCCCTGCTCCTTAGCTATTCTGTGCACGTCCCCCGAATGCATCAGGCAAGACTCTGATAGAATGAACCGGGTGTTAGGCCATGAGCTCCTTCATTCGGGATTATCTTAAATAACCCGACAAAAACCACCAGTTATTTTCAATTTGTCTATAGATATATCTTAAGCGGGACGAATTGTATGTCATGTTGGAAAATTTGGGCACACACATTTTATTTGAAAATGTTAGGATGTGGTGCTTTTATGGTCTTGTACTGGGTGATGTTGTTTAGAATTAATCTAGTAGAACTTTATTAAAAATCTTTTATAAATACAGGGTGTCCCAAAATTAGCCTGCCAAAATGTACCAGCTGATTCTACGTTCAAAAATAATGGAAAAAGTTTTAATAAATATAGGTTGAAAAATGCTTCCTAAGGGAACTACAACCCCCCGAAAGGAGGGCCCCAAGGAGGAGTTTTCTGTAATATATCTGCAACTATTTGAGGTATATTCATGAAATTTGGTGAGTTAGAGACTTTTATGATTTGCCACATATTTATTTTTCCAATTTTCAGAAATTTTGCCAGAGGCGTCACATAACAAGGTGGGTGCTGGGTAAATTATGCCCCATATTTTTTGTATGGATAATTTTTTAAATTTTTTATATCAAATTATGAAACTTGATTTATTTTTAGACAAAAAAGGTCATCTCAGTTGATCTTTGAATCTTGAAGCGTTTCGAGTAAAATCGTTTTGAAGAAGTCACGTCCATAAAAACTACACTAATAAAAATAATCACAAAATTGAAAAATTTTGGAATTCTGTTTTTATTATTAATATTTGACGAAAAAATGCTAAACGAAGTATTAAATACCTATAAATTTTAGTCCATTGTCTACTTTTGATAAATTTTAGTTTTGTGATTATTTTTATTAGTGTAGTTTTCATGGACGTGATTTTTTCAAAACGATTTTACTCGAAAACGGTTCAAGATACAAAGATCGACTGAGACTACCTTTTTTGTGTAAAAATAAACCAAGTTTCAAAATTTGATATAAAAAATTTAATAATTATCCCCACAAAAAATATGGGGCATAATATACCCAACACCAACCCTGTATGTGACGCCCCTGGCAAAATTTCTGAAAATTGGAAAAAGAAATATGTGGCAAATTATAAAAGCTTCAAACTCACCAAATTTCATGAATCTACCTCAAACAGTTGCAAAGATATTACAAAAAACTTCTCTTTGGGGTCCCCCATTCGGGGGGCTGTAGCCTCCTTAGGAAGCATTTTTCAACCTATATTTATTGAAACTTTTTGCTTTATTTTTGAACGTAGAATCAGCTGGTACATTTTGGCAGGCTAATTTTGGGACACCCTGTATTTACATCTTCAATGCGGTTCAAAGTTCCTATTTTGACATGTAATATCTGCAATTACTTTTTTTGAAAACCCTTCAGGGACAACTTGCATATTTATCAAATAAGAATAGGACTGATTATTTAACATTAAAATAAAACATTTTGTTTTGGTACTGTACTACTTTTTCACCGTAGTCGTGTTTCCAACCTAGTTCACGCCCTACCATTTCACTTCCCAAACACGCTTGGAAATGTCCAAAAAGTTTTTCCTAATATTTATCACATACTGTTTCTCTAGTCGAAACTTTCACACTGTGGTGCTGGTGGGCTTCGACAAAATTCCTATTTGTATCCTTTGCGGTTATCAAGGGGAAGATTTACAGATTGTCCGTGCATGCCTATCAATCTTGCGAGAGCGCCTAGCGTACGTACAATTTTTTGTGGGATGAAATATTTTTTTAATAAATTATGTAGCAAGCTAATATCGTATGGATTTAATATTATAATAAAGGCGAAGGAGAATACAAATGCAAACGACCGTTTTATCTATGTAATATGTATCAACAAAAAGGGGTGTAAGAAATAATCCCAGTTTTAACCATTATGTAGCAAGTTTTTTCCAGAATTCTGGACCATAATCAATCTTTTGTCAGAATATTCATGTTACAACGTGTGCGCTAGAAGTGTTATTAAATGTGCGAAAATAAAGTTAGAACTTATCATGAATGGGCACGACTGAATACACTAGTCTCCATTATTATGCAACTTCTGTTCTGTTGTGTGTTAGCACTAGTTTAACATTTCATATCAACTAAGGAAATCGTATAATATGCACTGTTTATGAAAAGGAAATGAAATATATACATGGGAAATTAGGTTTCAAAGCAATTTGCATTAAAATAAATTACACTCATATAATAGAATACAATAGGTAAACACTACTCTTCTTGTATGTACAAAATAATTTATTATGCTTATGTATTCCTGCCGGTGGTGGTTTAGTTGCATATTTTATTTTGTTTATACACATGTGCAGATATCCAAATAAATTTATTGTTGAATAGGGTGTAAGTGGCAAAGAGAGCAAAAGTTGTTTTGTTTGCCTGTTCCATCGACAACGTTATTATTATTCTGTAAACCGCAATGTTTGTATATGGGGGTGGTAAATCGTGCTCAACAGTGTCTCATATCAATTTATAACGGCGCGATCTAGGGTGAGTAAATTGCCTGGAATTAAATTGGACTAGTGGACAATTATAACTAAACAGATATTTATTGTAGAAAAGAAAAATCCGTGTTTATAATTTTATTACAAATTGTATATAAATATTTATACAGTGAATTTTTTTTATGAGTCTCCATAGGGATTTACATGGTAAAATCTTTAACTCGTGTTAACGGTTTTTCTACTTCGAATTTCAAAATGATTTTTGCCACACTATTAGTTTGCATCTTTTTTTACATGTTCTAGTAGTTTTTAAAATGTAAAAAGTAAAATTTATTTATTTAAACGGGAAAATAATTACATAATTTTAGCTCGTTTTCACATTAAAATTTATTAAGTTAGGAGGCTTTGTCCACTAACAAGCAAATAAATATTCCAAAACTGTCACTTTATTTGCATGTTTTTATTAAGTTTGAAAGACTTTCAAAACGTGAAAATGTCTTTGTACACCATCGAAGAAAAAGTAAAATTCATTACGTCGTATATTAAAGGTGTCTCAAGTAGAGAGATATGGTAATTTTGCGGTGGAATATCCAAATCGACCCATACCTTTAAAATTCTACAATAATTGTCAGTGGCCAAAGCCTTATTAAACTTATTAAATTATTAACTTATTAAATTTTAATGTGAAAATGAGTTAAAATTGTGTAATTATTTTCCTTTTTAAATAAAGAAATTTCACTTTTTACATTTTAAAAACTACTAGAATATGTAAAAAAAGATGCAAACTAATAGTGTGCCAAAAATTATTTTGAAATTCGCAGTAGAAAAACCATTAACAGGAGTTAAAGATTTTACCATGTAAATCCCTATGGAGACTCATAAAAAAAATTCACTGTATATAATATGTAGGTACTTTCAAAAACAGTTTCATCACGTAAAGATAAATTTTACAATACTTTTCGTATTAAATTTATCTTTGGTTAAAATCATTTTAAACTACAAAGCTTACAATCAATTAAAAAATCACTTTTCAAAATCCAAAAATTATTATTTTGCTACTGGTTTCACGTGTAATTTTAATGGATCCGAAATTCCATACAACACCTCCAAACTGAACTTCGCATCTTTATGTGGCCAAGTTATCTCGAAATTCCGTATAATCTAAAAGCAGAGTTACTAAGAACCAAACAAATTTTATTATAAATATTTAGAACCTTTGCAACTGCTATTTCCAACTCCAAATTGGCCAAACGTTTGCCTACGCATGCTCTTGGTCCAAATCCAAACGGTTGACTAGCAAATGGATGGACATTCCTGTAGGACAGTCCACCTGTCGTAGATTTCAACCATCGTTCCGGTAGGAATTTATCGGCGTATTTGAAGTGCTTCTCTTGATTCGAAGCGACAATCAACAAAGTCACTACGTCTGTCTATACAATCATTAGGAGTGATTCAATTATTCTAAATTTTAATTTTTATCTTTAAAATATTTTATTTTTGAGTTAGATGGTCGTTAATTGGCGTAGGACAGGAAAATTAAATAAAATCGTTTATTCATCTGAATGCTCCGATGAAGGCTAAATAAAGGGCGAAACGTCAGCCGAATGATTTTTTTTTATTGTCCTGTTAGTCCAGTATATCTAGTATTTATTATTGCAATTCATTTTGTAAGAGAAATTTTTTTGCCATCGTTAGGGTACCATATAGAAAGCTTAAATCCGAGTTTTCGACCATCAAAAAAAATATTCGAGCAAAAATTTTTCAACCCCCTTTTTTTCAATTAATTCGTTACTACTCGTTAAATACGCAAAATATGAAGAAATATTAAGTATACAAATTTGTAGAACTCGTTTTTCTTGTTTGTTAAAAATGGTATCGGCCATTTTTTCGATAAAATCTAAAATACGGCTGTTTCTGTCGAGATAAGAATTCACTACTTAATTCAAGATGGTGGAAAAGCTGCAAGAGATTGATGGTCGAAAACTCGAATTTAAGGTTTCTATATGGTACGATGGCAAAACAAAATTTTCTTAACCAATGAATTGCAATAATACCCATAGGAATCAGACTAACTATACTGGACTATGTCTCCTGTCTTATTCCAGAAACGACCATCTAACCTATCATCACTTAGTCACTCCATTCCTTCAGTAAACGGAGTTTACTTAATTATAATTTTTAAAATGTGAACTTTTACCCCTTTTGGAATCTGATAGCCACCCAGCACAATATCCTTAACTGTCTTACGAGCATTCCCAATGGCCACTGGAGCAATTCGGGTTGTTTCCCGAATGGTAGCCTTAAGATATAGACAATTTGCAAGAACTTCCTTCGTAACTGGTGAGGTTTTCTCTGGTAATTGCTTCAAAAGTTCCTCCCGAAGGATTCTTTGTTTATCTGGATTTTTCGCTAAGAAATATAACGTGGAGCTCAGAGATTTACCAGACTGAAATAACGAGATTTTGTCACATATAAGACTAAGTTTAAAAGTGAAAGTTACCGTGTCAATTCCAGCTGTTATCATGTCCATTACAGTTGCAATAGCAATTTGTTTGTCCTTTTTGATCAACTTTTGTAGGACACTCATTTCGTGTTCAGGTTTATCGGCATCGAGTTTGGATAAGGCCTCGTCAATGTATTTTAAAGTCGTACTGTCAATTAAAACTTTCTTCAGTGTTAACATACAGATAGTTTACTTAAATGCTAGACATGTTACGTGTTTTTATTTACTAAATAATTTTGCTAACGCTTACAATGTAACGTAATCGAAGACCTTAACATATCGCTTCCAAGTGGGTGTGCTTATGATCCTCCATAAACTAGGTAGAACATCCAGCTTATGCATCAATTTGAACATTTCTGTAGCACAATTAATAAGCTGTTGAGCTTCTGATTTTTCTTGTAAAGTTCGTTCCATACATCCTATAAACAAGAAACAATTTCTTTACACGTCACAAAACTGCATAGTATTCAACATACCAAAATGCTTATCTAGTGCAATTACGCCAATGGATTCTAGTGCCCATTTGTATATTTCATTCATGAAATTACTTGGCATTTCTCCGGCGTTATTTAACCTGGCAAAATACGAAATATTTTCTACGAATTGTCCAGCGACTTTGTCCATACTGCTAATATAGTGTTGCACCACTCTTGGTTGCATTAGAATTGGGTTGATAGCTGTTCTTAAATTGTACCATTCCAAACCGTGACTACAATAAAAATATATCTGATGTGTCCAACACATGACTTTCTTATACATTACCATGATATAGTTTTAATCTTTGGAAAATACTGAAGGGGTAGCCAATAATCACATGCAGTCGACATTCAATACGTTATTAATGTAAAATCACATTTATTTATTATTATTGTTTTCGTTACCATAGAAACCAGTAAAATTTAAAAAAATAATGGTCCTTCTGGGATTCGAACCCGCGACCTTCCGTTTGGCAGTCAAATCCCTTTAGTCACTAGTCTAACTCGGATGTCGGATTTCGGATTCAACGCGCACTATGAGAAATACAGGGTGGTCCAGGTTAAACGTCATTAATTTTTGGATTGTCTGTTCAATTTAGAGGAAATAGTTCCTATTGAAAATTGTTTATTTAAGGTTTCGCTTTTGAGATATTTGAGTTTGAAGGTTTGGAAGCGCAACATCAAATGCTATGCTGAATTAAAGAAAATTTTGAATAAGTTCTCAAAATAGGCTTTGATACATTTTCGACCTCTTTTAGTCACGGAATTAATCGCTGCCAAGACTTGATGGCAATTTTCCGGATTTTTCAGACCTAACCAAAATTTTCTTTAATTCAGCATAGCATTTGATATTGTGTTTCCAAACCTTCAAACTCAAATATCCCAAAAACGAAACCTTAAATTAAAATTTGTCGAGAGTAACTATTTTCTCTAAATTAAACAGGCAATCCAAAAATTGTATTTTCCTCGCAATATATCCAGTGGCGTCAAAAATTGGAGCGAAAAGTGGAATGGCCCCAAGTATCTACACCACTGGAGATTTTTTTTATAAATGAACCCCATCGTTATCTTGAAATGTACTACATTACACTGTGTGCGAAATTTAATGGAAATCGTTCAAGTGGTTTAGAAGTTATATTAAGAAAACGAGTTTTTAATTTAAACTTTGACACCCTGTATCTTTGTTATAAAACATTTTTGAGCAAAGTTTTTTAATAAAAGTCTACTTTTTTCATAATGCTCTATCACCTCCCAAAATTAATGACGTTCAACCTGGACCACCCTGTATAAGAGTTTTTAGAATACCTATCTCGTTTTTTTGAAATTTTTTTGACGGAATTTAAAAAAAAAGTTCAAACAAAATTTATTCAAAATTTAATTCTAAATTAATGTTAAAGAATAAAAAATCTTATAAATTGTTTATTTTTCAAGATATTCCTTAAAAACCTAAAAATGTCTTCAGGTAAGTGTCACTTGTTTTGGTGCTATACCTCTTCTGTCTATCAGAGCTGCTTCTTAGTTTAGATGTGGGAGAGGGCGAAATAGGGGACGTTGAGAGATGAGCCTGTCTTTTGTACATCCAATTGTTGCCCCCACAACCATCGAGAGGGCTTGTTGAGGGTTTTTTCTGTTAGATATTTGTGTGGGTGCCCTTGGAAAAATTGCATGGTGTGTTGGAAATTGCTTCAGTTAATGGTTTTTTTCTTGATGTGAGTTTTATCAATGAGCATGTGGAAGAATTTCACACTTTATGACCCAGTTTTTAATTAACGTTTTACGTTAACTGTGTTTCTCAAAGTAATAGGGTCATCTATCTGTTGTAGTTCACACTATATAGTTTATTTAGTTGTTCCAGGATTAAGATAACGAGATGAATCGCTTTTGCTGCTTTTAGAGAATATGCCCCCTGCTTTTTGCCATAATCTTGATTTTTTATCAATATCAGAGGAATCTTCCACTATATTCAACTTAATCCATGCAAATTTTCTTCTATACATAAGTGCAGTTCCCAATCTTTTATTATTTATAGGCAAATAAGGAATATTTCTAAACATTTGGTTTGATCAGATAACAAATTTTAAAAAGTGTATCATGTATAAATTGTGGAAGAATAGTGTGACTCCATCGTAAAAATATCTGATGTGCCCAACACATGACTTTCTTAAACGGATAGTATCACAATGATTACTTTTCCTAAAGAAATTAAGTTAAATTTCTTGTTAAATTTTTGAGGGTTTCCAACAATTTTCAAATAGTCTCTGTCGCACTTATTTGTAATACGCATAAATCTGTCCTTGTCCCACTCCTAATAACCGAATTTTACGACAAAAATGTGTTTTATTTAGATTTTTGATCTATTACTCACTTAAAAAAATCTCCCGATATGAAATTACATTAATTTATTCATTATTATTGTTTTCGGTATCATAGAAACCAGTAAAATAAAAAAAAAAACTAATGGTCCGTCCTTCTGTATCCACCATAACTCAAAAACGACTTATCGGATTTAATTCAAATTTCATATTTAAGAGTTTGAACAAAATTGTGGGTGCCACATTCAATGTTTTTCATCTAGCACCAAAACAAGTGACAGTTACCTGAAGACATTTTTAGGTTTTTTAAGAATATCTTGAAAAATAAACAATTTATGAGATTTTTTTATTCTTTAACATTGATTTAGAATTGAATTTTGAACAAATTTTGTTTGAACTTTTTTTTGAAATTCCGTCAAAAAAATTTCAAAAAAACGAGATATTCCTAAAACACTTTATATTTCTCATAGCGCGCTTTGATAGTTAAATCCGAGGGTCGAAAAGTAATTATTGTGATACTATCCGTATAAGAAAGTCATGTGTTGGGCACATCAGATATTTAAATATTTTCGCCATGATGTCTGTCTGTGTGTCTGTCTGTATCAAAGATAACTAAAAATATCTGATGTGCCCAACACATGACATTCTTATATTTACGGATAGTATCACAATAATTACTTTTCCTAAAGAAATTAAGTTAAATTTCTTGTAAACATTTTGAAGGTTTCCAGCAATTTTCAAATAGTCTCTGTCGCACTTATTGCAATACCCATAAATCTGTCCTTGTCCCACTCATTATAACCGAATTTTACGACAAAAATGTGTTTTATTTTAGATTTTTGACCTATTACTCACTTAAAAAAATCTCCCGGTATGTAATTACATTTATTTATTCATTATTATTGTTTTCGGTACCATAGAAACCAGTAAAATAAAAAAAAGTAATGGACCGGTCCTTCTGGGATTCGAACCCGGGACCTTTCGTTTGGCAGCCATATAATGAGACACATGGTCTATCTCGACCATCGGATTCAACTATCAACGCGCGCTATGAGAAATATAAAGTGTTTTAAGAATATCTAGTTTTTTTGAAATATTTTTGATGGAATTTCAAAAAAAAGTTCAAACAAAATTTGTTCAAAATTCAATTCTAAATCAATGTTAAAGAATAAAAAATCTCATAAATTGTTTATTTTTCAAGATATTCCTAAAAAACCTAAAAATGTCTTCAGGTAACTGTCACTTGTTTTGGTGCTAGATGAAAAACATTGAATGTGGCACCCACAATTTTGTTCAAACTCTTAAATATGAAATTTGAATCAAATCCGATAAGTCGTTTTTGAGTTATGGTGAATACCGACAGACAGACATCATGGTCAAAATGGATTCAGGGGCTATCAAAACGTGTAAATCCATCAAAATCAAGTCGAAAAAAATCACGATTACTATACTTTCTTATTACTTCGTATAAGAAAGTAATATTTCTACATTTTACAGTTTATTACTAAATAAAAGTGGGTTAGCGAGTTATTTATGCCTGCCCACTGAAGCACCTCCACTAAATACTTACGTTGTGGACACTCCCCCAACTCCCTTGAAGATATCTCGTCTAGTAACAGTTCGATAATATCCATAAGAATAAGATTCCTTTCGAATAGGCCAAACCCCTTCATTCCTATGCAACTAAAACTCAACATCTTTAGTTACTCTCAATTACTCGCATAATCTACGCACTGTTTCTATATCCTCAGGATCGAAAATGAATACGCTTTCTCCCAGGCCTATTACTCCTTTCATTACGAAAATTGGACCATATTTCTTGTAGTTTCTAAGGAAATTATTTACCTATACGAAATTAGCTTTTAATTCACTAATTAACGCACTTACATGTTAATAAAATCGATGTGGTTTTTATTATAATATTCTCCACCAGGAAGAAACCTCCACATGTTACCAATTAATGGAAGTGGTTTGGGGCCAGGGAGTTTATTGTATGGCAAGGAGGTCTCCCAGTTGGATGGTTTTGTGTTATCTTTTTGGATCATCATGTTTTTGTAGTATTCCTTTTTTTGTAGGGATGACGGTGATGCCAAGTGGTTAGCGGACGTTGAAATGTAGATTTTGGGAATTATTTTAGGGCACCGCTTTGGTAGTCCAAAGGATATTAGGCATTTTTTCATCATTTTGGGGAAACTATTTAAAAAATATAAAAAGTAAAATAATTATAATATTTTTTAAAACAGCGTTTTCTAAATTTAAATTACTAGAGAAATTTATTTTGTACTTAAAATTAATATTTATGTGACTACATAACGCCACCTCCGCCACTGCCTATCTTCCTTTAGCGGTCTACCTGAATCAACTCCATGTACTTACTACGTATTTTAACAAACTTAACCTAGAGTTTCATTAGTACCTTATTAAAACTGTTGTAAATTTATTTCAACTTACCAGAGATAATTCACACAATTGTGGCAATAAATTTACCAAAAATATTTCGATAATTCCTTCGTTTCTTTTGCACTATTTCACAGATAATAAAATCGAATTCACCTATAGAGTAATAATAATTTCGAATCCGTCTGGTTTTGGAATAAATTTACAATATCATTATTTTCTTTTATGTGTGTATTGTGTACCAATCAGTGAACAAGATACTTTAATTTAAATTTAAGATTAGCAATAGGGGACTAGTAGACAAATCCAAATTTACATTAGGACAGTAACAATATGAACAGATAATAAAGCAACGGTGTACAAGAAGATTGTTTTGAATTTAGTCGGGTTCCTTCATCTAGTCGTGTTGACCTTCGGGAGAAATGCTGAGGATTGAATTGTTGTCCGGACATGGGCGGTACAGCCATTGGGGCCAGTTTTCTTAACAAGGATGAATTCGAAATTAGATTATTGTTTATAATTACCTACTATTTATATTTCTTTAAAAATATTTATATTTAACTGTGTTTTGTGTTTGTGACAATCCAATTAATCCAATCGAAATTTTAAATTAAAACTTTAAACCTAACAGAAACAATGCAAAATAAATTATAAAAATTCTTTATTAAATTTTTAACCAAAATTCCTGAATTAAACTAACGGCTCGCTTTTTCCTGAACTATATTTTAATTAAAATTGCTTACTTTGATATAAACAGAATACTAAGAGCCAGTAGCACAAATAAAATATCTCTTCCCACATTCCCCCAAAAAGAACAACGAAGAAATAAACAAAAACTTCCCATTTCAATTATTTTCGTTGCACGTTCTAAAGGCATCAAAACAATCCTTTATTGTTTATGCTGTTGTGAAGTTTTTTTTATGTGGTTTTATTTAATTAATATATAAAATTTTCTTTGAAATATATTTTCATGATGATGCTGTAAACTGCATAATAATTTCTGTTAAAAACATGGAAAATAATTAAAGTCGAAAAGTTTATTTAGATGTAGTCAAGGGAAAATCATTTCGTTGCATCAGATGAGTTTTCTTGTGCAGATTTTATCATTCAGAGTTTCATTAAAATATTTTATAAATTCGT
This sequence comes from Pediacus dermestoides, assembly GCA_963942485.1. Classification (NCBI taxonomy): domain Eukaryota; kingdom Metazoa; phylum Arthropoda; class Insecta; order Coleoptera; family Cucujidae; genus Pediacus; species Pediacus dermestoides. The sequence goes on along the minus strand of OZ012629.1, from coordinate 3,273,322 downwards.
AGAGGTAAATATTTTAAACTTGTGTACCAGGCTAGTTTTAGCAACTAGGAATCTCTCTGCTGCCTCTTTTACTCTACCAAAAGTTTTGTTGGGTTGAATTAACAATATTTAAGGAAACTCGTCCAAATATACTTTATTATTAATAATTAGTTCGGACTAACTGATACTCATCTCACTGTTGTTTAGAAAAGTAACATCAAAAACATAAATAAATGATTAAGTAAGCAACTTATGATACGTGACTGAGGCGATTAAACCTTCCTACAAAGTTACCGGCTAATATTTCATAGTCGCCTGATAGGAAGCGAAGCTCCTGAGTCACCCTGCTGGCGAAACATGACAACGGGCAAAATGTAGCGTCCTCTAGTGTACGGAACCATCGATCCAACAGCATCTTGTGCAAGTTTCAAACATCCGGATTGTACTCCGTACTCCCACCACTACGATTTTACTCCCTTATTGCCAGAATTTGACTAATATTCAGTTAAAGGTCTGTAAAATTAAAAAAATTTGTACTTTTTTACTATTGTACTATTGTACTATTTTAGGCAGTGAGCTTTTTAGAGGAACATTAACTGCTTAGTAGGATTGAGGCAAATAGTCTCTATTCTTATAGTAATAGTTAAATTTAAATCAAAAAGAAAAGTTAGAGAAAGTTTACGTGGCGGCTCGTTAGGGGAGGCAGGAGAGGCAGTGCCTACTCTACGGCCATTAATTTTTTTTTTATTTTACAAATGTTTTTTTCAATTTCTTAAAATATAGATACTAGATAGATCTAATTTAACAACTTTTACAGATAAATATTTTGAATCAGAATTTGAATTAACCGTCACCCTGTTGAAATGCTCGAAATATTCGTTAACTTCTCTCATCTGTGGTTCTATACCACTTACGACTCGAATCGCGCCTCTGCCTGTGCTGTTGTCACACACACTCGCACTTGCGCTTTGGGCTGCGAGGCGCTCCTCGATTTTATTTTTAAACACGAAACTGTGCATCTTTTTGTCTCCCTCGACTAAATGACTACGAGCCGCCACTGAATTAAGGGGGAGGTTAAGATTGTGAAGAGGCAATGAGAGTCTTCCTAACTTAACCTTTCTCCTAACTCCGACCGGAAGCATATTGTGGGAGAAGGCTAAATAGCAAATCAAATTTTCATGTTCAAACGCCGAAAATAAACTTTTAGGCTACAGAATATTTTCAAATTTTTGATATAATGAATGATTAATCTTTGAAACTTTCAATGTATGAGTACCTAGATGTATGTTCAATTTATTTTATTTGAGCAGTAGATATGTACTCATGTTACCTGTTAAATAGTGAGTACGTGGCTTTTCCAGTTTTGAACTAAAATAGCAAGAAAAGTGCTTAACTTTTCGGTCTTAATTTCTAATATAATATAGTACATATACTGTTTTTACTTTCTTATACGAAGTATAAGGAAGTATTGTAATCGTGATTTTTTTCGACTTCGAGATTTTGATGGATTTACACGTTTTGAGGGCCCCTGAATCCATTTTGACCATTTTCGCCATGATGTCTGTCTGTCTGTGTGTCTGTCTGTCTGTATCCACCATAACTCAAAAACGAGTTATCGGATTTGATTCAAATTTCATATTTAAGAGTTTGAACAAATTTGTGGGTGCCACATTCAATGTTTTTCATCTAGCACCAAAACAAGTGACAGTTACCTGATGACATTTTTAGGTTTTTTAGGAATATCTTGAAAAATAAACAATTTATGAAATTTTTTTATTCTTTATCATTGATTTAGAATTGAATTTTGAACAAATTTTGTTTGAACTTTTTTTTGATATTCTGTCAAAAAAATTTCAAAACAACTAGATATTCTTAAAACACTTTATATTTCTCATAGCGCGCTTTGATAGTTGAATTCGATGGTCGAGGTAGACCATGTGTTTCATTATATGGCTGCCAAACGGAAGGTCCCGGGTTCGAATCCCAGAAGGACCGGTCCATTAGCTTTTTTTTATTTTACTGGTTTCTATGGTACCGAAAACAATAATAATGAATGAATAAATGTAATTTTATAACGGGAGATTTTTTTAAGTGATTAATAGGTCAAAAATCTAAAATAAAACACATTTTTGTCGTAAAATTCGGTTATAATGAGTGGGACAAGGACAGATTTATGCGTATTGTAATAAGTGCGACAGAGACTATTTGAAAATTGCTGGAAACCTTCAAAATTTTTACAAGAAATTTAACTTAATTTCTTTAGGAAAAGTAATTATTGTGATACTATCCGTAAGTATAAGAAAGTCATGTGTTGGGCACATCAGATATTTTCTATCTGCCATATTGTCATCTAAGAGCTGAGCTTAATATCGTTAGTGGAGGAAGAAAATTAGGTAAAGAAAACTTTGAACCTTGGGATATCTGGTTACAAAATAAAATAAAATCATAATTAAAAATTCTGTTATTCTGTGTGAAGATAAATAAAATTAAAAATGGGTCTCGCTATACCTAGTTTGAAGTAGAGTCTTCGTCATTTTTCTTTATATAATATCTAACCTAACCTAACCTAAATATTCTGTAATACCAACATAAACTAACATTGAAATGAGTCATCACACTCATCATAGGCGCGAATTTTGATTATGTTGTCCTTAATCTTTATTTTATACAGGGTGTCTCTAAAAGGTCTTTACACAATCCTACCACAAGTTTTTGGGCTCTAAATAATTCGATTGAACCAAACATATCTTAGTCCAAAAGTCCTTCCTTACTGAGTTACAGGGCGCTAAAAAATATCTTTCCAAATCGTTTTTTAAGTATATCCACACAACGGTTTAAAGTAGAGACTTGAAATTTGGTGGGTTTATAAGTCTATAAGGAAGCTACAATGTGATGGTATTACAACCAAAATAATATTGTTCAGTGTCGTACTTATAGGGGAGACTCAGTGTTTTTTGGATATTTTTTGTAGGGTATGTAATTTTTTTACAAAATAACAAGAACTATGATAGATACGCTCAACTGTTTGCGAGATATTTAAGTTCGAAAAAAATTTTTGCTAAAAAACATTTTAGGACTTACCCTGTAAAGTAAAAAATATTGGATCACTCTAATACAGCTGATTCTACGTCCAAAACTAAGCATAAATGGTTGTAGAAACCGACCCCCAAAAATGTTTCGCTACTAATTTTAGTAGCGAAAGGGTGTTGAAAGATGTACTTTTTATTCGCCCTCTATCTTTTTTAGGTATATCTGCAGAACGGTATAAGATAGAAATTATGCTTAGTTTTGGACATAGAATGAGCCGTATTACAGTGACCCAATATTTTTGACTTTACAGCGTGTCACAAATTGTCGTTTGAATAGCAAAAAAAATTTTCAAAGTGAAATATCTCGCAAACAGTTGAGTTAATGCAAATGAAACAAGTATACCTTTTTTACGTGTCTTGAGCGTATCTATCATAATTCTTATTATTTTGTAACAAAATTTAATCCCCTACAAAAATTATTCAAAAAAACCCTGAGGCCTCTTCGATAAGTACGCCACTGAACAATATTATTTTGGTTCTAATACCAACAAATTGTAGCTTCCTTATAGACTTATTAACCCACCAAATTTCAAATCTCTACTTTAAACCGTTCTGTAGATATACTTAAAAAATTATTTGAAAATACATTTTTAAGGCCCTGTAACTCAGTAAGGAAGAACTTTTGGACTAAGATATGTTTATTGGTTTAAACGAATTATTATTATTTTGAGCCCAAAAACTTGTGGTAGGATTTTGTAAAGACCTTTTAGAGACATCCTGTATAGTTTACATCTCTGTATAATTATGTAAAAAGCTACTTTTTTCGGTTCATTACTTAAACAATCACGATTATTGTACTTTCTTTTTATTTTAAATAATAAAATACACAAACAGTATCCGCATCCACCAAAATTAAAATATATTAGGACTTAAAACAAATTTGACTAACTAATCGACATTGTAAAGACGGTTTGGTTTGTTAAAAATTAATTTTATACACGAAATGACTTGCAAAGTACACTGTTGAAAATTTTGTGTTTATGTGTTAAAATAATTTCGTGTTAAAAAAATTATGTCAAAATCCACAATTTTTTTTGGTTACTACATAGTACAAATGTGTTAAAATGACAAATTGACACATTAACACATTATATTAATTTTTAACATAATTTAAAAGTTGTTAAAATTAAACAAAATAATTGTGTTAATATGAATAAGCAATTATGTGAATGACATGTAATTTGGGTACTTTTAACATTTTATTTCTGTCATATAAATGAATAAAGATTTCTGTTAAAGTAACACAAAATCTATGTAATTCGATGTGTTCTTCAATAAAACTACATGTTTACTTATGTTATTCGTACAAAACGTTTAGTCAAATATTTTTTCTGTGTTACTTTAACTTTTTATTTGTATTAAAATGTTGGTTCGTTATTCGTCACTACCCCCTAATCTGTGCATCAAGTTAAGAACTTAAACATTTCAGTTTAGAACTAAACCAAGTGAAGGATGTATGTTTTATCAGTTATATTCTTGTGCAATTGTTGTGTATTGTCAAGGTAAGTAATAACAAAAATATTAGGTATATTAAGTTCTGTAAAATTTATGAGGTTGTATCTTCACTTATTATAGACATGTATAACATATGCCATTTGTGAAAAATTGGAAACAATGTGTTTCTGAAACCTACATTGCATATATTGTTAGAAAACGTTCCTCCTTAAGTTTAATTAACTTTAGTAGTTTAAATATCCTTTAAGTGTTTAGATGTTTACGAACTGGGTAACCAAAATGTTATTGTTAGGTAGACTTTTTTATTTTTGCCGAAATTGTATGACGTTTGTGTGTTTCTGAACCTGTATTGTAATCAATTTACATATTTAAGATCCCTCCTTACGTTTAATTAGCTTTAGTATTTAATTATTTATGTTATTGATAACCAAAGTGAAATTGTTAATTTTTTATTTATTTTATGTCGTGTGTGAGAATGAGAAACTAAATGTGTATCTGAAACATGGCACAATATTGTTATAGAAGTATGTATTTCTTCCTTAAATTTAAATAAATTTAATTTACGTGTGCTTAAGTATTTCAATGTTTATGAACTTGAGAAAAAAGTTACAGAATGTTGATTTTAACAAACAATAAAATGATTTGATATTTTTACCTGTTTTTTTATTTTTATCAGTAAATTAACCCCCTACCCTTTTATTTTAACAAAAATTATATGTCAGTTAACATTTTACAGGTTGTCCCTCAAAGGTGTTCCGTAAATTTAGATATAGATTCTGCGATGAAGAACAAGTATAAAAGTTCAAATAAATGGGTGCCGACGCCTCCTAAAGAAGATGTTGAATATTTTATAATTGGCATTTATTACACAACACTACAAGTTATAAAAATTTGGATTGATTTTTAAAGTTTGACAACTGGCGCTCCTCTTCTAATCCACTTTTGAGGTTAATTGGGGACACTTTGTTCCAAGGATAATCAGTATAAATGCCAATCATAAAATGTTCAATATCTTCCTTCATATCTTCCCACATGTTTATCTGAACTTTATACTTATTTTTCATCGCAGAATCTATATCTAAATTTATGGAACACCTTTAAGGGACACCCTGTATAATAGTGAATAACAACATATCAGCTGAAATGCACATATTAAATAAGTAAAATTAACAAAAATAATGAGTGGCATTTTAACGAAGTATTTATGTTAAATTTAATCAATGACATGTAATTATGTTATTATAACACAATATTAATCAGTCAATATAACACATTAGTAACTGTTAAGTTTCCAATATTATTATGTCAAAAAAATAATGTGTTAAAATATTTGTGTTGAATTTTAACTAAAAATTATTGTAACCTTTTAACATTTTCGGTTTCAGTAAAAATAACACAAAAATTTGAGTGGACCTCCTGGGACATGTGAAATGTGTTAATTTTTACAGAAAATTTTTAACTGTGTATCTCGTTTTTAATAAATTTATTTAATTATTAATGTCCAACCATTGCAAGTGTCCTGCTGCCTGCTGCTGAGTTTTCCTGATCTTTTCCCTAAACTCATCATCTCATATCTGGTTTTTTCTATGTATAATGTCTACATTAAGAAGCTACTAGCCGCCACCAGCACCACCACGGGGGCGGTTTGGCGCAGGTCCACTTGCGCGTTTCCATTTAACACCGTGCTACGTCAGTGCAGGCAATAGGGTCGACAACCACACTCGCGAGTTCACTACCGCTTGCTTTACTCTGTCCGTTCATTATTTAGTGAATATCCTCGACTTATACTATAACAAAGTGATTACCATTTAGGCTTTTGCTAATCTGCTGTGGGTAAGATCAAAGTTTTTTTGATATTGTATGCAGGATGTAGAGTTGCGCGAGGGCAAAGCTGAATGCAAAGCGGCGGCGGCGGCGATGAAGAGCACAAAATGGAAATGCACTTTGGCTAGTTGCTTTCCTCCACTTTGCCCCTACGAAAACGATCGAATTCGTTTCCACTTATTTATCCATTTGATTAGATTGTATAGATTAATCCGAGTTGCATAGTCTATATTTTTTTCTGTATAACTAAACATACTATAGATAACTAAAGATGGGCATCTTGGTTTTAAAAAATCGAAAAGTTCATCTGAAGTGCTTCTAAAAAGTTGACGATATGTGAAATATAATATACGAAAAATTTTTCATGATCATGACAACATTTAACCAAAAATTTCAGTACCTAATTCTAAAATTTTGCTTATTTGAAACCTCAAAATGAACATGTCGTAAAGTATAAAATTTGAATTTATGAAAATGTGCTTTTAGTACCTGTATAAGAGATATTGATTAGATATACTTATAAAAAAGTTACTTATTACTGTATTACTGTTGTAATGGCCGCTGTTTTGTAACCATTTCCGTTGATAAGATTTTTACTAAGAGAGTTTTATTTATTGGTTCTTTAGTTCTTAGAAACTTATAATCTCTTATCGAGTCCGTTGTTTTTGAAACTTTCAAACATATTTTTCGAAAACCATTTAATTGACTAGTTTATCTGATGCTTACTTCTTGCTTTTGGATGGGATATTTATTATTTAGAACAACATAAATTTATCTTTGCAGAATTTTTATATCCCTATAATATAGCCAGCTGCCAGACAAAACTTTAACTGCACATGCAACGGAAAAGTCATATTTTCACATAATGAACAGTTACTTAGTTAGAATAGTACTTACTTATATTTTACAAATTACTAAATGCGACTAGCAGTTTAATATTTAGACTAGGACCAAGATTTTCATGATTAATTAAAAAACACATTATAATGTAGGTAATATGATTGTCAATGAATTGGTAAAGGATTCAGTAAAAGGTCATTCTAATTTTTGTACGAACCTCAAATTCGATTTTGATCCAAATCTTGGTATGGTTTTACATTTATTGAAAAAAATGTTGTTTTAGATTTACAATTTACAATTATAATCTTTTTAGTTGTTGATTCAAAGTGCTTTATCAAACGAATTTTAAGAAATTAAATATTTACGTTCTGATTTAAGAAAATAAACATCAATTGATGCGATAATACATTTGTATTGTTTTAATTTTGGATTTTTATCCACAGCAGATTGGTATATAAGAGTTTATCATTTTGCAATTCGATTTAATTAAGAAATAACTGGATGCATCTTTAATTCTAATAAACATAGTGAGTGCTTATTTAATTAGGTGGTAAATTTGATCAAAACCAGAAGTTGTTCAAGTTCGAGGAATTCAAATCATCGCGCTTAAGTGATCCAAAACTAACAATTTATAGAGACATGAACAAGCTTCGTGAGCGTGTCCAAATGTACATGGAATCGATATACTGCCACTGCTTTCCAATTAGTGCGGTGTTTTAATGCCCCCCGGGCTCAACATGCGTCTCCTTTTGGTGGCCTCCACCATCTTCTGCCTGTGCCACGGTTTCCTCTTGGACGGCTCAACCAACTCCTTTTCCGAATTCAGGAAATGGGGCGGCGGCACAAACGGAAGTCTGGAATTCGAGTTCAAAACCGATCAGCCTAATGGCCTTCTCCTCTACACCGACGATGGAGGCACCTACGACTTCTTCGAGATTAAACTAGTGGAAGGTGCCTTGAGACTGCGGTACAACTTGGGAGGTGGGGCACAGATAATAACCGTCGGAAGAGACTTAAACGATGGCCGTTGGCACAAGGTGCATGTGCAACGTCATGAAGATCGCACTATTTTGTCGGTGGATGGTGTTAATCAGATGCGAACATCGCGCGGGAAGGAGTTTAATTTTGGACGGTTTTCGACGAATTCGGATGTGTTTGTTGGGGGGATGCCCGTGTGGTACAATACCAAGTTGACTTTGTTGGCGTTGCCTAGTGTTATTTTCGAGCCGAGGTTTACGGGAGCTGTACGGAATTTGATTTATCCGGATGTGGAAGGGGGAACACCAAGGAGGCAGGAGACCAGACCCAAGGATCAAAGGGTAAGATTAGTTTATTAGAGCGCGAGGGGCGAGGGATGATTTTTAGGACCATGGACAAAGCATATCCAAGGATCGTAGCTGTGCTGTTAATTGATATTGAAGAGAAAAGTTCTAAATTTTCCATAGATGAACGCCCTGAAAACACTTTGTTATATGTATAGATATAGCGCATAATGGGCATTAATTATAATGTAAACTATTAGAGAATGTGCAGGTTATTATAATATTCTTTCATTTGTAAAATATAATTTAAGGTAAAACTGAAAACATTTTATTATATTCTATAATGTTCTATAATTGCAGATTTTGATAATTTTTTGAAAGCTACAGGATGGTTCCGATCTTCATAAAATACAAATAAAGTACTGAATTTGCAATCAGAATTACTCTCAAATACAAATTTTAAATATTCGAAAAGGAATCAAAAAGCTCTCCACGTAAATTGATATATTAATAAGGACCAGTTTTTCAATCAGTAACTTTAACTAAGCTATATAGTAACCTTGAATATTCAACTCGAAGTTTTAAGGATAAGTTTAAATGAAAAATTGGACCCTAGGATATTATTAATCAATAAATTTAACTCTCATTTGAAGTTAACTATCGATTGGAAAACTTGCCCTAATAATAATATCCAACAATATCCTAAACTAAAATTTAATTTTGTACAAAGTACCATAGTGGAGCTAAAGGTCCTTGATTAGAAGCGAACAAAGTAGATTTTGGTCATGACTACATAATAGAAGTTATTATAAATAAAATTTTCAAATTTTTGTACAATTTTCGCACAAGCTTAGGTTCTTTTAGGTTAAAAAATTATGGCTCTTAGTAGTACAGGGCATTTAGACTTTGCTAGGAAATAATTCCGAGACGAATTTGGCCTCCGATTTTCGAGCCGGAAAACACATTTTGCACAATTCTACCCTGTGGTGCAACGCCGCCATCTTGTTTTTAAAGATTGTTTTACATTTTCGCGCATAAATCGCGTATTTCCGATTTTACAAGAAAATGTTTCAATGAAATTACTTTGCAAATTGAATTCTCTACAAAATTGCACTGATGACTCCTTTCGCTAATTGCAATTGTTTACAAGTTACAGTGCAATTTGTTATAAAAAATAGGGGATTATTTTTTTATACTCGTCATATTTTTTTACGTTGCTCTAATCGAAAAATTGTACGTATAAAAAGTGTAGACCTTTCAATTACCTGTATTTTTTATGAAAAAAAGATTTTTATGTGACCAATACTTCTCCCTCTCCAGCACATGGAACATGAACATGTTTACATAGAGCTCGATCCCATAAACAAATGAATATATCTATAATTATTGTAATTATTTCGAGACGAATTTTGCATTCGAATTTTGAAAGTGTATAAGTAAACAAGCTAGGAAAAACATTGCACAATTCTACCTCATAGTGAAAAGCCGCTATCTTATTTTTAAGGGTAGTTTTAGTTTTTTGCGTAAAAATCGCGTATTTTTGATTTTAGAAGAAAATGTTTCAATGACATTAGTTTGCAAATTAAAATCTCTACAAAATTCTACTGATGACTTTTTTCGCTAATTGCACTTGCTTACAAGTTACAGTGCAATTTATTATAAAAAAATATCTGATGTGTCCAACACATGACTTTCTTATACGGATAGTATCACAATTACTTTTCCTAAAGAAATTAAATTAAATTTCTTGTAAAAATTTTGAGTTTCCAGCAATTTTCAAATAGTCTCTGTCGCACTAATTGCAATACGCATAAATCTGTCCTTGTCCCACACAACTGAATTTTACGACAAAAATGTGTTTTATTTTAGATTTTTGACCTATTACTCACTTAAAAAAATCTGTCGGTATAAAATCACATTTACTTATTCATTATTATTGTTTTCGGTACCATAGATACGAATAAAATAAAAAAAACTAATGGGTCTTCTGGGATTCGAACCCAGGACCTTCCGTTTGGCAGCAAACCCTCTATGTCTAATCTACCTAGACCGTCGGATTCAACGATCAACGCGCACCATGAGAAATATAAGTGTTTTATGAATATCGCGTTTTTTTTTGAAATTTTTTTGACGGAATTTCAAAAAAAAGTTCAAACAAAATTTGAATCAAATCCGATAAGTCGTTTTTGAGTTATGGTGGATACAGACAGACAGACAGACAGACAGACATCATGGCGAAAATGGTCAAAATGGATTCAGGGGCCCTCAAAACGTGTAAATCCATCAAAATCTCGAAGTCGAAAAAAATCACGATTACTATACCTACTTTCTTATTACTTCGTATAAGAAAGTAAAAAATCTTCGTGTTTTGTTGTCAAATATTTAAATTTAACCTCACATAAAAGTTCAAGTTTTACTGATTAGAAATATATAATTAATTTGCTGTAAGTATTGTAATATAATAATAATAATAATAATTTTCCATATTTGTTTCACTTCAAATCAACAACATCAAGGTTGTTCATAAATATGCTACCTACTTTTTTATTATTAGTGTTTTTGTATTATTATTGTTTTATTATGGTATTATTGTTTTTACTTTCTTATACGTAGTATAAGGAAGTATTGTAATCGTGATTTTTTTCGACTTCGAGATTTTGATGGATTTACACGTTTTGAGGGCCCCTGAATCCATTTTGACCATTTTCGCCATGATGTCTGTCTGTGTGTCTGTGTGTCTGTCTGTGTGTCTATCTGTATCCACCATAACTCAAAAACGACTTCTCGGATTTGATTCAAATTTCATATTTAAGAGTTTGAACAAATTTGTGGGTGCCACATTCAATGTTTTTCATCTAGCACCAAAACAAGTGACAGTTACCTGATGACATTTTTAGGTTTTTTAGGAATATTTTGAAAAATAAACAATTTATGAAATTTTTTTATTCTTTAACATTGATTTAGAATTGAATTTTGAACAAATTTTATTTGAACTTTTTTTTGAAATTCTGTCAAAAAAACTAGATATTCTTAAAACACTTCATATTTCTCATAGCGCGCGTTGATAGTTGAATCCGATGGTCGAGGTAGACCATGTGTCTCATTATATGGCTGCCAAACGGAAGGTCCCGGGTTAGAATCCCAGAAGGACCGGACCATTAGTTTTTACTTTCTTATACGTAGTATAAGGAAGTATTGTAATCGTGATTTTTTTCGACTTCGAGATTTTGATGGATTTACCCGTTTTGAGGGCCCGTGAATCCATTTTGACCATTTTCGCCATGATGTCTGTCTGTGTGTCTGTGTGTCTGTGTGTCTGTCTGTATCCACGATAACTCAAAAACGACTTAACGGATTTCATTCAAATTTCATATTTAAGAGTTTGAACAAAATTGTGGGTGCCACATTAAATCTTTTTCGTCTAGCGCCAACACAAGTGGTACTTACCTGAAGACATTTTTAGGTTTTTTAGGAATATCTTGAAAAATAAACAATTTACGACATTTTTTTATTCTTTAACATTGATTTAGAATTAAATTTTGAACAAATTTTGTTTGAAATTTTTTTTGAAATTCCGTCAAATTTTTACAAGAAATTTAACTTAATTTCTTTAGGAAAAGTAATTATTGTGATACTATCCGTAAGTATAAGAAAGTCATGTGTTGGGCACATCAGATATTTTACTTTCTTATACGTAGTATAAGGAAGTATTGTAATCGTGATTTTTTTCGACTTCGAGATTTTGATGGATTTACACGTTTTGAGGGCCCCTGAATCCATTTTGACCATTTTCGCCATGATGTCTGTCTGTGTGTCTGTGTGTCTGTCTGTGTGTCTGTCTGTATCCACGATAACTCAAAAACGACTTAACGGATTTCATTCAAATTTCATATTTAAGAGTTTGAACAAAATTGTGGGTGCCACATTAAATCTTTTGCATCTAGCACCAACACAAGTGGTACTTACCTGAAGACATTTTTAGGTTTTTTAGGAATATCTTGAAAAATAAACAATTTACGACATTTTTTTATTCTTTAACATTGATTTAGAATTAAATTTTGAACAAATTTTGTTTGAAACTTTTTTTGAAATTCCGTCAAATTTTTTTATTTATATAGTGGCGCCATCTATCTCTGATTTACAAAGTACATGTTGTTTACATACAGAAATCTATACCGTTGAGGAAATCGATTGTAGCATTACTATTTGAAAAGATCGACGGCTACAACGGCTACGGTTTTATGTTTTGGATATCATGACAAGTCGATGAAAATTTTTTCTAATATATACAATAAAATCGTGAAATTGTATTATGCATGCAAATCTACATTAAAGATATCGACGCCAAATTTTTTGTGAATGCTCTTTCAATTTTTAGACGTGTCGGCAAAGTAACAAAAGTGTTTTATTTTGCGCCGTTTTTTAATAATTATAAATTATTTACATATTTATATAGTGTTGCCATCTATCTCTGAGTGGCTGTTGTTTACATTACAGAAATCTATTTATTTTTATACTAAAGATTCTATTTGCATTAAACGCACGAAGAGCTCGAATAAAGTTATAAAAATTTAAAAAGTGAAAACCAATTAATCCAATCCTGGTGAGAGTGGCTATATCGCCAAACACCAAAAACTTGACATTGCTTTGCAATCCAAGTACGAAGAAGAAGAAAAGTTTGTTAGTCAAACAACTGTCAAAGGCAAAAGATCGAAATATTTTGATGAGAAGGATTATTGTGCACTGTACAGTTTGTTTGAGTGAAACGTTGACCAAATCTGAGAAGTATTTTATAAATCTTCAAAGTTTAGCTACAGCAAATTCAAAGATATCAAGCATTTTTCGCACTGTGGAATGTTGATAAGTATTCTGTTATTTATTTGTCCTAAAATCTGGTAGTAATGAGTGGGACAAGGACAGATTTATGCGTATTGCAATAAGTGCGACAGAGACTATTTGAAAATTGCTGGAAACCCTCAAAATTTTTACAAGAAATTTAACTTAATTTCTTTAGGAAAAGTAATTATTGTGATACTATCCGTAAGTATAAGAAAGTCATGTGTTGGGCACATCAGATATTTTATTATATTGTATTACTTGACTTGTCCAGATTTGCATTGTACTTAAATCATACGGATCAATATACTCTATCTATCTATCTATCTACCTATTTACGAAAAATCAAATAAAGAAAAATCGACTTAAAAATTAAGTTTTACTATAATTATTTAATTAAACATCTCTTTTATTTTGTTTTGAAACTTTGTATTTAATAATTAATTAGAATGTACCTATTACCGTTTTTAGTTTTTGTCAAAGTTTCTAATTTTATAACGTTGAGTTCAACAATTTTAGCTAAAATGAAGATAATTACCAGTTAAAACATGATAATTAAATGGTTAATTGGTTATCGTGTAATTTATTTTGAGATAACCTTTTATAGTTTATCCTAACTTTACAAAATGGATGTCAAGCATAGGTACCTAATAAACAGCATCCAAAGTTAACCACAATTTATTAATAGTAGTTTATGCAACAAGGTAGGAATTGAGAGATTCTGACGAGTGTGAAAATTGCGCCAGAGCGAAGCGAGCGCGCAAGAACACGAGGCAGAATCAATTCATACCGTGTAGCATACTCTATTTTTTCTCATACCTGTACGAAAATGGCCACGTCTTTTGCGTGAAACGCGCGAACAAATTAAAACAGCATGACACTGACATTTTGCTTGACACTGTGCGGTGAGCAAATCACCTTGACAACCATAAACAAACACAAATAACTCCCGCATATCATTAAGGGAATGGCTACCCAAGTGAGAAATGTTACCCTCACTGCTTATATTCCGCGACTACCCTAAAAAGGCGAATTTGTACCCACATTTCACGCAAATAAAGTGGCAATTTTCGTGTAGGTATGGGAAAAAATATTAATTTAAAAATTTTTAAAACAAAAACGTAGCCGTCGATCTTTTCAAATAATATTGCTACAATCGATTTCCTCAACGGTATAGATTTCTGTAATGTAAATAATGCACTTTTGTAAATCAGAGATAGATGGCGCCACTATAGAAATAAAAATTTTTGACGGAATTTCAAAAAAAGTTTCAAACAAAATTTGTTCAAAATTTAATTCTAAATCAATGTTGGTGTATCTGTCAGGAAACTAGCCAGGGAGAATAGGACTTCTGGCAGCACTATTTTTAGAATTCTGGCCAGAAGTGGTCAAAAATACCGCAAAAGACAAAAATGTCCAAAATAACAAGTTTACTGTTTTAAAAATATTTGATTTTTAATTTTTTGCCAAACTTAGGAAACAAACGTTATTCATTTTCATATGGGATGTAGCTCTATGAAAAGATGTTCATCTTCCATGCGCTGCAGAGGCTCTATTTCGTAAAAAATGTAGGTAATTGAAAGCTCTACACTTTTTATACGTACAATTTTTCGATTAGAGCAACGTAAAAGAGATATAACGAGTATAAAAAAATAATCCCCTATTTTTTATAACAAATTGCACTGTAACTTGTAAACAAATGCAATTAGCGAAAAAAGTCATTGGTGCAATTTTGTAGAGAATTCAATTTCCTTGTAAAATCGAAAATACGCGATTTATATGCGAAAAACTAAAACAATCCTTAAAAACAAGATGGCAGCGTTGCACCCAAGAAGGTATATAATAGAGGAGAGAAAAGTCCCGGGGTGGCGTAGGCACAAATTCGTTGCCAGTTGCAGTGACAGTGACAAACCAAAACAAACACTTGCCAAATAACCCGCCTTACTGGCTGCTGGCGCATGCGTAGAAACTATCAAGTACGCTTGAGTCCATTTGAACGTGCAACACTGTCTGACCCACGAATTCTTACCCACTGGGGATCTTTCTGTCCTCTATAATCTATACGTCCTTGGTTGCACCACAGGGTAGAATTGTGCAAAATGTGTTTTCCGGTTCGTATACTTACACATTTTCGAAAATCGGAGGCCAAATTCGTCTCGGAATTATTTCCCAGAACACCATGTACTGAAATCTAAAAGCCCCGTACTATAGATATTATAGTGTCAGTCTAACAAATTTAGTCACTTCTGTCATCGTACACTCAAAATTTTAATATTTTATCTTCCTCTTGAATGGTCTTCAAAAATAGTCATTTTTTTGCCACATTTAGTAGATAGCTATTTTGGTCTCGGTTTTAGATTAATATTCTTCCATTTATAAAAGGGGGGCATATGGATAACGTTTTTGAAGTTTTTCGGATGTGGATGCAACAAAATCTTCTTCGCCCTCTCTCTAGTTAGGTATCTCTCTTTCTTCCTGAGCACTCATATTGGTTTCATTTTAAAAATTATTAGATATGCTCGTTTATGAGTAGGTAACTTAATGTTATATTTCCTGTGGGTTATCTTGCCAAAATATAAATTATAGCAGAGCAGGACTTAAAACAGAGTTTGACATGACATGTCTTATACTTCATAGATGCTTGATGTCGTAGTTGTTAAAAATGAATTATATGTATGTTGTAGATTGTCTAAATAATTACTAATCGATAAGAATTTTTTTAGATGAATTTGTGCATGAAATTATTTCTTTAAACGTTGTAGATAATTGTTTATCCATCGAACATTTAGTGGATTCTTTACAAAATTAAACTGATACCAAGAAAAGTCCAGCCTATACCAAGTTCATCAGGAAATCAGTTACTTTAATGCCAATAAAAAGAAAAATAAAAGAAAAATTTATTTAATTTCTCGTAGATGAATAAACTTTTACCTAGGTATCTATCTAATTTAAAATGTTAATTTGATAATAATCTGGTTTATAAAACTGTAGCGCTTCAAAATAATTAAACAAACTTCTACAATTCCCATTGGTCTAAAATTGCCATCCCTATTATAACAATCAAATTAATATCCGCAATGTACCTCGAAGTAAACACTACTATCTAATATCTAATTCCCTTTTCATCCACATTATATTAGTTTATTCAGTTAAATATCCATACATGTGTCTTCCGGTCAAAAGGCAAATCATTGGTGCGCATTAACTTAAATAAATATTAGCAAATTACATGCCATCTTTCGAACCTTTTGGGCTTTCCTCCATATATTTAACAACCTAATATCGCATTTACGCCCCAACAAATTCAATATACGTATATACTCTAATGAAAGAAGACCATTTCCAATGAAATAAATTCCTATTCGCCATAAAAATAAATTCAGTTAAATTTTCATCAAGTTGAAACGTATAGCGGCGCACAAAATTCCTAATTATATTTCAATTAATTGTGTTGCTTGTCCGATGTCCGCGTCCATCACTATAGAGTGAGTGTGCTTGATTTTATTTTATTTTACGCTTAGCTAGGCTCTTAAATTGTCTGTACCTGATGCAGTGGACTGTATTTCAGTTTATAATAATTAAACCTGATTCGCCCACATAAATTTAATTAGACCACGCCGAACGCAAAATGCATTGTCTGTGAATTTAAATTGTATTATTGGCAGTCATATAGTTACTAATTGCTACTAATTTAGTCGGGCGGAAATTATTTATTTATAGTTGTCCGCTGTGTGAATCGAAAGAATAATTTGGAATTTTACGCGAAAAATTGATTAAATAAGCTCTTCAAAAGCTGTGAGGTTTAAAAAATTAGCATCTTGCGACGTAAAAATCAAACATCCTGTACATAAACTTCCAGCTGTAAACGTCATGAGTGTCACTACAACAATTTTCCCTGATAATAGTTCGCATCCACCCCCTGCGCCCTCACCATAAGCTAAAATATTTCAGTCTGTTTTGCAAAGATAAACCTTTATGGCAAACTTGCTAGCTGAAAATAATGAAACTACAGATGAGATTCGTAAAATTTGCATGCTGATAGTAACTTAAGCTATAGCTTTCTACATTATTAATGATACATTAACTTTTGAAATGCAGTAAATTCCTTCGGCGGCGAACGTGCGAGTTTTTTTGCCCGTGTAAAATAATGAATATTTCACCCATCAAAAACAATACATCAAACTCGAAACTAATTCGGTTTTGAGAAAAGCGCACGAAAATGTGAAACAAACGAGCGAGTTTATTTTTAATTCATTTTAGTTTCGTAATTGTAAGTAGGGCTGAGGACGTCACGTTAGAAAATTAAGTTTTGGTGAAGTGTAAACTGGATGTTTGATATACAGGGTGAGTCGCAATAAGTGGGACATGCTTTACCTGTAAATACTAGCCCTAAAACTGAGACGATTGACACAAAAGTTGTTATACTAAAATGCATAACTAAAAAGTTATAGGCGTTTGAAGTTTCAGAAAAAAAAAATTTTTGGTAATAACTTCTAAACTAATTGAATGAGAAGAATCAATTCTTGGTAGTTGCTATTGAATACCAAAGACCTTTAATTTGTGATAATTTTGTTGAAATCAAACTTTGAGAAGATGATTTTTTAAAGTATGTAAAGTGTTTAACCTTCTGGAACTTTTTTGTCCTTAAAATTTTAATGATAAAAAAAATTGCATTTAATAGGCAATTTAATTTAAAAACATTTTGATCTCTTGTAAAGTTTTGATTAAACGCACCGTGAAGCTTTAAAAAATTAAAAACTAACAGCATGTTTTTACTAAGTTTCAAAAAAGCAGCATCAAGTATGCTGAGTTTTAAAAGTTATTGACGGAGGACGGACCTCCAGCACATTATGCACGTCCTGTGCGACATTGGCTATCTGTCACCTATCCTCAACGATGGATTGGTAGAGGCCCTGACGCTCCTGTTGCATGGCCTCCTCGTTCTCCTGATCTAAACGCAAATGAATTCTTTTCTTGGGGATATTTAAAATCAAAAGTGTATGCAACACCTATTTCTTCACTTTAAGAGCTTAGAAGGAAAATCGTTCAACACGCTAATGAAGTTCAAGAGGCAGTTTATTTTTTTTTTAAATTCGGTTTTCAATGCAAAGAAGAGCTACAGGAGCGTCATCGTCATCGTCAGGGCCTCTACCAATCCATCGTTGAGGATAGGTGACTGATAGCCAATATGCTAATGTCGCACAGGACGTGCATAATGTACTGGAGCTCCCTCTTCCGTCAATAACTTTTAAATCTCAGCATACTTAATTCCGTTTTTTTGAAACTTAGTAAAAACATGCTGTTAGTTTTTAATTTTTTAAAGCTTCACGGTGCGTTTAATCAAAACTTTACAAGAAATGAAAAAGTTTCCAAATTAAATTGCCTATTAAATGCAGTTTTTTTTATATTTAAAATTTTAAGGACAAAAAAGTTCCAGAAGGTTAAACAATTTATTTACTTTAAAAAACCATCTTATTAAAGTTTGATTTAAACAAAATTTTCACAAATTAAAGGTCTTTGGTATTCATTAGCAACTACCAAGAATTGGTTCTTCTCATTCAATTAGTTTAGAAGTTATTACCAAAAATTATTTTTTTTTCTGAAACTTCAAACGCCTATAACTTTTTAGTTATGCATTTTAGTATAACAACTTTTAACGTGAGTCGTCTTAGTTTTAGGCCTAATATTTACAGGTAAAGTATGTCCCACTTATTACGACTCACCCTGTAGAACAAAGAATTTTTGCAGAAAAGTGGCGGTTGGTCCACTAAATAGTTATCTATAACTTAGAATGTGATCTACTATCATTATTTAAATTTACTACGTTACATTCTAAGTACCAGATAACTAGTAGTTATCTTAAGGTGGAGCAACCAGGCTTAAGTTACAAATAGTTTTAACTTGTAAAGCCTAGTTTTTCAATCGAGGATTTTCCTTAACAATAAGTTAATTTCCTTAGACTCTTAGACAATAATAACCAAGACAATTAACTAGCAGTTAAGGATAATCATCGATTGAAATGTACCTACACTTTTAAAATCCCATAATTACCACTTTTTGCTATTACTTCAACTTTTACATTTTTTTATGTTTCATACACTAAAAACGTTCACTCTTTACATGACATACATAATTTAAAGGACTAAAATTCATCTAACTCTTATGTTGTAGCAAATGGACCATCATTTTAAAGTAAAACGTTTTCCCAACAGAAATTTATGACATGAGGCAGGCAATTTATATATTTTTCGGTTTAACTGTCGCACGAACCGTTTTAAATCGTGTCCCTTTACAAAAAAAAACACCTCTCTTCCAACTTTTATTATTAGGTATTTTTCTGGGAAATAGCTATTTCCCCCAGATTATCATCATCACATCTCATTATCCCTGGCCACTATGGGACTAATTAAAAATCGATACATCAATTTACTTTGTCAATATACCACACATTATAACCTGGACTCTGGACAATGTTTTAAGCTTAAAGAACAAGAGGATAAAACATAAAACAAACTGGATGATGGTTAGTGGGGAATTGAAACTACTGAAAGGAATTTCCAATGTTGAAAGCTGAAGGCCAGTCGAGTCTGTGAAAGAATGTGTAAGTCTCTTTCTGATGGCTATGTGAAGGCATTTCAATGGAAATAGTGGTGGTGTGGGGAATAAAGTGCGAGAGCTTGTTAGAAGTGTGGTTCTTCTACAGAACAAAGCTTATTTGGGGTTTAAGTTAATTGAAATAAATTCGATTTAATCCGGCATTAATTTTCTGTTAACGGGCTTCGATTAAAATAAAATAAAAGGCGGTGAAGTGGTTTTACGAGAAGATTCAAGTATATAAGACTTTTTAAAGAAGACGTGCACCGGAATTTATGAGAATTTTTATGTGACACCACAATATTAAAATTTTATGTTTCCCAGAAAAAATATAAATAATAAAAAAATGCTAGGAGTATTATATAAAATGTGTAGATTATAAATCCAAAATATTTTCTAAGCATTTTGCTATTTTACTTAGCTTTGTTTATCTGACTTCTCCTAAAAAACCACTTGCTAAGCTTCTCCATTTAATTCCGTACCTGGACCCTGACCATAATTAAATAAATTAATATCCCCCTTCCGTTCAACCCCAAGTCTTCTTCACTCCTTAGCAGCAGTGAAATTTACACCGACATAATCCAAGTAGGTAGCTCATAGAAATTGATTGCGGCGTACAAAAGCATAACTAATTTAGAATTTAACCACCGTGACAGTTACGACTAAACCGACGTGATGGTAGTGGTTGGGGGCGGCCTCGTGGTGCAACAGCAGCAGTACCAACTAACTAGGTTATTCAGATCCCCCAGTGCTAATTTCTTAGCGGTAACAAAACGCCGGCAATGTTGCACAGTGACAAGTTGACATCCGGGGCGGTTGTGCTCCGCCAACCAAACCGATACAAATTGAAAATAATTGTCATTGGGTTTTTGTCCTGAGGGGACCATGGAAAAGGATCAGTATTTGAAAAAGTGCCATTTATGCTCTGAAATTGTAGCGGTGTCTTTTTCTAAACGGATCGTAATTTTGTAGTCACTGGTTGGTAATTATTTCGAGATTTATTATTTCCTCCTCACAGCTGTAAGTGATATTTTAGAGAATTTTGAAAATTTTTCATTTTAAACGTCTAGAAAACATACAAAGGGAGCCTTTAGAACCTTGGAACTAGTTTATTATAATAAAACCTACATTGTGCTTTGTAAAAATGCGAATTGTCTTAAAATCTAATCAGTGGTTCTAAATTTGTGACACTAAAACTGCCACACTATGAAATTCGGTACTACTTTCAAAGTTCCATTTTAAATGTATGAAAAAAATGAAAGGAAATAGTACAGTCAATAGGGAGTTCAAAATGACCAATCTGTGCATTTTTGGAGAGGACTCGAAATTCAAATTGCATACTGTGGGGTATATCGACACTAAGTTAAAACTCGATTTGCGGGACTGAAAAGTCGGTGGTTCGTCCGTCATCTTGGAAAAATGGGATGAAATGGTTTTTCCCCTATATTCCGAATTATATTAACTTTATGCAAAAACTATAAGAATAACTTTTGGTTAGAAAAAAAAGATACACACTTTTTGTATATAACTTTTTTCCGAGCCATGCATATTTAAAAAGTTATTAACAAATACGTTCCAAAAATTAGTGGTAGTTTTTCTTTGACGGCCGACATTTAGCGTACGGTTGATTTCGCGGAAAATAGACATCAGTTACTTTTTGTAGAGCAGTTTTCGATGAAGAAGTTAGTGCAAGATATTTAACCATTTGTATAATTGACAGCGCTCCAAACGCAGGTATGCCCAGATAAATAATGATAAATGCGTATAGCTATACAGGGTGTTACATACCGTTATGTTCAAATTTTGGAAGTATGTATAAAATAGACTTAATTCTAGCACTAAAAAATGAAAAAGTAGTAGGTCGATCTTCATTTGTTTTAAAGTAACAGGCTTTTGAAATTATTAACAAGTTTTCTTTTTTCAGTGATATCTTCTAAAACGATGTTTTTACCGGAAAATTTGTTGAGAGCAATTTTGTAGCAAAAGAAAATCTGCACATTTTTTGTTTAAACAATTTTTTTCTGCAATCAATTGTTTAAACAATAATGACGCTGGAAATGAATAATGCGGGACGGGGTATGTATTTGATTAGACAAAACATGTGCGGATTTTTTGTTGCTACAAAATTGCTCTTAACCACTTTTCCGATAAAAACAACGGTTTAGAAGATATCACTGAAAAAAGAAAACTTGTTAATAATTTCAAAGGCTTGTAACTTCAAAACAAATGAAGATTGACCTTACCACTTTCGAATTTTTTAGTGTCAGAATTAAGTCTATTTTATACTCCCAAAATGGTTAAATATCATGCACTAACTTCTTCATGGAAAACTGCTCTACAAAAAGTAACTGATGTATATTTTCCGTGAAATCAACCGTACGCGAAACATCAGCCGTCAAAGAAGAAGTATCCCTAATTTTCGCAACGTATTTGTTTATAACTATTTAAATACGCATGGCCCGGAAAAAAGTTATATATAAAAAGTGTGTATCTTTCTTCTTCCAATCAAAAGTTATTCTTATAGTTTTTGCATAAAGTTAATAGATTTCTGAATATAAGGGAAAAACCATTTCACCTCCTTTTTCCAAGATGGCAGACGAACTACCTACCGACTTTTCAATCCCGCAAATCGAGTTTTAACTTAGTCTCGATATATCCCACAATATGCAATTTGAATTTCGAGTCCTCTCCAAAAATGCCCATATTTTTCTCTATTGACTGTACCTACTAAAACCCTTTAGAGCCTTTGAAATTTTTTCTATAAGAAAACCTACATTTTCCTATTATAAAAATACAAATTACCTTAAAATCTGACCAGAGATTATAAAACAGTGACACTGAAACGGCCAATCGCCAAAAACTGGTGAAAAACATACAAATACGACCATAAACCCTACAATTTTTTTTTATAATGCAACCTGCATTCGGTTTTGTAGAAATGTAAATTTACTTCAAATCTGACCAGCGATTCTAAAACTTTGTCGCTAAAACCATCAAAGCCGAAAACTGATGTTATTTTGAAAATTTCAATTTTCAATTTAAATGTCCGACGAACGTACAAAGACTGCCATTAGAGCTTTCTAACTTTTTTTTAATAAAGCGTACATTCCACTTTGTAAATATGTAAGTTTATTTTAATTCTAAGCAGTGGTTCTAAAACTATAACTCTTTCGATTTCGGCGTCAGTATTTTCCAAAAAAATATGCTACCTCACATCTGAACCATGTTCCCTTTCAGCGTAATACCACGATTAATATCAATTTTTTTTGTTTTAATTAGTGATGAATAAAAAGCAAAATCCCTTTATGTAACGAGTCCAACCAAACGCAAATGCGCTCTAAGTGAGGTTAAGCATGCACGATTATGACTATTTCGCGTGTCAACTTACATATAAAACCGAAATCACTTCGAACCATCTGAATATATAACAACATCGCGAATTTTCATTCATTCATAGTTTAACAAACTGTAATGTCGTTTATTTTGTAGCTTTTAGTTCGTTAGCTCGGATAATAAAAAACACAAATTTCTTCATGATTGTTTTGTAGTAAGGTAAGGGGAGAAGTTTATGAGAGATAGGATATGTAATTGCTTCTATATCATATAGATTTATCCATCAGTTTGATGGAGGAAAGCTCCAAGTTTTCTAATTGTGGCTCATTAGTGCCTAATTACGACTTGCGTGTCTTGCGTTTTGTTTAAACAAAAATTGCCTTGTTACTTTTTCGTCCCTCCACCTGGTGTATTGGTAACTATTTTTAATTAAAACGACAAAATCGATGATTTTTTACGAGGTTAGCCAAGCTGTGTGTGTACGATAAAATCTAATCGATAGTATAACAACCTTTTTATAACCATGTATATTCCTGGTATAATATTATATTTACGATGTGCACATTTCATGGCATTTTCGTGCAAACGCTATAGTAAAGGATACATGGAAAAACTTATCGATTTTATTACATAAGAAACCACCTACCACACACAATTTATTCAAATGGAGAGAGCAAATGCAAACATGCGGTTTGTATTAATTTTTTAGACAGTTCAAAGCTGATATAATGGATTTGTTGGAAATTTCTTGGTTCTATTTACAAGTTTGCACTAGTTTCGTGGAGTTTATGGTCTTCCTAGAAGTGCAGCTGTTTAATATGTGTATAAATCTGCCAAGCACATTTCAGCTCTGGGAAAATAGAATAATTCAATGGATAAAAGAATAATCTGGTGGCCATTTATTACTGTTCCAGTCGTGATCGCGTGCAATAAATCGTGTAATATTTTGTAACAAATTTAAAGCGTTTTATTGTAATTCAGATTTCGATAAAATTCGCCATTTTGTTCAAAGGTACCAGCAGGATTAGGTAGCTGGAGGAGCTTATATAAAGATATATTTAAAAGTATGAAGTTTTTTGTAAAAGTTCAAAAAGTCTTATATGTGCTTATACATATACAGGGTCCCAAAATTAGCCTACCAAAATGTACCAGCTGATTCTACGTTAAAAAATATAGCAAAAAGTTTTAATAAATATAGGTTGAAAAATGCTTCCTAAGGGAGCTACAGCCCCCCGAAAGGGGGGCCCCAAAGAGGAGTTTTCTGTAACATCTCTGCAACTATTTGAGGTAGATTCATGAAATTTGATGAATTTGAAGCTTTTATAATTTGCCACATATTTCTTTCTTCCAGGTGCGTCACATACAGGGTGGGTGCTGGATAAATTATGCCCCATATTTTTTGTGTGGATAATTTTTAAATTTTTTGTATCAAATTGTGAATCTTGGTTTATTTTTACACAAAAAAGGTCGTCTCAGTCGACCTTAGAATCTTGAACCGTTTTCGAGTGAAATCGTTTTGAAGAAGTCACGTCAATAAAAACTACACTAATAAAAATAATCACAAAATTTGAAAAAAACATTTTGATTATGATATTTTGCTTTTATTATTAATATTTGACGAAGAAATGCTAAACCAAGTAATAAATACCTATAAATTTTAATCCATTGTCTACTTTTGATAAATTTTAGTTTTGTGATTATTTTTATTAGTGTAGTTTTTATGGCCGTGATTTTTTCAAAACGATTTTACTCGAAAACGGTTCAAGATCGACTGAGACTACCTTTTTTGTGTGAAAATAAACCAAGTTTCAAAATTTGATACAAAAAATTTAATTATTATCACCACAAAAAATATGGGGCATAATATACCCAATACCAACCCTGTATGTGACGCCCCTGGCAAAATTTCTGAAAATTGGAAAAAGAAATATGTAGCAAATTATAAAAGTTCTAACTCACCAAATTTCATGAATCTACCTTAAATAGTTGCAGAGATATTACAGAAAACTCCTCTTTGGGGCCCCACTTTCGGGGGGCTGTAGCTCCCTTAGGAAACATTTTTCAACCTATATTTATTAAAACTTTTTGGATTATTTTTGAACGTAGAATCAGCTGGTACATTGTGGCAGGCTAATTTTGGGACACCCTGTATATAAATGTTTGTTGCACAATTTTTTTAAAAGGTATATTAATTTAAATGTCTATATCATTTTAGACTTTTTATGATGGATTTATAAATTGTTATAAAACAATGGGCGAAATTTTTTTTTTATTATTATTATGTACCAGATTTTTATATAGCTTTTCATACTAACTCGAAAAAAATCAATACTATTGTAACAAACAGCGCCAAACCACCTGACTTAAAACCAAATTGATATATTTTACCATAAAAAACTATTATATTATTTCAGGCACGCTTTTCAATTTGTCGTTTTGATTGTAATGAAAAAAGTTTCTCCCCCACTTCACATTAAACTGTCACAAAATCCGTGAAACACTTTTTCTTTTCCATGTACACCTCCCTGTAATCAATCTATGGAACCTCTAATTAAACCCAACTCAATTTATCATAAGTTTTCGTGTGAAGTTTTTATAATTTCACTGTTAAGTGAACGACGCAAAAAAAATCCACTACACGGAAACTAAAACGCATTAAAAGAATTAAATTGAATCTCTGCGGGGCTGATTAAGTCCTCTATGTTGTTACAGTGTGATGGTGCCGTGGTAGCGGGCACAGAAGGTGTCTGTCTTCCTCAAACCCGGGTGAGTTAGTAGATTGCTTTTTGTCTGATGATGCATAATAGTGCTCTATACCTCTTCTGTCTATCAGAGCTGCTTCTTAGTTTAGATGTGGGAGAGGGCGAAATAGGGGACGTTGAGAGATGAGCCTGTCTTTTGTACATCCAATTGTTGCCCCCACAACCATCGAGAGGGCTTGTTGAGGGTTTTTTTGTTAGATATTTGTGTGGGAGCCCTTGGAAAAATTGCATGGTGTGTTGGAAATTGCTTCAGTTAATGGTTTTTTTCTTGATGTGAGTTTTATCAATGAGCATGTGGAACAATTTCACACTTTATGACCCAGTTTTTAATTAACGTTTTACGTTAACTGTGTTTCCCAAAGTAATAGGGTCATCTATCTGTTGTAGTTCACACTATATAGTTTATTTAGTTGTTCCAGGATTAAGATAACGAGATGAATCGCTTTTGCTGCTTTTAGAGAATATGCCCCCTGCTTTTTGCCATAAACTTGATTTTTTATCAATATCAGAGGAGTCTTCCACTATATTCAACTTAACTCATGCAAATTTTCTTCTATACATAAGCGCAGTTCCCAATCTTTTATTATTTATAGGCAAATAAGGAATATTTCTAAACATTTGGTTTGATAAGATAACAAATTTTAAAAAGTGTATCATGTATAAATTGTGGAAGAATAGTGTGACTCCATCGTAAAAAAAGGGTAAGGAAACATTTATAGACTGTAATGAGACATGTTTAGTTATTATCAGATCGAAATGTAATGTTTTTAAACCTACTAAGTGGCGAAACATATATTTGGAATTTTGGTGGATGCGCCAGTGTCAAAACTACACTATTTTCAATTTATATTCAATTTATAACTTTTGATCTACATAAAGACTATTTTCACTTTTTAAATAAAAAATGGATCATGTTTTCAGATCTGTGTTAGTATCTGCAAGAATATTTTGAAAATTCTTTACTCATTTAATTACAGTATCCAATGTAATCGGTATATTTTATTAATTCTTCCAAAGAGCTACAAAATTAATAAAATTTGAAGTTGCTTTTAACAACAGCAAATTCCTTCAATTTTTATAAATTCTTGTAGGAAGAGACAATAAATCGAATCAATCGAAACCTCAGCTGAAAATTGAGTTGAAATTTTTTCACCTACTATCCATATTAGTCCAGTATAGTTAGTCAGATTTCTATGGGTATTATTGCAATTCATTAGGTAAGAAAATTTTGTTTTGCCATCGATACAGTACCATTCGAGTTTTCGACCATCAACCTCTTGCAGCGTTTCCGCCATCTTGAATTAAGTCGTGAATTCTTATCTCGACAGAAACAGCCGTATTTTAGATTTTATCGAAAAAATGGCCGATACCATTTTTAACAAGAAAAACGAGTTCTACAATTCTACAATACTTGATATTTCTTCATATTTTGAGTATTTAACGAGTAGTATTTAGACTGTGCAGGGAAATAATTCCGAGACGACTTTGGCTTCCGATTTTCGAAAGTGTATGTATACGAGCCGGAAAACTTATAACAAAACTATTTCTGTTAATTTCAAAAAGTAATCCCGTGTAACAAAATGCTGTACCTAACTTGTAAACAATTGCAATTAGTGAAAAAAGTCTATTTTGTAGAGAATTCAATTTGCAAATTAATTTCATTGAAACATTTTCTTCTAAAATCGAAAATACGCGATTTATGCGCGAAAAACTAAAATAATCCTTAAACACCTGTATATTAAAAATATTAAATAAAATACTTAGTAATATTTCCGTAATTCTTTCAAGTATATTTCAACTTCCTTAAATTCAAAATTATGATTGTTTGGTTTTAATAAATTACTATTCCGTTTTATGGCTACTTGATTTTAAAGAATTGCAAAGTTTTTTTCAAAATAACTCGCTTATTTTAAATTATTATCAAAAAAAATTAAAGACATTTTTTGTACAGAATTTAATTTGTCATCGATTTCTGCAAAAATATATAGGGTGTTCCATTTAAAAAATGTTATTTTTTTGAATATCTTGAAAACCAGATGTCAATTGTTTTTCTGTTTTCACCATTGTAATCAGCGGAACAAATTCGACTAGTTTGCTAATTTAACCGACTTTGTAACTCCAATAATAACGAAGTTAGCAATAGTGAGCCACTTCGCGCGAACACCCTGTATATTTTTAAATTTGTTTACAATAAAACCGAAGCTCGTCGTTTTATTTTAAGTTCACCTTAGTACATTTTAATATAAAATTTTCGTTTACATTTTGAAGAGCTCTTCATATACTAATTGAACTTTCCCCAAGTGACTTTTACATGAGCTATGGAAGGCTTATGTGTAAAAAATGCAACATAATTATTGTGAACTAATTTTAAATACCATTAAAACTTTATGCAGTTTCAGTTCCAGTCGTTTGTTTTGTGTTAATAAATCTGCAATATTCCATTATATTACAGTAGGTACTTAAAAGCTGGCAAACTTTCCTAAGTACAGTCAGTTAAAACGGTCCATAAATTACACTATAAAGCACAATTAAAAAATATATATAAATCGCACTAACCCCTACTTTGTATTTGATAGCAATTCAAACTTACTGCTTTATAATAAGTTGGTCGAGCTTTCTCGCTAAGACTAAACCATCACAACATAATCATTATATCTATTTTACCTCGCCGGATTTTCTTCATTCCTTGCTCAAATACCTCGTGGGTAATTTTACGATTTAAAACATTCAAAAGTACATATTTAACACGAAATTACCTTGTCGTTTCGCTCTTTGGGGGAACGTTCGTCTCTCTTATCCTCTTCCTCCCCCCATTTCTTGCATCTAGCGCCAATGGTTTGTGGTGCTACACGAGAGAAGCTTAAATCCACCACACAATCCATCCTATAAAGCTTATATAATAGTTTATTTTAAGACTTTGTTTCTTCACATTTTAGGGTGTTTTCGTATTCAATTTAGTATACTTCGTGCCGTATACTATACGAGGTTTCAACCACCCCTCCATGCTCTTATTCTGTTTTCCTTTTTTTATTGTTTCATCGATTTGGTAAAACAGTTTCGTTTTTTACAAACAGCGTCATCATAGCAAAATTAATATTAATTTATTGTGTCAAATTTAAATGAGATTAATTTGATTTTTTTGGAGGGGGCGCTTAGTAAATTGTTTAATTCACCTTAAGCGAATTGCCCCTCCCCCGTTCTCGTTCATCTTGCCGGCAAATCTCATTAGTAGCCTGTAGAAGAGTAAGGGGGAATGAAAAAATATAATAATAAATTACCCTTATTTCGTATTCGTGCAGTGTAATAGAATGGAAGAAGTCGACTATAAAAGAACAACTTTCACAATTTCAATGAAGTACAAGGGCGTTAAAGTAAAGTGAGGAATAACTAATTTAGTCAACAGCTCCAGCCCTCCGCACTCTTATACATTAAGGACAAACAATTATTCCAACAATTTGACTTGCTTGAAAGACAGCAAAAAATCCAGCACAAGGCGGGATTTTTTGCCATATTTCACCGGCTTTTGTTTGTTTTGTGATGGGAGGGGGAGGTTTGAACAAAACACTAGTTGGAGAAGTAACTCAATATTCTAAATATATGTGCATATTTTTCTTAAATAAATTGTAAATATTTGAAATTTTGTTACTTTAAACCAAAAATAACAATTTTGGACAATTGTAAGATTTCGTCCTTGATACAGACTAGTTACTAGCAGTTAAGGTCTGACTATGTATTCTAAAGTCACAAATCGTAAGTCTTAACTACATGAGAATTTGAGGTTAGAATTCTGGTTTCCGGTTTCAAGTAGTAGTGAACAAGGACGTATAAAAATAGAGGACAGAAAGATCCCCAAGGAGGGGATAAGAATTCATGGGTCAGAAAGTGTTGCACGTTCAAATGGACTCAAGCGTACTTGATAGTTTCTACGCATGCGCCAACAACCAGTAAGGTGCGTTATTGGTTAAGTGTTTGTTTTGGTTTGTCACTGTCACAGCAACTGGCAAAGTCTACGCCACCCCGGAAATTTTCTCTCCTTTATATAGACCTTTTTAGTAGTGAACTTTCTACAATTTGAGATATGCGATTGACCAATCAAAAGTTGATTTTTGAAACCGAAAATATTTGGCGGGAAATTTAAAATATACTATAAATAACCCTTCAAATATTTTCAGTTATAATTTTCTCTATTGTAAAAACTGGACTGCAGACAGAATTTCTTGCGGAAAGTTCTGTCCTAGCCTTATAATACTTTCATAAGACATTACCTCCTTTTACATTGAAACCCTTTTCGTCCAAACCATCTCGACTTCTCCGTAGTTTCCAACGATTTGTTGGTTTGTTGCCCCGGCTGATTTTGATTGGCCATTATCGGCCTGTCAGTTTGGCTGATGGGTCCTAGAAAATGTTGACGGGATTGGAAATTTGTAGTGTGTTGTTGTTGTATGATGGAAAGGGCACGTGGCGATCCGACACGCCCAATGCCTTTGGTCGTCGCGTATATTGATCTGTCTATCCTTTCTGCCTTTACACTCCGACTCGTCCTTTTCCTGTACTAGCACACGGCGAACATCGACACCGCCGCCACCACCGTCGGTGTTGTTATCTCGATATGCTGAAGCGTGTACGGACGCTTGGAATTTCAATGTTTTCTTTCAGTTCGCTAGACCGATATTACTGTTTTGTAATTTCACCCTCCATAAAACAATGTTTAGGTATCGGTTTAAATATTGGTTTGCAAGCAGGGGCTTTGGATGCCGAAAAAATCTGTTAGCAATTTAAATGTTTGTTCAAATGTGTGTAATTTTTTCTGCTATAAATATAGAGGAATGCAAGTTTGACCCACAATCATCAACATCGACTAAATTGATGTACTTAATGCACCAATAATCTGAAATAAAATTTTAATGAACTCGTCCAGTTTCATGTAAACAATCAAAAACTAACTAAAAGTGTCCAGTACAATTCGCTTTTAGTACTTAACTAAAACTATACTAGAATATGAATAAATTATCCCGAAGAAAAGTAAATTTTGTCATTTAGAGATTTTATCAAAATTTACACCGGCGCATCCGCCAAAATTTTAAAAAATTCTTACTGTGCCTTTCATTGTCCTCCTGTTGACTTCCACTCTAAACAATTTGCACTGTTTTGCGAGTTAGTGGCACCGTTTTTCGAATACTACCAACACTACTATAAACATAGATGATCACCACATTTGTTTCAATCCCTTTCAGTCTCTCTGACATTAATTAGTCTAATTGGTAAACAGTTATATGGTTTAATTTGCTAATGAATTTGTTGTACAATGTATATGTGACGTGGATTTGAATGGATTTGTGCAACACACCAATTTACACAAACCACCAAAATACACTTTTTGTTTGAACGTTTATTGTCTGGATATACTGTGGATAAGTGGATAATTGCCAGGGTGATTATTTATATTGTACTATTATTAAAAATATATCCGCCTGGAAATCTTACTTTTATAACGTTAATTGAAACACACGGTTTATTTTTTAATTTAGGTATATAAAAATAGAGTGACCGTAACTATTTTAATGATTCCCAACTTTATCGCATAACTCTGTGCCAAAATTTATTTTTTTTCGTCTGTATTATAGCGTTATATCGTTACTTTGCATGTTAACTTTATCAAGATTCAAGAAATACAAAAAAATATCGATCCATTCATTTATCTTTTACTGTAGGTATACCTACAAACGAAAAAATCAATTCGGTAATTTATTCCCGTAAATAATATAATTATTACTCATACGTAAGTAAATAATTAAATGTTTTTGAGGTATTTAAATTGAAATTTTGAAAGTAGCACCAGTTTTAGTGCTACAAAAGTTTTAGAACCTCTAGTAGTCCAGGAGCTAGTGAATTTTTTTGTCACTAGTTTTTCCAGTCAGCAAACGTTGATAGGATTGTTCAGTTAGTGATCCTAAATAAAAAATGTTATATTATTTATAGGGGTTTTCCGATGGGTTGAGTCAGAAAATGCCCTTGAAAATACAAATGCGGTGCACTTATTTTTACATTAATGAAAATGCTTCTACTAACAAGTCGTGTACTTAAATTTAGTAAAAAGACAGACTGGCTGATCTGTATGCACACCAAATACACGTGAAAAACTGAAAATTTTTTAACAAAATAATTACAGTTATTTTGGTAATCTTGAAAATTTGTCAGATGACAGTTTGCATTATTATAATAGCTTAAAATACAGTCTGGCTATAATGCGCCTGGCTATAAAGCCCTGCCAGACTCGTCTAATGCTCATAAGGCTATATACGTTCGATTATACACGGTGTTTAAAAAATACACCAAAATATTTCAGGGGGTGATTCCCAAGATCGTTCTGAGAAAAAAAGTTCATATGAACATGGGTCCAAAAATTCATTTTTAACCCCCCACCCCCACGGGTTTGATCCACATCTGGTGAAAATTTCAAAGTGATTTACACTCTATCTTATTAAGTCTAAAAACATTAGTGGAAGTGGTGAATTTCATCATTTTACCTCGAACAGTTTCGGAGATAATAAATAAAAACCTTCTCAGGGTCACAAATTTAAGGGGCTATACCTAACTCAGCGGGTAAGCATTTTCGAACCCATGTTCATATGAACTTTTTTTCTTAGAATGATCTCAGGAATAACCCCCTGAAATATTTTGGTGTATTTTTGAAGCACCCTCTACAGATGATTGGTGTTGTACCTACCTTATCATAAAGGGTGTCTCAGGTTCTAATCGGGAAAATTTAACAGGCGATAGATCTTGCAAAAATAAAAAGAAAAGTTCATATGAACATGTATGTTTCAAAGTTTCGTTTTCGATATACAGCGTGTTCTAGTTAATAAAAAAAAACTTTTTTTATGTATCTCAAAGACTACTTGGTCGATTTTGATAAAACTTGGCAAGTTTTTAGTGACAAGTAAAGTGCTTCATTTGATATAATTAGATTGAATTTAATTATTCCAGGGGCCGCGCTGGGGCATCTTAACTAGATATTTTAAAGAAAAATTTGAGCACGCCACTGCTTTTTTATAAGTTTGATATTATTTTCAGATTGAGCAAATAAAAATACAATGTTTTTGTCTCTTGCATTTTCTGTCTATCTTGCTTACTTTTCGAGAAACAAAATAAAATTTTCCCAACCAATATACCCCCACCACCGCAAAACTTGAAATAAAAGGATTGTAATTTTTATCAACCCTCTAAAAATAAAGTGATATGGCAAGATAGTGCAAGAAAATCAAATAATTTTCCTGCGTCGCAATCTCCTCTAATTTCTCTCTATTTTGGGTGTAATTTGCATTCTTATATTTTCGTAGTTTCACATTCCACTACTTTGGCGTATTGTCGAGTTCGGAACCCTCTTAAGAGTTTATTTATTTATTATAGTTCAAAATTTTCAGGCCTAAAGTACCCAAAAAGTTTTTAAGAACTTCAGAGCATAACGAATTAAGCACGTACTATTTAGAGTCTGGCGAGGCTTTGGTGATTGAAAATAATAGCCAGATTGGTTTTTTTTGTTGTATTATAATACAGACTATCATGTGAAAATTTTTCAGCACAGGGAAAATAAGTGCAATAATTTTTTGTTTTTGTAAATTTCAAGGTGCCGCCAGGCTCACTTGGTAATTTTATAAATCAGCCAGACTTGTTTTAAACTATATTCCATGTTATTATCAATTTGTATAATAAGTTTCAAAACTGTAAAATAAGTGTAACGTATCCGAGAAATCGATCTGATTTTCCGATCAGCGGATTTATAGAAACAGTTCAGCCAGATCTACTTTCCACAACTGGAGGTAAGCCAGACTGCTTTTTCTGTAAGTCTTATGATCTATTTTAGTAAATCAAAAAGATTCATAACTGGAAAAATAAGTTCAACTCATTTGTATCTTCCACCTATGACCCCATCGGAAAAATTTTGCCAGACTAGATTTAGTTTATTAGAATCACTAACTGAACAATCCTATCAATGTTTGCTGACTGGAAAAATTAGTACCAAAAAAATTTACTAGCTCCCGGATTATAGTCAGATTTCAAGTATATTGACATTTTTACAAAGCGTGATGCAGATTTAATTACAAACAGACATGTTCAAAGACTCTAATGGTGGCATTTGTGTGTTTATCAAGCGTTCAAATTGAGACTTTAAAAATGGCACCAGTTTTTGTAGATTCACAGTAGTTTGTGTTTGTATAAAGTGGAATAATATACATAATCAAAATCTCGAGGCCGAAAAAAATTGCTATGATTACACGTTCTTATTTAGTATAAGAAATATAAAAAAAAATATTTGACTAGAGTTCTATTAGTTAAATTAAATTTCATACGTACCTTAGACTTGGAGACGTGTAATTTATCTGAAATCATGCGTGATATGTGCTTTGAATTAAATCAATAATCAAACATAATATTTCCAACTAGTTGAAGCCTAACGCTAACACATAACAATCCACTACCACCTCACCTCTAAATAATAATTTTGAGGCAAAATTTAATCAGCTTACACACCGGATTACAAACATAGGGACAAAGACAAGAGGAAACAGGAACCGGAACCTCCAAGAAAATTCAAATATAACACTTAACAACTTGTCAACACCTCACGCCCCACCCCAAACTCCAACTACACAACAATATCACTGACACAAAAAAAATTAAAAGTTTAGCGTGGCTGTTTGGAAAAATTAAAACTTCCCTCCAACGCAAGCAGATAAATCATTCTGCACAGTTTGATGTGTAATAATTAGACAAGCGACGCGTCTGATGAAGGCAGCGTTGGAGGAGATGAAAAAAAGGCAGAAAAAAGTGTGATGGAGCGCCGTGCCGCCAGCAAGACAACCGCACAAGAAAACAAAAGTGATAAATTAATTGCGTATAATTAAATTTGCGTCTGCCGCGGAAATATAACTAGACGCGCTAACGCCTTCTTGTTTAATTAATTAATTAACATTACAAGTGATTCCGACAACTACACTCAGATATACCACAATCTTGTATCTACGGGGGTGGCTTCTTCATACTCGCCAGGGCATTGGAAGTTATTTTTTCTTATTTTTTTGCATACCGAAGATTTTAAGTTGATTGAATCAAAGGCGGTTTTTCTGGCGAAATTGTGTTTCGTAATATACACTATTGGACAAAAGTAAAGCAACAACTATTAATTTTGAAATATGTGAACAGAAAATGAAACTTACATTTAAAAATATGAAAAATATGATTTAATTAGTCTTCTATAGTGATCTGGAGATTCATACTTTTATAATATTTCTTATTACGTCTCGATAAAAAATTAAAACCAATTGTAGGAA
This sequence comes from Pediacus dermestoides, assembly GCA_963942485.1. NCBI lineage: Eukaryota > Metazoa > Arthropoda > Insecta > Coleoptera > Cucujidae > Pediacus > Pediacus dermestoides. The sequence goes on along the minus strand of OZ012629.1, from coordinate 3,238,016 downwards.
AAAGGAGTCGGACAAAAGTAAAGCAACATTTCAATTTTATTGAACTAATTGAACACTGACACATATGAAACAAGTAAACAATAAATATAATATTTAGTAATTTATTGCATATCCATTACTTGCAAAAATTTGCACGCATCTTCTTAGCATCGACGAGATTAATTTTTGTATAACACTTTCCGGAGTATTCCTTCAAATATCGTTGATTATGTCGATAAACGCCTGCTTGTTTCTAAATAATTCCGGAGTATTAGCAACTACAATGAAAGAGGACATCTAGAGACTGATGCACCAAAATCCGGACGACCACGGAAAACCACAATCCCCACGGATAGATTAATTAAAAGAATTAGTCAGAATGATCCTTTCAAATCAGTTCCAAGTATTAAAGCAGAAATTGCGAGCCTAAATATTAGTTGCAGGACTATTAAGAGAAGACTGGTTGCTGTAAAGCTGTTCAGTAGAAGACCTACAAGAAAACCTCTAATTTCAGCAAGAAACAGGGCCGCCCGACTTGCCTTTGCACTTGCTCACTTGAATTGGACCGTGAACGACTGGAAAAAAATATTTTTAGCGATGAAACCCGGTACACGATTTTTAATTCTGATGGAATGCGTCGTGTAAGACGACCAGTAGGTCAGAGGTTTAATCCAAAGTTTGTTACACCAACCGTAAAGCATGATGGCCATGGAAGCGTGTTCTTATGGGGTTTTTTCTCATGGAATAGCGTCGGCCCCGTCCATTTCAATGATGGTATCATGGATGGGCTTGCTTATAGGGACATTCTCCAAAACACAATGCTGCCTTATGCAGTATGGGAAATGCCCATACACTTCATTTTCCAACATGAGAACGACCCAAAACGCAAATCACGCATAGTAACAGAGTAGCTAATAAGAGAACGGGTTCGAATTTTGGAATGGCCAGCCCAGGCACCTGACCTCAACCCAATAGAGAATCTGTGGGAAGAAGAGGTCGAGAGACGAATTAGAACGGAACTTTTTTAGAAACAAGCGTTGATCGACAAAATCAGCGATGTTTGGAGGAATATTCCGAAAGGTATTATACAAAAATTAATCTCCTCGATGTCAATAGTCAATAGCAGATTTTATAAAAATCTACACCGGCGCATCCGCCAAAATTTAAACATGGAAATTCGCCATTTTTATACAAAAAGGAAAATTAAAAATTAATTCTTTATAATAAGTGTACAGAAATAAATTTTATAACTTTTTTCTTCCGCCCAAAATCATCCATCTCAATGTGAGTTAACCGTTTGCTCGTACAACAAGCGCACGTAAACCGTTATCAGTTAACCCAAATTTATTATTATATTCGAGTGGTGAATTATGATATTGAACAAAGCGCGTTGAATAGGTTAAATCTAATGTGATAACCTTGAGCCAATACGTGCTTATAATTCCACTAGTGTGTAGGTGGTGAATTGTGCTTGGGATAGGTTAGGTTCCATATTCCAGCAAAGGCGAATAACTCTTATCTTTCAACCAAACAATTACATCGGCATTTTAGTTGGTAGTTGATGTCGTTTTACTAACGATGGCAATATTGTGTGTATGAGTGTGTTTCAGTCGACCTTTGGAGGGCAAATTGAGCAACTGACACACATATTTCATTTCAGTTTCGTTGGCGTGCCACGTCAACAAGTAATTAAAACTATTATAGAGCCGTGAGCTAACGAAAGGGACAATAATAATTGAGATTTTTGTGGTATTGACATGAACATGAAAAAAGTAACAGGAAAAAAAATCGATTTTTTGGTAGGGTTTTGCCTGTAAATTTCTCACTTTGATTTTTTATACCTAATCACTCTATTCCGAAGCAAATAAATAAAACCCATAATAGAAATTGTGTGTTGGCGACAGCAACGAATTGATGTTATGCAAACGAAACTTCAAATTGTATTTGCACCAATGCACAAACACCCACACAACATCCACCGTCAAGATTTCCAAATTCGTCCAACACAAAAGCTCGCGTACAGCATAGAAATTTGTCTGTGTATATCCAATAATCTAATTATGAACTCTGACACCAAGTTCTGCAGCTCCAACTTTCTTCGTTCGTTGTTTGTGTACACACTTCTTTGACAATTCGCCTTTATTCCACGCTAATTTCTTTTGTAAAACACACAAACGTTATTTTATTCCGATAATATTATTTTGTACAAAAATATGGGAAAGTTACAATTTGTGTGCTTTTTCAACGTTACAATCAATGTGTAGATATAGTAAATTGAATTTTGCATTCGAAAGTAATCATTAAATAATTATTAATAAATGCTAATGGATTGTGCTTGTTGGGTTCAAATGCTATTTAACAATTAACAACCACAAGTTCATTGGTTATTTATAATTTATTGAGTTCGATCAGTCGCATTTAAAATTAATGCAACTTTATACAGGATACCCACTGCTTACAGAAACTGTAATAAATAAAGCATTTTTCAAAATTTTAATAACATTAATCTTAATATATTTTAATAAATCAGTATAAGAAAGTAGTACAGATAACAAACCTAACCTAATAACTACTCGAGAAACCAAGCTCAATAATTCTATACACTTCATCGGAAGAAGCACTAATGTAGGTTCTGGAAGCAACATAAACATTTACAATTTTAATGTATTAATTAAGAAGTTTCTGGACGTATAAATTTATGAATACTTTTGTGTGCAAGCGCTACAAACTTTTACGTAGGGATATTACTCGAAGGTATAATGTGTTAAATATGTAAATGTTCCTGAATTTATTTTGACTGTACGAGCGATTGAAAATAATTTATATTTATTTACTGTTTATGTTTTTTCCTGCACGCGCTCCTCTAAAAAAATGTGGGATTGATCCGTTTTAATTGAACTGAGATTGACCCAAATTGCAGCAGCTAAACCTATTAAAATATTTTTGATGATGGAAAGTTGATGAAAATAATGAATTTATGAAACTGAATATTTAGTTTGTGTACAATGTTGCACTTTTGTTATTACCAAACAATACGGTAATTTGTTTTGTAATAAATAATATAGTTTCAAATTGTTGAACAAATTATGTAAGTAATATTTGATTACGGAGAAGTTCGTACAAATAATTTATTTACAAAGGACAATATTCCTATTACATATTGTTACATGTTATTTGGAAAAACAGAAAATAATCTTTATTTGCATGATACCATGTCCACGTACTCGTACTAGGCCAGTCGTTCAAGCATTTTAAAGTCCATATAGCCTAAAAAATGCAAAAGTTTTGAAACTTGGGCACAAGTTTGAAAACGCTAAAATAATATTAAGTTTAAATTTGCAACCCGCCCGGATGACCGGAACATTGTCAAAAATTGAAAAAACATCAATTTGCAATATATTTTTGTACAAAATTACAAAAGTTATGCAAAGTTGGACAAATGTTAAGTGGCCTATTACAAATCTTTCATTGAGTTTGCAACCTTTTTTGCTAAACGGAACCTCGATTTTTATTAAATAATTAGCAAATTTTGTTGTAATTCTTCGTACAAAATTCCAAAAGTTATGCTAACTTTATATAATACTTATAATACAGTCCTGAACCCACATGCCAATTTGCATAAATTTTTAAGGAACGGAAATATTTTTTTTTATTTTTTTATTACTCAGGGCGGTGAATTTTTTAACAAAGGGGGGTCCACACAATGTAAAAGTTTTCGAACATGGTTACAAATTTTCGTTACACAGGTACAGACTGTACTTTGAATTTGCCACGTTTTCATAATACCTCCGGAACTTTGTAAAATTGATAACACCATGTAAATAATTCCAATTTCGTATATCCAAAAAATTGCAAAAGAGTTGCAATTCTCAAATTATATTTGTCTATAATACCTATTATTGAAAGTACTTCTCAATTTGCAACCTCATAGCAAGTCCGGAAAATATTTTTTCTTATTTTTATTTACACTATAGGCAAGGCAGTGTCTTGCTCTCTCACTCGCTACTAACTTAGTGTAAATTAAAAATCAAGAAAAATATTTTCCGGACTTGCTATGAGGTTGCAAATTGAAAAGTACTTTCAATAATATTAGACAAATATAATTTGAGATTTGCAACTCTTTTGCAATATTTTGGATATGCGAAATTGGAATTATTTACAAGATGTTATCAATTAACAAAGTTCGGGAGATATGAAAAGGTTGCAAATTCAAAGTACAGTCTGTACCTGTGTAACGAACATTTGCAACCATGTTCGAAAAACTTTTGCATTTTGTTGATTCCCCTTTGTTAAAAAATTCACCGCCCCGAGTAATAAAGAAATTTAAAAAAATATTTCCATTCCTCAAAAATTTATGCAAATTGGCATGTGGGTTCAGGACTGTATCATAAGTATTACATAAAGTTTGCATAACTTTTGAAATTTTGTACGAAGAATTACAACAAAATTTACTAATTATTTAATAAAAATCGAGGTTCCGTTTAGCAAAAAAGGTTGCAAACTCAATGGAAGATTTGTAATAGACTTGTGTACAAGTTTCAAAACTTTTGGAATCATGTGTACCTTTTTTGCTTGAATGACTGGCCTATACAGTTTATAAATTTCATCAGTCTTATAAAAATAATCATAATAACATTTTCCACAATTTGTAGGTAGGTAATAAAAATAATTAGTGTTTAATCCCTTATGTAAAAGCTACGAATCTCAAATTTAACTTTTAGAAAATAACAGTCTTCATCTAATCCTTCCATAAAATTGCTTCCTTATTTCTTTAATTTAAATCTGAGTTGGCGTTTAATGAACCAATAAACACTTGGACACTTTTTAAAGATACCTTAAAAATAGTTAAAGATAAATTGGTTTGTCAATAAAAAATCAGGACTACGAAAACGAAACCTTTTTTCTATCTCTGTTAAGAATGCTCGAGAGCTCTCATCCCATCGAAAATGGAACATTGTACATGCTTAACCCCACACACAAACACTTTTAAATATGTATAAAAACACCACTGAAAATACCAAATAGCGATGCTCTTACATAAAGTCCTAGCATGTAACACAAAAACAAATTTCTAACCATAATTCATCTTGGTTGCAGGTCTTGCGAGGCAACAGCAGTGATGCATGCGAGGTACGGGATCCATGCCAACATGGTGGAATCTGTATATCTACAGATAGTGGCCCCATCTGTGAGTGCCGCAATCCCGACTACGAGGGCGAACATTGCGAAAAAGGTATGAGAGGTGAAACGAGCGAATACAAAACTGTGTCAACTTTTCATATTGGATTATTATTGTCTGCAACTTGGTGTGAATGCGCGTTGATGTATTATTCCCCTGTATGAATCCGCCTGTAATATAATATATTGTCGTGTCGTAATACGTGTCAGGTGCTCATTGAATCTGTTAACAATTTTCTGGAATGTATGATGTAGGGAAAGTTGACGCATGTGTGAAAATTGTGTAATAGTTATTGCGAAAATTGACCAAGTTAGAAATATTTAAAATTATTTAGAGGACTAAATAAACAATAAACATTAATAATCGGTTTTCATTCAGACATTGTTTGGTTGTCTAACATAAATAACAAAAAGTTGCGTTTTAAAATTCTGGCGGGTGCGCCGGTGTTAAAAGTCAATTTGTTGTTTCAGCTGAAAATACAGTTTATATCGTCAGGATTTCACCAGTCGATAGTTTAGCGAAAATTAAAGGTGGTTTGTCTAATAAACTATGGTCGAATGTTGCTTCCTTTTTGATGTACAGGGCATTAAAGAAAATAAATTATTTTAAATAATTTGCAATAAATCAATAACAAAAAAATTTAGTCCTTTGAAATTTTGCATAGATCTTTTTTTTGTATTCTCTTATTAATAGTAGTTGCAATTATTTTATTTAGAACACAGAGGCGTGCGTACGGATTTCTTCAAAAACATTTTATTGAATAAAACGTACACCACTGGTTTTTTTGCAGCACCAATATGCAGAGAATATTTTTCATTCAATTTAGAAACTTTTTTGTATCTTACAATTTCTTGATAACATAACTTTTTCTTTTCTTATTTATTAACGAGGTTCTTTCCTATTAGATTTCCGAAAAAAGCATCAGTACAAAGTTGTAGAGAAAAATATTTCCTACAACTTTCCTTTTAATATTTTTTTGATATTGTTAATATTTAAAAAGATATTCAACAAATAAGTTGCAAATTTTAGGGAAATTTTTCTCTAGTTAGGTACTACTTACTACTACTACTACTTACTACTCTTTTCCCAAAATTTTCAACCTATTTGTTGAATAACTTTTTAAATATCGACAATATCAAAAAAAATTTAAAAGATAAGTTGTAGGAAATATTTTTCTTTACAACTTTGTACTGACTCTTTTTTTCGAAAATTTAATAGGAAAAAAGTTATTCAATAATAAAAAAAATCCAACCCTTAATGGAGGGCTGGTGAAGGAAGGGCGGGGTCTACGAATACACAAACTCAGTTTTAAACTTTCAGGGTGACCCTCTAGAAGATTCTACAAAAATTGGCTGTAGGGTAAAAAAAGTCTATTTGAAGCCTTTTTTCTCCCTTATTTACTGTACTATTAGGTTATTTTGAGTTAAGTTATAAAAAAATTATAAGATACGAAAAAGTTTCTAAATTGAATGGAAAATACTATCTGCGTATTGGTGGTGCAACAAAACCAGTGGCGTACGTTTTATTCAATAAAATGTTTTTGAAGAAACCCGTACGCACCCCTCTGTGTTCTAAATAAAATAATTGCTACCACTATTAATAAGAGAATACAAAAAAACAGATCTATGCAAAATTTCAGAAGCCTAACTTTTTCTGTTATTGATTTATAGCAAATTATTTAAAATAATTTATTTTCTTTAATGGCCTGTACGTCAAAAAGAAAGCAACATTCGACCATAGTTTATTAGACAAACCACCTTTAATTTTCGCTAAACTATCGACTGGTGAAATCCTGACGATATAAACTGGGACGCCCTGTATATTTTTATAATCATCAGATCAAGTGTTTTAAAAATTCATTTCAAAACTAAAAGCCTCATTAAAACTGGCCATTACTAATTTCCCCTAATTTCGTTTATTATGCGATCATACGACTAATTTAACAAAATAATTTCTAATTTTGAAAAGAACCGACTCTTATTTTTTTATTTGGAATACCAAAACCCGCCAGTGTTTAGTATTAGATTAAATGAGTAAAAAGCATTTTTTGTATATAAATTAAGCACAAAAACCCACACCATATTTGTGAATATTTTAATAAATAACGCTCCGAGCTTGTTTCTAATGAATAGTCTAGACTGAATGTACTTTATTCAAACCGTTCAAGCTCAACTTGTATGTGTGTCTAAACGAAATGTAATTGATTGTTAAAATCCAGTTTGTTTCGTTAACAGTGAGTAATTGAATACTTTATATCTACTTGCAGAGAGTAGTTTCATTAACTCGAAATCAAACGACGACACGTTTCTGATGCTGGATTAAACTCTCAAGGCGGAATACTTATATTGAATGATTTGTGGTGAAGACGAAATTTTCTAAAGGATCTCAACTATGTGGCATTTGGCCACGTGAAAGTAACAATATATTGTTATAATAAAATTTTCTTCGGGTTGTTGAAGCATACGTGAGGGAATAGAAAAGCCACAGCTTTACCTTGTCAATTTTCAGCTCTCAAATAACAAGACCTGTCGTCATTGACAGGTTTTTCTAGGTCCTTTTTTAGACACTTTCCTAAAAACTGGAGTTACGACTGAAATAATAATTCTTGTTATAGAAACTTGACCTATGGAGATAAGCATGCATTAACAGGCCACGAAAAACGTGAAAGTTTATGATAAAAATTCGACTTGGACAATAATTCGAGTTATAGAAGTTCGAATTATACATTTTCACTGTATGTACAAGCTGTTTCATTAAGGGTGGCCACCGGCCATATCTTGGAAACTACTGGGCATAGAAATTCAGGGAAAAAATTTCATTACTAAAATGGCCATGAGAAAATCCTGGAAATTATTTTTAAGGTCCGCATTTCACCGCAAGGGGGCGCAACTGAAAAAAAAATATTAATATTTTAAATTTCTCCGAAAATTCTCACATTAAGGTATGCCTTTGGTAACATCATTAGAAAGCTTGGACAATTCTGCATAATTTTGGTTTAAGGCTCATTGGCGTACCGACCTTAGTAAGAGTGGAGGAAGCTATTGAAAGTGTAATCATTTAAATCGCTGTAACTTCTAAACGACTTATTCGATTTTAGTAAACTTAAGCTTGTTTGGAAGAGAAATGTAGGTACTTTTAATTATCGCATCGAATGGTACACGATAGTTCCTAATAAAATTGCTAGAGGGCGCAATTTGAAATAATAACAGTTTTTTTTATTTTATCCCTAAAACTTAAATTAGACGGTATAATTATGGGACCATAATCGGAAAGTAGATTAAATTTGCAAGAAAAAACGTGACCACCGCAGCTCGATATCTTCGTTCGTTTCAGAGTTATTGCCAAAAGAATAATTTTTAACACTTTAATTGAAGATACGATTGTTTTCATAGTTCCGTGGTCAAGCAATCCATGACAAAAAATATTTCAAAACTTTATTTTGTGTAGGTTTGTCACTCATTATGCCAAGGGCCCAAAAACTACTTTAGAATTAATAAAATAATCATGGAAAACTTCGAATTTAGGCACAATAATTATTTTAATATGGTTTTTTAAAAATAAATCTAGATAGCCGTGAAACAAGATCGGCAGGTTTCCAAGGAAATTAATAAATTGGAATATTTGTCAACTGATTTAATTCTGATAGATGTTGTGTTGACAAAAGTTTCTCCTTGATTCTTTTTGAATTTCTTGTTACCTATATCAAAATTTGTGCTACATCTCTCAAAAATGGCTCATACCAATGCCGTGGGTTACGAGATGCTTACGTAAGATTCACCATTTAGATAGCCATTAAAAATAAACGGTCCGATAATTCTGTATGCTGAAACTCTGCACCACCAGTTTTGGTGATCCACTTCGCGTATTGAATGAGGATTTGTTTGTGACCAATACCTAGTGCATAAGTATTGTGTAAATTAACGATGCCACAGCTAGTAAAACTGGCTTCATCAGTTCATAAAACCAGGGAGAGGAATTGAGAATTTTTGAGGGATGTAGCACAATTTTTGGAATAGATAAAAAGAAATTCAAAAAGAATCATAGTCATCAAAAAGAAACTTTTGTCAACACAACACCTATCAAAATTAAATCAGTTGACAACTATTCCAATTTATTTATCTCTTTGGAAACCTGATGATCTTGTTTCACGGCTATCTAGATTTATTTTTAAAAAACCATATTAAAATAATTATTGTGCCTAAATTTGAAGTTTTCCATGATTATTTTATTAATTCTAAAGTAGTTTTTGGGCCCTTGGCATAATGAGTGACAAATCTACACAAGCATAAAGTTAAAAAATATTTTTTGTCATGGATTGCTTGACCACGGAACTATGAAAACAATCATTTTATTCAATTAAAGTGTTAAAAATTATTCTTTTGGCAATAACTCTGAAACGAACGAAGATATCGAGCTGCTGGGGTCACGTTTTCTCTTGCAAATTTAATCTACTTTCCGATTCTGACATCATAATTATACCATCTAATTTAAGTTTCCGGAATAAAATCTAAAAAACTGTAATTATTTCAAATAGCGCCCTCTAGTAATTTTATTAGGAACTATCGTGTACCATTGGATGCGATAATTAAAAGTACCTACATTTCTCTTCCAAACAAGCTTAAGTTTACTAAAATCGAAAAAGTCGTTTAGAAGTTACAGCGATTTAAATGATTACATTTTCAATAGCTTCCCTCACTCTTACTAAGGTCGGTACGCCAATGAACCTTAAACCAAAATGATGCAGAATTATCCAAGCTTTCTAATGATGTTACCAAAGGCATACCTTAATGTGGGAATTTTCGGAGAAATTTAGAATTTTAATATTTACTTTTCAGTTGCGCCCCCTTGCGGCGAAATGCGGAGCTTAAAAATCATTTCCAGGATTTTCTCATGGCCATTTTAGTAATGAAAATTTTTTTCCCTGGATTTCTATGCCCAGTAGTTCCCGAGATATGGCCGGTGGCCACCCTTAATGAAACAGCCTGTATATTAAATTGAACAAAGTTAGGTATACTGAAAACTTCTTTCAATACATCTTTCCTGACACAAAAACCATTAATATTTATGTACCTAATTATCATTTTATGCAGATAAATAGCTGCTTAACAGATACTAAATGAGCCCATTCACTTCAAATTCCCCACGAATTCAATAACCTCCGCCATTTTAATTTAACCGCAATCTAACCGGGCCCACTTCCTTAATTTAACAATTCATAATTAATCGTCGCCCAAAAAACCCTCATTTAGAAACCCTTCCGCCTCTTCTTACGACCAAACCTCCGTCGAACTTATGTTATTACATGTTTGACTCCATCATCATCACTTCACATCGAGAGTAATTCTGGGCACGCAACCAGTTTACCGGAAGTGACTGACTGACTGACGTTGACAATACCTGAACGGATTGAATATACTAGAGAACGAAAACCATTGACACAATCTATAATGAACTATCGACTATTATTGATGATGGTTTTGGTTTGTACAGAGGGAGGGAGAGGAGGTTGCCACAACAATGCTCTTGTGTTGAGGCTCTTTGAGCCACGCACTGGAAGCTTGATTTGACGTTGAAAATCATCAACAGCATCATATTTGAATTGATGGCTTGTATTGGGAGAGGTTTAACTAAGTGATAATGGCTAGTGGGGGTTGATTGATTGACTGTCTGTTTGTAAAACAGTTTATTTTTACACTAGTAGATATTGTCACGTGAAAAATCCGCAAATTAAACTATAATATCTAAGAGAAATAAAAATTGTAAATACATAATATTTCTTGAACAATAGACTTATTTATTTCCAATACATAAGTGTTTCTTAATATTAAAAATAAGAATTATTGAGCTAAGTATACGATATTTAGTATTCATTAAACCTTTAGTTTTCATTAAGAAATATTTCTTTCTAATTAACAACTTAGCTTTAACATTAAAATATACTTATTTAACTTCAAACAAAACTTATTTGAACAGTAACAAACTTTACATTCGATTATTTCAAACTAATTATCGTTTGTCTAACAACGTATGTTTTTTCCGGCGTATTCTAAAGAATTATTTGTTTACATTCAAGCCTGTTTTAGGTAATTTTTTTGTAAATCAACCGAAATATCTCTTCAAATAAGTAAGATCTCTATGCTTAGCGTTTTATCCTGAATACTATGTATATTTATCAATGATCCATGTTCGAATTATATCATCTTATGCTTAATTAATCGGTTTATTTTGACCTCAAGAACTTTAGGCTGCTCGCTAATACTAATAAATATATTTCAGAGGGACACTAAATTGCCAATCAATTACAATGTAACCTATTGAACTAATCCGAAATTTAGTAAGATTATGACTGAACAGATATTATACATTAAATAATTAATTACCATAGTAGTCCGGGAGCTAGTGAATTTTTTTGTCACTAATTTTTCCAGTCAGCAAACATTGATAGGATTGTTCAATTAGTGATTCTAAATAAAAAATATTATATTATGTATAGGGGTTTTCAGATGGGTTGAGTCAGAAAATACCTTTCAAAATACAAATGCGGTGCATATATTTTTACATTAATGAAAATGCTTCTATTACAAGTCGTGTACTAAAATTTAGATAGAAGACAGTCTGGCTGATCTGTAGGCACGCCAAATATGTCTGGCACGTGAAAAACTGAAATTTTTTTAACAAAATAATTGCACTTATTTTAGTAGTTCTGAAAATTTGTCAAATAACAGTTTGCATTATAATAATAGCTTAAAATAGGTACAGTCTGGCTATAATGCGAGATCACCAAAGCCCTGCTAGACTCGTATAATGCTCATAAGTTTATATACGTTCGATTATACACGGTGTTTAAAAAATACACCAAAATTTTCAGGGGGTGATTCCCGAGATCATTCTAAGAAAAAAAGTTCATATGAACATGGGTCCAAAAATCCTTTTTTAACCCCCCACCCCCCTGGTTTGATCCACCTCTGGTGAAAATCTCAAAATGATATACACTCTATCTTATTAAGCCTAAAAACATAAGTCGATGTGGTGAATTTCATCATTTTACCTAGAACAGTTTCGGAGATAATAAATGAAAACCTTCTCAGGGTCACAAATTTAAGGGGCTATACCTAACTCAGCGGGTGAGCATTTTCGGACCCATGTTCATATGAACTTTTTTTTCAAATAATCTCAGGAATCACCCCCTGAAATATTTTGGTGTATTTTTGAAGCACTCTGTACAGATGATTTCTGTTGTACCTACCTTATCATAAAGGGTGTCTCAGGTTTTAATCGAGAAAATTTAACAGGCGATAGAACTCGCAAAAATAAAAAGAAAAATTCATATAAACATGTATGTTTTAAAGCTTCGTTTTCGATATACGGTGTGTTAAAGTTAATAAAAAAAACCTTTTCTTTTCAAATATGTATCTCAAAGACTACTTGGCCGATTTTGATAAAACTTGGCAAATTTTTAGTGACGCGTAAAGTGCTTCATTTGATGTAATTAGATTGAATTTAATTATTCCAGGGGCGGCGTTGGGGCATCCTAACTAGATATTTTAAAGAAAAATTTGAGCACGTAACTGTTTTTTTATAAGTTTGATATTATTGTCAGATTGAACAAATAACAATACAATGTTTTTGTCTCTTGCATTTTCTGCCTATCTTGCTTACTTTTCGAGAAACAAAATAAAATTTTTCCCACCAATATACCCCCATCACCGCTAAACTTGAAATAAAAGGATTGTAATTTTTATCGACCCTCTAAAAATAAAGTGCTATGGCAAGATAGTGTAAGAAAATCAAATAATTTTCCTGCGTCACATTCTCCTCTAATTTCTCTCTATTTTGGGTATAATTTGCATTCTTATATTTTAGTAGTTTCACATTCCACTACTTTGGCGTATTGTCGAGTACGAAACCGTCTTAAGAGTTTATTTATTTATTATAGTTTAAAATTTTCAGGCCTAAGTACCCAAAAATTTTTTACGAACATCAGAGCATAACGAATTAAGCACATACTATTTAGAGTCTAGCGAGACTTTGGTGACTGAAAGTAATAGCCAGATTGGTTTTTTTCGTTGTATTATAGTACAGACTATCATGTGAAAAATTTTCAGCACAGGGAAAATAAGTGCAATAATTTTTTATTTTTGTAAATTTCAAGGTGCCGCCAGATTCACTTGGTAATCTTATAAATCAGCCAGATTTGTTTTAAACTATATTCCATGATAATATCAATTTGTATAATAAGTTTCAAAACTGTAAAAATAAGTGTAACGTATCCGAGAAATCGATCTGATTTTCCGATCAGCGGATTTATAGAAACAGTACAGCCAGACCTACTTTCCACAACTGGAGGTAAGCCAGACTGCTTTTTCTGTAAGTCTTATGATCTACTTTAGTAAATCAAAAAGATTCATAACTAGAAAAATAAGTTCAACTCATTTGAATTTTCCACCTATGACCCCATCGGAAAAATGTTGCCAGACTCAGATTTAGTTGATTAGAATCACTAACTGAACAATCCTATCAATGTTTGCTGACTGGAAAATTTAGTTCAAAAAAAATTCACTAGCTCCCGGACTATAGATATTCTAGTCCAATATCTCTATGATTCACAGTCAAAAAAATTCAAATTGTACTTCTGCAATAATTAGTAATTAGATAAATTAACCGTAAAATGTACTAGAAAATACGATGCTTAAATTAACTAGAAATTCATTTTGTGTAGTGAAAATTTGTACGTTACAAACATGGCAATTGGACTAATTGCATAATTACACCTGTAATGTAGCTATTTCCACAATGTAACTTCACGAACGGAAGCGAAGAGGTTATTTATGATATTTTGTTATGGCACCATTTATGAGACGATATCTAAACTTAATATCACATAAGCAGTTAATTTTTTCTGTAATATGAGAAAATATAGTACTAGAAACCTAGAAAATTAAAATTAATCTCTCATATTTTCCCACTGGAAATTCTATAACTAAAGCTGCAAAATAATTGCAACTGCCACACAAAAGATGCAACAAAGAAAGATTGTGCAAAGGGTTTTTTGTTCCCGAAAAATAAAATTTAAAAACGAAATGTTTTTAAATATAAGGTACGTATAATAAAGAAAAAAGACAAATTCAAAACCTTTTCACTTAATGAAAGAAGCCAAAAACTTTTCATTCCCGTCCTTTTGTTAAAATTAATTATTTTACTTAATACAGCTTCTAATTATTGTGCTGCGTAAATACAAAAGAATTCCTGCAAAAATGTTCTAACACACCACACACACATACAGACGCCAAAACCCTCATGCTATACAAAAAATCGATTAGAGCTTCATATAGAAAACCGCCCGCGCTCACAAAAAAAAATTAATTAGCATGTGGGCATCAACCGAGTAATATACCTATATTATCTAACTGAATTCACTAGGCACTAGAATGTTTGAACTTCAGCTGATGGAGAGAACATTAGTTAAGTAAAGAGGATGTGGTAAGTTGGCATGTTGACCCACTTCCGTTCTACGTTCTCTAATGAGTCTGTAAGCTTTAGATTTGGAAGAGCTTAATTATGGCGTGCTAAAGCTTCACACTTCCGACAGGTTACCCCACGACATCTGCAATAGAGAGATATGGGGGTGCGTGCGTGAAAAATATTCATCTCTGGACATATTCTACGTGGGTTTTGTCTCTGGAACTCGTCGTGTGGTACATGAAAACGCGGGGAATTTATATAATTTCATACATAATAAAAATATCTGTTGTGTTTAAAACATATGACGTTCTTATACGATGCGGATATATTTATAATCCTAAATCTATATTATTTGTCGCGGTGACTCCTTAGTAACGAAACCTATGCATAAATTCGTAACTTTATTATTATATTCCAACGCTTTCCTCCACCTCTCTATACCCACATAATTTTCAACCTTTTCAATAAAACAGTTACCGAGCAGGTGTCCACCCACCCTATTATAATTAACCAACCGGCACTACTATAATATCAACTGCAAAAACTCCAATATGTTTTGTTAACAAATTTTGCGTCCCACACCTATAGGTATGAAATACGTTATCCGCCCACACAGTCTGCATCCAGAACTGAGAAGTTTGCGTAGGATTCAACTCCAACCAAACAGATCCCTCTCGTATTATTTAGATTAACGTCCGTAGGGGCGGTTTTAACGTTTATAATATCGTAAAAACAAAGATGTCGTTTTACCACGAGAAAATTGTGACAAAGTTGACGATGTCAGGGTTTATAAAAAAATAATATGTGAGTTGTCAGCTTAAGGAATTTCAAATCGGATTTAGTTTCGTGTGTCTGAAAGCATTCCAAGTATTTATGGTGTTTAGATTTTGCTCTCGGTAATATCTGACTTGTATAAAGTAGATTTTTTGTCAACAAAAAATATGGTTAAAAAAATATAAGATGCGTGTCCGAGTTTCTTAAATTTTTTGTGGCGTTACGCTATACGTATTTTAGATGGATTTGGCAAACAAATTGACGAGACAACCCCCAATTCAGTCGCCCCAACTTGCAGAATTGAGTTATGAAGTAGTTTGAAACGAATTTTTCACGCTCAGGAGATTTGTGATTCCCAAATCCAACCAACACATTTATCGAAAACGAAGAACCGTAAGAGCGAAAATCGCTTATAGATATTTTTTGTTGTGTGACGCTGCTGTGAAAACTACATCTAATCCTTGACATTGCTGACAGTACAAACACGGTTCAGTATCTACGGATTTATTTCACTTTTCAACGTGCACTTTTTCGTATTGATCTTGGAAAATGTAGTACATTAAACATTAGTTTAGGATTAATATTTTAAAACATTTATAACTAGCCTGTGAAACAAATCGCTTAAAAACAAATTATAAACTTTTCCAATCAATACATTATAATAGCATAATACTTGAATGAACTTTTCCATAGGTCAAATCGGCTTGCCGGATGAAATATGGATTTATGAGCTGGCGCATTTTTACTAGACTAGATAATAAACTCCACACACACGCATACATATTTCGTGCATTTTGTTGAATTTTATTTTTATACAGGACTCAATAATGCAGAATCCATGTTGTTACATTTGCTTCCAATTTAATCCTCACCGCTTCAACAATAGGGCGGATAATAGGCCAAAAAAACTATTCGACCTATTCGCTTACGTGCTCTTCGAATATGGTAATAGTGCCCCGACAATTATTTGTTTTTCTATTAGGGTTTAGGGATCGATAATATAATTTCCCATCAAAAAGCATTAAGTACTTATTTCCATTTCATTCGAAAAGTTTCTGCATTTAAATGTGAAATAAAATGGTTTTATTGGCTAGTTGTGTTTAAAGAACTACTTTACTTTTTTATTATTTCCTTATAAGTACTAATAATTATAATCAGCATGCTAAGTCAATAAATGAAAACTTCTTGCCATCTAAAATTGTTTTTAAAAAGTAGAGTCATTAAGTATTAAAAATATAAAATTAAATTAACAATTAATAATAATGCTAAAACCTAATTAATATTTTTTAAATTTCCCTCCAAAATATTTTTAGTTCCAATCCTTTCTACTCAAAAAATACCAAGAGAAATTTTTAATTTTTACAACTTCTTACGAAATGGATCCAGATCAGAACCACACATATATATACATTCTCATCCCCCAATTTCTCCACTTCATTACATATTAAGACATTTACTTAGTCTTCTCTTTAACCCCTTGTACATTCAAATTTCTATGTAGTATGTACAGCTTTAATATGCTTTATATAAACACTATAAGGCCCGCAACGGAATACATTTACTTCTGCTTTAGGTTTTAGCATAAATTATACATAATATAGTATACAAAATACTGGCAAACAAACGAAAAACAAAATGTGTGTCTCTTTGAATATTGCCACTACATACAAATATGTACCATCGTATAAACTTTATATTTACATTTATGGTCGTGAGCTTTCGTCATATGAAGCATAATACAAACAGGAATTGAAATGAGAATTTTAGGTTTGCGGTTTTTACTTTGAGGAATGCTGTAAAATTTCGTTGGAGATTAACTTTGGATTTGTCTTGTATGCTACGGGTTGAAATTTTAATGAAATTGGTGGAATAAATTAGGTATAGTTCATGTAAAGTTTTACAGTTTCATTTATTTGTCTATGTATAAAGATAAACGAATAGTTTTTATCGCAATAATATAAAACAAAACACGATGTTAGACTTTGAGTAATCCCACTTTTGATATGTATTAAATATATGGTAGAAAATATAAACCTCGAAATAAAATATTCTATTTACGTTTGAAATCTTTTAGTAAATAAATATGCGTTTAAAAATTTATATGTATATTCCAGCGAATAAAATTGCCGTACAATTTAATCTGCTTATCAGATTTTGAGCATAAAACTTCTTAAATATTCCGAAACTACATATCTTTATGGTAGTATTAATCGAGATATACAGGGTGTCCCAAAATTAGCCTGCCAAAATGAACCAGCTGATTCTACGTTCAAAAATAATGCAAAAAGTTTTAATAAATATAGGTTGAAATATGTTTTCTAAGGGAGCTACAACCCCCCGAAAGGGGAGCCCCAAAGAGGAGTTTTCTGTAATATCTCTGCAATTGTTTGAGGTAGATTCATGAAATTTGGTGAGTTTGAAGCTTGTATAATTTGCCACATATTTCTTCTTTCAATTTTCAGAAATTTTGCCAGGGGCGTCACATACAGGGTGGGTGCTGGGTAAATTATGCCCCATATTTTTTGTGTGAATAATTTTTACATTTTTTATATCAAATTATGAAACTTGGTTTATTTTTACACAAAAAAGGTCGTCTCAGTCGACCTTTGAATCTTGAACCGTTTTCGAGTAAAATCGTTTTGAAGAAGTCACGTCTATAAAAACTACACTAATAAAAATAACCACAAAATTGAAAAAAAAATTTTGATTTGGATATTTTGTTTTTATTGTTAATATTTGACGAAGAAATGCTAAACGAAGTAACAAATACCTATAAATTTTAATCTATTGTCTACTTTTGATAAATTTTAGTTTTAGTTCAAAAAATTATAAGATACGAAAAAGTTTCTAAATTGAATGGAAAATACTCTCTGCATATTGGTGCTGCAAAAAAAACCAGTGGCGTACGTTTTATTCAATAAAATGTTTTTGAAGAAACCCGTACGCACGCCTCTGTGTTGTAAATAAAATAATTGCAGCCACTATTAATAAGAGAATACAAAAAAAAGATCTATGCAAAATTTCAGAAGGCTAACTTTTTTTGTTATTGATTTATAGCAAATTATTTAAAATAATTTATTTTCTTTAATGGCCTGTACGTCAAAAAGAAAGCAACATTCGACCATAGTTTATTAGACAAACCACCTTTAATTTTCGCTAAACTATCGACTAGTGAAATCCTGACGATATAAACTGGGACACCCTGTATACAGGCTGTTTCATTAAGGGTGGCCACCGGCCATATCTCGGGAACTACTGGGCATAGAAACCCAGGGAAAAAAATTTCATTACTAAAGTGGCCATGAGAAAATCCTGGAAATTATTTTTAAGCTCCGCATTTCGCCGCAAGGGGGCACAACTGAAAAGTAAATATTAAAATTCTAAATTTCTCCGAAAATTCCCACATTAAGGTATACCTTTGGTAACATCATTAGAAAGCTTGGACAATTCTGCATCATTTTGGCTTAAGGCTCATTGGCGTACCGACCTTACTAAGAGTGGGGGAAGCTATTGAAAGTGTAATCATTTAAATCGCTGTAACTTCTAAACGACTTTTTCGATTTTCGCTTGTTTAGAAGAGAAATGTAGGTACTTTTAATTATCGCATCCAATGGTACACGATAGTTCCTAATAAAATTACTAGAGGGCGCAATTTGAAATAATTACAGTTTTTTTGATTTTATCCCGGAAACTTAAATTAGATGGTATAATTATGATGTCAGAATCGGGAAGTAGATTAAATTTGCAAGAGAAAACGTCAAAACCGCAGCTCGATATCTTTGTTCGTTTCGGAGTTATTGCCAAAAGAATAATTTTTAACACTTTAATTGAAGATATGATTGTTTTCATAGCTCCGTGGTCAAGCAATCCATGAAAAAAATATTTTTTAACTTTATGCTTGTGTAGGTTTGTTACTCATTATGCCAAGGGCCCAAAAACTACTTAGAATTAATAAAATAATCATGGAAAACTTCGAATTTAGGCACAATAATTATTTTAATATGATTTTTTTAAAATAAATCTAGATAGTCGTGAAACAAGATCGGCAGGTTTCCAAGTAGATAAATAAACTGGAATAGTTGTCAACTGATTTAATTTTGATAGGTGTTGTGTTGACAAAAGTTTCTTTTTGATGACTATGATTCTTTTTGAATTTCTTTTTATCTATTCCAAAAATTGTGCTAAATCCCTCAAAAATTCTCAATTCCTCTCCCTGGTTTTATGAACTGATGAAGCCAGTTTTACTAGCTGTGGCATCCTTAATTTACATTACACAATACTTATGCACTAGGTATTGGTCACAAACAAATTCTCATTGAATACGCGAAGTGGATCACCAAAACTGGTGGTGCAGAGTTTCAGCATACAGAATTATCGGACCGTTTATTTTTAATGGCTATCTAAATAGTGGATCTTACGTAAGCATATCGTAACCCTCGGCATTGGTATAAGCCATTTTTGAGAGATGTAGCACAAATTTTGATATAGGTAACAAGAAATTCAAAAAGAATCAAGGAGAAACTTTTGTCAACACATCTATCAGAAATAAATCAGTTGACAACTATTCCAATTTATTAATTTCCTTGGAAACCTGCCGATTTTGTTTCACGGCTATCTAGATTTGTTTTTAAAAAACCATATTAAAATAATTATTGTGCCTAAATTCGAAGTTTTCCATGATTATTTTATTAAATCTAAAGTAGTTTTTGGGCCCTTGGCATAATGAGTGACAAACCTACACATAATAAAGTTTTAAAATATTTTTTGTCATGGATTGCTTGACCATGGAACTATGAAAACAATCGTATCTTCAATTAAAGTGTTAAAAATTATTCTTTTGGCAATAACTCTGAAACGAACGAAGATATCGAGCTGCAGTTCTCACGTTTTTTCTTGCAAATTTAATCTACTTTCCGATTATGGTATCATAAATATACCGTCTAATTTAAAATTTTGATATAAAAGCAAAAAAACTGTTATTATTTCAAATTTCGCCCTCTAGCAATTTTATTAGGAACTATCGTGTACCATTGGATGCGATAATTAAAAGTACCTACATTTCTCTTCCAAACAAGCTTAAGTTTACTAAAATCGAATAAGTCGTTTAGAAGTTACAGCGATTCAAATGATTACACTTTGAATACCTTCCCCCACTCTTATTAAGGTCGGTACGCCAATGAGCCTTAAACCAAAATGATGCAGAATTGTCCAAGCTTTCTAATGATGTTACCAAAGGTATACCTTAATGTGGGAATTTTCGGAGAAATCTAGAATTTTTATATTTACTTTTCAGTTGTGCCCCCTTGTGGCAAAATGCGGAACTTAAAAATAATTTCCAGGATTTTCTCATGGCCACTTTAGTAATGAAATTTTTTTCCCTGGGTTTCTATGCCCAGTAGTTCCCGAAATATGGCCGGTGGCCACCCTTAATGAAACAGCCTGTATAATATAGCGCTTTGTTTGTCAATAATTTTGTAGAAGGAAATAATTAAATGTTTCCAAAAGAAAAATATTACCGATACTTATGCAGACTAGTCAAATTTCTAGTCACTAAACAATCGCAAACCATGATCCCGTTTTACTCTCCTGGCAATTTGCCCTTCGCAAACGTTGATTGTCCAACAAAGCGCCTCCACATCACCATCAATAGAGCGCTTCTCTTCCCAGATTCCCATTTACCTATCTGACGTGGGAAAACGGGGAGGCATCGCGAAAAACCGATATACAATTTCAATGTTCATGACTATTTCAGATAAGGCGCCATCAGAAGCTGTCTTTCGAGGAACGGAATATTTATCATACGATCTGAGTCAGACTGGAGGCGAACCCATAGTTAGTGCTCAAGATTCTGTTACGTTTTATTTCAAGACCCGCCAGCCAAGTGGACTGCTTTTTTACACAGGTAAATTTCGTATAGAGCCACAAACAATAAGATTACTTTGTGTTTTTTGTTGAGCTTTTATTACT
Source organism: Pediacus dermestoides (assembly GCA_963942485.1). Classification (NCBI taxonomy): domain Eukaryota; kingdom Metazoa; phylum Arthropoda; class Insecta; order Coleoptera; family Cucujidae; genus Pediacus; species Pediacus dermestoides. The sequence continues at coordinate 3,216,655 of OZ012629.1, read as the reverse complement.
TTTCTATCCTTAAATTTTCTGTGGGCCAGTTTTTGAATCAGAAGTTAAACAATTTTTAGTGGTAACTGTTTTAAATAATGGTCTCTAAGAAAATTAATTTATAGTTAAGTTGATTGAAAAACTGAGTTATCATTTCGTTTGTTGTAGGGGATGGCACTGACTATTTAAATGTGGCGATTAAAGATGGCTATCTGAGTTTGACCATGGGGCTAGCTAATGGTAAACAGGAGATGCAGATCAGACCAAATAAAGTGCGATTCGATGACAATCAATGGCATAAAGTTAGTGTGCATAGGAGAATACAAGAGGTAAATGATGTCATGATCAAGAAATTGCAGATTTTTAAATAATCCTTGATGTATTTTTGCAGATATCAGCCATCACCAGCTTCTGCAGGGTAAGTTCTATAAAAAGTATTAGTAATGGTACTTGTACAGGAGAAATAAGTCTAATTTTCTTTAATCCCTATCTTTTTGATTTTAAGAAAATCCTTTTAAAGCGTTAATCAGATACTCATCTCAATTTGAGTACTAAACCAGTTAAACGAAGGACCTGACGACCTGACGTCACATCTTATACAGTTAGTATTGAAGGCAATCTGTCCAACAAAAAGCTTTTATACGTTCGACAGGAGCTTCCGGACAAAGCGACAAAACTTAAACAAAAGCTAATTGTAGCCTATACCACCGTCTGTTATACGCCACCCCCAAATAGATTAACAACACGCTAAAGCTGTTTTTGTTCCATCCGCCATAATCTTTAAATACTGCAGACACTGATCTCTATTGAAACTAATGCAGTTCCATTTTGTAGTTCTATTCAGCAGTTATTCTGTTCATCTAATCGAAATCTGTAAGATGAAGCTGAAGCCGGAGCAACACAAAATAAAAATTTGACTGTAACTTTATTTTACTTTAGAATAAGCTTCCTGCTTTTCATATAATTTGAATGAATTTGCCCTTCAAATTGTTTTAAATTGTAATTCAGGAATCTTCATTATATGGGGGCGTATTGGCGGATTAATAAGCATTATTGCAGCAGAAATTAAAACTGGGGGTGGTTGGGTTGTATCGCCCGTCAGTTTCTTTTTGGTTTATTAACCGAAATGAAAAAGCCGGCGAGGAAAGCTTTTAAACAGATTTAAATATTACAATATTACAAATTCCATTTTAAATGCATTTAAAAGTTTTGATTAAATTCTGAAAAAAAATGGTAAGAGCACGAATAAAATTCCTGAAAAAGCTGCAGCATTCGTCCAGGTTTATAATAACTCTTCTCTCTTTCCAATTATTTCGCTTTTGTGTCCACATTCAAGTTTATTATTTCAATTAGTTTTCCGTATTTATTTTAATATGCTTATAAGCGGATTTTGTGTTGCTACTACATTTTAGGGAGAGTGAGTTGGGTTTATTTGTTTAATGAGATTATTTCATTTGTTAATTAATTAAAACTGAATGAGATTGAATAACAAGATTTAAGCTTTGATGTTGAAGTTGTTTCACAAACAGAAGATGTGTAGTAAGCCTCTTTCAGGGCAAGGAAAACGGAACATTAATTTTTCATTTTGTAGAAAATATGCACGATGTAAACATTTTTAAGAGAAAAATCAGTAAGAATTCTTGGGGAAAAATTAGATAATGACTTCGGTTTCGCAATGAAAGAAAATCCACTAAAATGTAATTGTTTTCAGGACTAGATAATTATACAGGGTGTTCCAGTTTATATCGTCAGGATTTCACCAGTCGATAGTTTAGCGAAAATTAAAGGTGGTTTGTCTAATAAACTATGGTCGAATGTTGCTTCCTTTTTGACGTACAGGCCATTAAAGAAAATAAATTATTTTAAATAATTTGCTATAAATCAATAACAAAAAAAGTTAACCTTCTGAAATTTTGCATAGATCTTTTTTTTTAATTCTCTTATTAATAGTGGTTGCAATTATTTTATTTAGAACACAGAGGCGTGCGTACGGGTTTCTTCAAAAACATTTTATTGAATAAAACGTACACCACTGGTTTTTTTGCAGCACCAATATGCAGAGAGTATTTTCCATTCAATTTAGAAACTTTTTCGTATCTTATAATTTTTTGATAACTTAACTCAAAATAACCTAATAGTACAGTGAATAAGGGAGAAAAAAGGCTTCATATAGACTTTTTTTACCCTACAGCCAATTTTTGTAGAATCTTCTAGAGGGTCACCCTGAAAGTTTAAAACTGAGTTTGTGTATTCGTAGACCCCGCCCTTCCTTCACCAGGCCTCAATTAAGGGTTGGATTTTTTGTTTATTGAATAACTTTTTTCCTATTAAATTTTAGAAAAAAAGGGTTAGTACAAAGTTGTAAAGAAAAATATTTCCTACAACTTATCTTTTAAACTTTTTTTGATATTATCGATATTTAAAAAGTTGTTCAACAAATAAATTGAAACTTTTGGGGAAAGAGTAGTAAGTAGTAGTAGTAAAGTAGTACCTAACTAGAGAAAAATTTCCCTAAAATTTGCAACTTATTTGTTGAATATCTTTTTAAATATTGACAATATCAAAAAAATATTAAAAGGAAAGTTGTAGGAAATATTTTTCTGTACTGATGCTTTTTTCGGAAATCTAATAGGGAAGAACTTCGTTAATAAATAAGAAAAAAAAAAGTTATGTTATCAAGAAATTGTAAGATACAAAAAAGTTTCTAAATTGAATGGAAAATACTCTCTGCATGTTGGAGCTGCAAAAAAAACCAGTGGCGTACGTTTTATTCAATAAAATGTTCTTGAAGAAACCCGTACGCACGCCTCTGTGTTCTAAATAAAATAATTGCAACCACTATTAGTAAGAGAAAACAAAAAAAAAGATCTATGCAAAATTTCAGAAGACTAACTTTTTTTGCTATTTATTTATAGCAAATTATTTAAAATAATTTATTTTCTTTAATGCCCTGTACATCTAAAAGGAAGCAACATTCGACCATAGTTTATTAGACAAACCACCTTTAATTTTCGCTAAACTATCGACTGGTGAAATCCTGACGATATAAACTGGGACACCCTGTATGTATTCATCACACACTGATCCAAAACAAAATATAAAAAAATATTTAGAAAGGTGTGCTAACAACCATGTATAAGCAAGTCCTTCTGAAAATTATATTCTTCCTTTTCTAATTAATATTCAAGTTAACTCAGATTACTCACCAACATCACATAAAGTGCTCATTGAAATCCGTCAATAACTCTTGAGCTTTATGTATGTTCTTAAATAAAACATCTTTAAGTTAAACTCTGAAAATACTTCAGTAGGTAATTTAATATTCCAAACTAATCTCTAGGGTCCCTCGCATTTAATACACCAACAACTTTTCCAAAAGTAATTTTGACCATTATTTTCCCAACTTTAATATAAGACGTAAAAGCATTAGAATGAAAAATATATTTGGAAAGTAAATTTAATGTAGATATGAAATTCTATATTTTTCAGTTGTCGGCTGTTGTGGACGGAGTCTATGCTGACCACTCACACATCGCTGGAAAGTTCAACATGTTATCATCTGGCCAAGTGTACGTGGGTGGCAGCGTAAATGTGCGAGCACTTCCTGGGGCTCGTGTCCACAATAACTTCATCGGATGTATGCGAAAAGTAAGAAAACATTTTTTGATTGTAGATTTTGCCCCATACAATATTATTGTTTAGGTACTTACTTTTTTATTATCAATAAATAAAAGAAATGTCTGTTTTTGTAAATATCCCTGCTTTTGTAATTGTTATCAATAGCACAAATTAATTTATTATTCAGTTACCCTCTAAGTTTATTCGAATCGATTCACCCAATTTACCCTCCATTACAATTCCTGAGATGAGGACTATATTATGTTGATGAATTTCAGGTGGAATTCGTGGCGGACACATTGCGGCTGAACCTTTTGGAGTTGGGCAAGTCGGGCAGCCACCTCATCACAGTGTCGGGCCGTCTTGATTACATATGTCCGACGGGCGAGACCCACGATCCTATCACCTTCACCACAAGGGAATCACACTTGGTGAGTGCCAAGCATATTTGTCAAACCAATTTCAGCTATACACCGAAATATGTCATGTAATATAGAGCGCGAATGGAAGTTGGAAGGGTATATAATAAGAGGTATTCCAGAATCTTCCACATTAAAATTCTAAATTCCAGTAGGTACAATTTTTAAAACGCTGTACTTATACACCAAGATGAACCCACCACCCACGAGAATCGCTTCAAGACAGAACCACCAGATTGACGTCTGCTAATTAGGCGGCAATGCAGGTGGAGGTTTTGCACAAAGCAATTCATTGTTAATTAGTTTATCTCTCTAACAGACAAAGGTGACGCGGATGGTGGGGGTGACTACCTTAAGGAAGTCACCGAAGATGGATTAACGTTTTTTTTTTGCCCTAAAGCATTGAAATGAAAACGTTTTGTTTATCACAGTTGGTTATCGCATTGATTTATTGCAGATCCTGCCACCGTGGAACGCGAAAAAGTCGGGCAACATTTCTTTTAAATTCCGCACAAACGAGGCCAATGGTTTGTTAGTTTTCAATGGGGGCGTTCGACCACCAAGGGTAAGTAAAAAGTAAATCAATATGGTGTGGGTATGAATAATTTATTTTATTCTAAAGATATTTCTCGACAGAGAAATTATATTTACTTATAATAATTTAAATCAATTTGCATATTTTGGATAGAATGGTTTTTGTTGACATGGAAACAAGTGCCCTTCAAAACCGTTAAACACAAACAAAACTGCTCATGTTTACGTTATTTATTAATTTATTGGTGCTTATTGTTGAGGAAAATGTATTCTATTGTATTCTTTGTACTGAAGGAAAACACACGTAACACGTAAATATTAATTTAAAGTCAGATTTATGAGAACGAACTGTAATATTCTAAGCGGAAAATAGAAAACAGTACAAACAAAAATTAAATGCAGATAATCCATGCAAGATAATATAACATGATGCAAGATTTAAATAAATATAAATCAACCCTTTTTGCATAAATAAAATAAATAAATATGCCAAAAATTTTCAAAAATTAAATTCAAACGAAGGTTTACCAATGCTTACCAAATTTAATAAAATTTTGAGTTTTTACGGCATTATATACACATAATTTTTTCTAGTAGATTCCACTCCCTTACAGAATCTTGGATATTTTGTTAAATTATAGGAAATATAAGCGAATTTGTGAGGTTAGAGCGATTTTTTCAACATTCTATATTTGTTAGAACTTAAGGTATAGTTGGAATTGAAAATTTGTTTTTATAACCGCCCAAACTTTCTTTGAAATCTAGTACAATAAATTCACTTCAAAATAGTAAGTTCTTTTAATAATTTGCTAGTTTAGTCAATTTTTATATACATGGTGGCCCATTTTCGAGCCTCATCATAGGGACCTCGGAAACCGTAAGAGATACAGGGTCGGTTAAATTATGGCAAATTTGCACAATTTGATGCTTAATAAAATGCTGTGATACAATTTTAAAAATTCCGAATACTTTCTGAAATATCCAGAAAAACAAATTTTTTTATTTTTTTCTGACGTTATTTGAAAACAAATTTTAAAACAAACAACACTGTATCATAGCCACTTTTTATCCTCTACAATATGACCCTGTCAAATTTGAAATCCGACGTTTCGTCTTCCAGAAACCATCGTCAACTTATTTTTTTTAAATACGAACCTGGATTTTTTATTTTATTGTTTGTTAGCTGTGGACTACCTTAAAGCTATGAGCCATCACAAATTTTGATTTTCAAACGTTTCGATGACATAAACTGACATTTTCTGTATTTTTAAAAATATTTAATACGACACTGTTTTTATAAAAACAAATTAAATATAATTTAACCGACCCTGTATCTCTTACGGTTTTCGAGATCCCTATGATGAGGCTCGAAAATGGGCCACCCTGTACAGGGTTTATACACCGAAACCGTTGGTTAGACTGTTTAAAAGATGTAGTTAATATTTTTTTCTGAAAATTGGGTTATAGTCTAAATAGCATATGATTTCTTTATTTAAAATATTTCCAAGTTTCTACGACTTTCGGTTATACCGGAAGTAGACCCTAACTTTGTTTTTTTAAATAAAACATCCTGTATTTTACTACCTACATTTTTAAATTCTACATTCAATTATAATAATATTTTGTTAAAACAATTTTTGTCTAAAACATGTCGTTTAATAATTACAGGATGATTTTCTAAAAAATGTCCAAAAATGAGCTAACTTTCAAATTTTGTTTTCTAGCCTTCTAATATTCAAATTGAAATGCGGTTTTGGCAAGATGTTAACAAAAGTGTATATATTACTTGTGATTTCTTCATTGCAACAGCTCAATGTTCTACAGGGGGTTTATAATTTAGGTGCCATTCAAAAAAAATCAAAACGGCATAAGTCATTTTTTCAAATGGAACACCCTGTATATCGATGCCAATTCGGATTAATCATTCAATTTAAAGGAAATTTTTTTTTTGTAATATTGAAAATTATGCCAAACAATTTGATTATTGGATCAAGCAATCTATGTTGTCAGTAAAGCATCTTAAACAATATCGTTACATAAAAATTAATATTACACGAAAACGGCAAGAGTTGGGTACAAAGTTTATTCAACAAAATTACCTTTAAATTGAATGAATAATCCAAATTTGTATCGATATACAGGGTGTTCCATTAAAAAAAAATAGTTATGACGTTTTGATTTTTTTCTGAATGGCACCTAAATTATAAACTCTCTGTAGAACCTTGAGCTGTTGCAATGAAGAAATTGCAAGTAGTACATTTTTGTTAACATCTGGCCAAAACCGCATTTCAATTTGAATATTAGAAGCCTAAAAAATAAAATTTGAAAGTTAGGCCATTTTTGGACATTTCTTAAAAAATCATCCTGTAATTATTAAACGAAATGCTTTAGAGAAAAATTGTTTTAACAAAATGTTATTATAATTGAATATAGATTAAAAATATAATAATATATAGGGTGTTCCATTTAAAAAAACCAAGTTAGGGTCTACTTCCGGTATAACCAGAAGTCGTAGAAACATTTTAAATAAAGAGATCATATGGTATTTAGGCTATAACCCAATTTTCAGAAAAAAATATTAACTACATCTTTTAAAACTACTAACCAACGGTTTCGGTGAATAACCCTGTAGAAAATATTTGCGATATTATGAGGTTTGATACTTTTTTGGTTCTTAACATGTTTTTCTAGTGTCTGATTTAACATTTTTCCGCAAATACGAAAATATATTAAAGATAATAAATAATCTTCATAAGATATTCCCATAAAAATTAATATTTACAACGTAATTACGTATTAACAAGGTAGAACTACACATTTTATATCATACAGTACAAAGAGACCATTAAAACCATCACCCATAAACCATAAACAAATTTCCATTAGACAATATTATTAAAATGTAGCTTTCCAGATAGGTACCTGTAATATAAATATTCGTAATGTATCACTGATAGCCCCGGGATATTATGTAAAGTATGCTTTTAACTTTACATATTTAAAGATTTAACCCCAAACAGGACTTGAATTCAGGATACGGTCGTTAATAATATAAAAGGGTCGATGTGGAATTACACGAGCATCCCAAGTCGGTATCATTTTCTTTCAAGTCCCAAAGTATGATGCATTCACCTTCCTAACTAGACGTCTATCTTCGGGAAACGCCTGCTGGCTCTTTTTCACCAAAGTACGTTTTTAATTATCCTTGAAGTCTAAAAATCGTAATAAACAACCTTTAATATATTTTAAAACAGTTTAATAAAAATAATATGAGAATTTGTGACTGTTAAACGATTAAATGTAAATGTTTCTTAGAAAATTATTTTAGAAAATCCAACATCGGTACCAAATCACTTTTAAAATATTTAATTATTTTCGCCATGTTCTAAAGGTGCATTAACAAAACTTATTCATCAATGTTCCTTTAAGCTAAAAGGCTACAAGGAAAAATGTACAATTTCATAAACTTCGAGCTTTTCTGCTACATGATTTCGTTCAACTCGGAACAATAGCCTCTTTTGTATTCTATCTCACGCCGTGTGAATTCTAATAACTGCTTATAACTGAGAATAAATGTGAGTTCTGTATTCTCTCTTCCAGGTGGATTTGTTCGCAATTGAAATTTACAATGGTCATATCTACACACACTTAGATCTTGGCATAGGTCCTACGAAACAGCGGGGATCAAGACGGCGCATAGATGATGGAGCTTGGCACGAAGTTACCTTCCGGCGAACCGGAAGAGAAAGCCGGATAACGGTGGATGGTTTCCACACCGACTTCAGAACTCCCGGTAAGATAACTGAAGAACATAAAAAAAAAATCAATGTTCATCCACCTAAGCTAAATTATAGATTTGAATATTAACACATTCAAGTATCATAAGGATAATTAATTTAATTGTGTGCTCATCATCAGACGGTGCGCATAGTTTGGAGTTGGACGGCAATTTGTATGTGGGTGGTTTGGGACCGCCGTTTTCCGAGATTCCCATTCCTGCAGGCCTATGGACTGCGGTTCTTCAACAGGGATTTGTCGGATGCTTTAAGGACCTCGTTATGAACAATGAAGCAGTGGATGTAGCTAGCTATGCCCGGGAACAGGACTCTGGTAAGGAATTGAAGTTGTCTATAATAGAGTGCTATAGAGCTCCCTCGTGTTGCTTTGAAATATTAAATTGTATGAGCTGCGCTTTTGAATACCCGTCCCTTAGTCCTTTTGATTTTAAACAGTTCTTTTAAATAGTTCAAAGCAAAATATTTATGCCTGTGTGTGTGTGTGGGTGAGTGGAATGAAAACTGTTTTTGTAGAATTCTTTGTGCTGCATGTGCAACCGTCCACTTATAATTTCAAATCGCCTTAAGGATTTTTAAGCTTTGTGACGTACGACGTGGTATTTATAAAGTTTGAAATAGTGATGGAAAATTAAATGTAAATGGCAAAGCAAAGTTATTTATATTTATGTAAAAATTGCAACTTAAATTTATTTTGTAATTTAAATATTATCCTTCTGGAAAGTTAAAATAGATTAAGTGGATACTTAATATTGTAATGCTAAATTTTAAGCAATTAATGGGGAATTTTCCAGGTATTTTTACAGTATTCAGTACTGAGGGAAGTAAATTTTATACATGGTGTTACACTTTTTTGTACCAGGACTTTAACAGATGACCTGTTTTCCTATAAACATGGGTAGTGGAACGCTTCATTTGTGAGATACAGAGTGTTCAACATGAATTTATCAACAATTTTTTTGAGTCCTGATACAAAAAAGTCCGAAAACTAGTAGTCCGGGAGCTAGTGAATTTTTTTGGTACTAATTTTTCCAGTCAGCAAACATTGATAGGATTGTTCGGTTATTGATTCTAATCAACTAAATCTGAGTCTGGCAAAATTTTTCCGATGGGGTCATAGGTGGAAAATACAAATAAGTTGAACTTATTTTTCTAGTTATGAATCTTTTTGATTTACTAAAGTAGATCATAAGACTTACAGAAAAAGCAGTCTGGCTGAACTGTTTCTATAAATCCGCTGATCGGAAACTCAGATCGATTTCTCGGATACGTTACACTTATTTTTACAGTTTTAAAACTTATTATACGAATTGATATTATCATAGAATATATTTTAAAACAAGTCTGGCTGATTTATAAAATTACCAAGTGAGTCTGGCGGCACCTTGAAATTTACAAAAATAAAAAATTATTGCACTTATTTTCCCTGTGCTGAAAATTTTTCACATGATAGTCTGTACTATAATACAACGAAAAAAACCAATCTGGCTATTATTTTCAGTCACCAAAGTCTCGCCAGACTCTAAATAGTGCGTGCTTAATTCGTTATGCTCTGAAGTTCTTAAAAACTTTTTGGGTACTTAGGCGTGAAAATTTTGAACTATAGTAAATAAATATACTCTTAAGGGGGTTCCGTACTCGACAATACGCCAAAGTAGTGGAATGTGAAACTACGAAAATATAAGAATGCAAATTACACCCAAAATAGAGAGAAATTAGAGGAGAATGCGACGCAGGAAAATTATTTGATTTTCTTACACTATCTTGCCATATCACTTTATTTTTAGAGGGTTGATAAAAATTACCATCCTTTTATTTCAAGTTTTGCGGTGGTGGGGGTATATTGGTAGGGAAAATTTTATTTTGTTTCTCGAAAAGTAAGCAAGATAGGCAGAAAATGCAAGAGACAAAAACATTGTATTTTTATTTGCTCAATCTGGAAATAATATCAAACTTATAAAAAAGCCGTAGCGTGCTCAAATTTTTCTTTAAAATATCTAGTTAGGATGGCCCAGCGCCGCCCCTGGAATAATTAAATTCAATCTAATTACATCAAATGCAGCACTTTACTTGTCACTAAAAACTTGCCCAGTTTTATCAAAATCGGCCAAGTAGTCTTTGAGATACATATTTGAAAAGAAAAGGTTTTTTTATTAACTTGAACACGAAGCTTTGAAACATACATGTTCATATGAACTTTTCTTTTTATTTTTACGAGTTCTATAGCCTGTTAAATTTTCCCGATTAAAACCTGAGACACCCTTTATGATTAGGTAGGTACAGGGTGGTCCAGTTACGGTGTCCTCGTTATTATCTCAGAAACAATTAGGCACAGGAAAAAAAGTTGTATATAGAAGTTGTACACTCTATAGCATGCTACATTTTTTAAATAAATTTATTTATACAGGGTGCGTCATTTTCATGTGGCGATATAAAGTTTCATTTTTTTAAATGGAACACCTTGTATTTTACCCAAAATTATGATTTCTTGTCCAATTTACGATAAAAAATATATAAGGTTTAATATGCCTATTATTGATAGTTTCCAAGATATTCGAGAAAATATCTAGAAATGATATCTGCCTGTTTATATGAGCAATGTTAGTTCTATTTTTTAGCTAGGAAATTTTTTTTCTGGTCTTAAAAATCAAGTAAACTTTAAATTGATATCATATGTAAGAAAAAGTCGTAGTATTTGATAAAGAACTATTATTTTATAGAGTAGACCTAGAAGCTAATAATAATGCTCTGTCAGGTAGACATTGGAAAATAGTTAAATTTTTTTAAATATTTTGTTTTTTATTATAAAGTAACTAAATAAAGAATATGTTTTGGTTGAGTATTTTTGAAATTGAAACAAATAAAATAACTTGCTCTAGCACACCTGGTGGAAGCTACACCCACATAATACGATATTATTTTTCAAAATATTTTCTCGAATATCTTGGAAACTATCAATAATAGGCATATTAAGCTTTATATATTTTTTATCGTAAATTGGATGAGAAATCATAATTTGGGGTAAAACACAGGGACTTCCATTTAAAAAAATGCAACTTTATATCGCCACATGAAAATGACTCACCCTGTATAAGTAATATTTTTTCAAAAATGTAGAATACTATAGACTGTACAACTTCTATAAAAAGCTTTTTTCCTGGGCCCAATAGTTTCTGAGATAATAATGAGGACACCGTAACTGGACCACCCTGTACAACACCAATCATCTGTACAGACTACTTCAAAAATACACCAAAATATTTCAGGCCGTGATTCCTGAGATCATTCTAAGAAAAAAAGTTCATATGAACATGGGTCCGAAAATGCTTACCCGCTGAGTTAGGTATAGCCTCTTAAATTTGTGACCCTGAGAAGGTTTTCATTTATCTCCGAAAAAAAAATAGGTAAATTGATGAAATTCACCACATCCGCTAATGTTTTTAGAGTTAATAAGATAGAGTGTAATTCATTTTGAAATTTTCACCAGAGGTGGATCAAACTAAAGGGTGGGGGATTAAAAAAGGATTTTCGGACCCATGTTCATATGAACTTTTTTTCTTAGAATGATCTAGGGAATCACCCCCTGAAATATTTTGGTGTATTTTTTAAACACCGTGTATAATCGAACGTATGTAGCCTTATGAGCATTATACGAGTCTGGCAGGGCTTTGGTGATCTCGCATTATAGCCAGACTCTATTTTAAGCTATTATTATAATGCAAACTGTCATCTGACAAATTTTCAGGACTACCAAAATAAGTGCAATTATTTTGTTAACAAATTTTCAGTTTTTCACGTGCCAGACATATTTGGTGTGCCTACAGATCAGCCAGACTGTCTTTTTACTAAATTTTAGTACACGACTTGTTATATAGTAGAAGCATTTTCATTAATGTAAAAATAAGTGCACCGCATTTGTATTTTGAAGGGCATTTTCTGACTCAACCCATCGGAAAACCCCTATACATAATATAATATTTTTTATTTAGCATCACTAACTGAAAAATCCTATCGATGTTTGCTGACTGGAAAAATTAGTACCAAAAAATTCACTAGCTCCCGGACTATAGGGTTTTTTTAACTAAAACTAAAAATGTAATAAAAGTGTAATCAGTATAAATGCAAAATAGAGCCAATTATAAAAGCAAAGTCTGAAATACAAAAAAATTTAATTAACTGCATCAGAGGTCTATTTTACGAATCAATCAAACTTTGTTACAATCATATTGAATTTTTGCCATAATGATTTGAAAATAAAGACTCCAGGTGTAAAATTGTAAACAAATAAATTAAAATGAACCAATACAATATACAATAGGTACAGTGAATGATTATTTTAAAGTGGCTCTACTCCGCGATAGAAATTCGGCGGTAAATTAAATTTTAAAGCTCTATCCTCGGGCGCCGTGGCAACTTTAAAAGCACAACACCAGCATGCCTGATGATGAATTAACGTGACCATAGAGTTAGATAGATAAATAATTTGATAAATGACTTCGATTTAAATTAAAAGGTGGTATAGGTATACAACACGTTGATGGATTTTCAGCTCACCTTGAGACATCAAAACAAAAACGAAATCAATAAAATACCGGGGCCGGTTACGGCTGTTTCACCTCGTATATCACACGCAATACATTATTTCATAATAACACAGAAGCAGAAAAAACACCTTCTTCGGTGCTGGAATCGACGTTGTAATATTTATATACCTGCGATGGCTATAATGGATATTTCCATTATATTGGCAAAAAGTTTTGGTTTTATGAGGCTGGTAATTGAATGAAACATTTTTCGAAATTACACCAACTAAGTCGCTGTTAATCGGTATATCTAATATATTTTTCGTTGTTTGTCATTTAAAATCTGTGTGGCAAAATTTATGTAAATTACCAACGAACCATAACTTTGTTGTGCGTGATGTATGTCATTAATTTGGCGTGTTTTGAATTATAATGGTATTTGGGGGCTGCGGAATGCTCGTACAGGCCTAGGCTGTTTATTTTGCGTTAATCTATCAAAATGAATTGTACGGGCTTTTAATGTATTGCTCAATTTATGCCGGCATAAAATAAAAACAGATTATACCTAATATACAACTTGTAACGGTTGCTAATTTTAGGTTTTATAGACAATGTTTTTGGGGACAAATTTTGTTCCTTAAAACCCGTAACAACAAACTAGAATGCAATAATTATATTTGACAAACATGAAAGAAACGCGGCAGAAATTACTACCTATACAATAATTAAGTAGGTAGATATTCCACAAATTTTAGGAGAAATACGAATTAAGGCTAGGGTCTAGTAGAAAGGACTCAAAAATTCCTTACGACCAAGCCCAAAGCTGAAACTTAATTTACGTTGTTAAAAAAAAAATGGTTTCATTAATAAAATACGTGACAGTAGGTAGTTTTATTGAAAAAGGAAGCTCTTATTACTCACTTGACTTGAACAAAGTGTCACGTCGCTGCAGCAATGTAAAAGAGACAAAAATAAAGTTTAAGTATTTTATTTTGTAGTAGAAAACAACATTTTTCATTTTAGTTGCAATGTCATGCATCCCGCACCGTCTGTTTGCTACCCGCGTGCCTGCCAAGTTAACAACACAACAACATAACAAATTCCACTCCATGCTCCACCTAGACCTCCAACATATTTTATTTTCCAGGCTCAATTCGCACACTATGTCACACCCAACCCCTACAATGTCCCTCGCAGCCCTGCTTGAATGGCGGTGGCTGTTCGGAGGGTTGGAATCGTTTCATATGCGACTGCACCAACACGATGTTCACTGGACCAACTTGTGGCAAAGAGGCAGCCACTTTAAGTTTCAACGGCACCCAACACATGGAGGTCACAATGGATTCGGAAATGATCACCCAAACGGAAGACATCATATTAAGATTCCGTACCAGTAAACCGCTTGGATTGCTGCTGATCTCCAGCACGGTGGAAACTGGCGATAGAATCGAGCTGGCAGTGGCTGCAGGAAGGATACGCTTGGCGCTTCGGTTGGGTGTTAAGGACAAGAAAAAGGAGGACAAGGAGAAGGATAAGGTGAGTGATGAAAGAGGATTTTTTACTTGATTTAAAGCTACGGGATTTGATGGGAGATTTTCGGTTGGTTTTGTAGATCCTGCTGGCGGGGCAGAATGTCAATGACAACGAGTTCCACACGGTGAGGTTTTCAAGGCGAGGGTCAAATTTGAAACTGCAACTTGACAACCAATCGCCTATCAGAGGTAAATGACACAATTTAAAGTGGTTACTTTAATTTATAATGTTAATACAATAAATACAAATAAGGTACCTCTGATTTTGACTTTATAAGTAGCCATTATCTAGCAGACTTCCTAAATATTAGTGAGTCTAATTTGTGTTTATACAGGGTGTCCACCATTTCGTTTTTTTTCTATTAATCCTAACGAAGAATTTTCAAGACCAAACATGCTCATTTTTTGCTAAAATTAATAGAAAAAAGATACGTGGACACCCTGTATAATCCAAAATGATAAGAAAATAATAAAAGCAATCTTAAGTAGCAAATGTGCCTATTATTTTGTATTTTGAGTAGCTACAGATTTTCTTCTAATTGTCTTAAAATCTAGCGGAGTCCCAAGCCAAATACCACACACTCCAATGGCGCACTATCCACCTCGGCGGCCTGTACCACCTAGAAGAAGAAATCAGCATGTCCACCACCGTTCCAAATTTCATCGGTGAAATCCAGCAGTTTTACTACAACAACATCCCTTATATCGAACTGGCTCGTGCTCTAAGTACCGACCAATCAATCTCCGGTTTCCCCAGCATCAAAGTCGCTGCCAAATTCGTCAAACACACCACCAATAACCTCCATCGTCCTGTCACCTTCCGCTCAAAACACACCTTCATAGGTCTGCCAATGTTGCGAGCCTATTCAAGCATACATATCGACTTCATGTTCAAAACTCGCGAGGCCAACGGTCTTATCATGTTCAATGGTGGCAAGAAAGAGGACTTTGTAGCTGTGGAATTGGTTGAAGGTCATATCAACTACGTGGTGAATGTTGGGGATGGAACTGTGACTTTGAGGGATGGAGTACGGGCAGCTTTGAATGATAATAGATGGCATACGGTGGGGATACGAAGACCCTCTGCTAAACAGCATACGTTGATGGTGGATGATGATATTGTGGTGGCGTCGAATTATGGTACTGGAAACTTGGAACTGGATGGCATTTTGTATTTAGGTGGGGTTTACAAAGATTTGTACTCGCAACTGCCGCAGGAGGACGTTAAGTCAAGGCATGGGTTTGAGGGTTGTATTGCTGGGTTGGACTTGAATGGTGAATCGCCTAATATTATGGAGGATGCAGTTGTGCACAGCTCGTTGGTAACTGCTGGATGTGAAGGTAGTTTCTAGGGAATTACAAATTTATTACATTTATGTTGTCGGGTTCCATTTCAGGTCAATCAACAAAATGCAGCCACAATGTCTGTGCCAACGCTGGAATTTGTGTCCAACAATGGCAATCATACACATGCGACTGCGATATGACTTCCTTTACAGGACCCACCTGTTCAGACGGTAATCCACACAATGCCCATCGATCCACCACATACTAATCGCATATTTCCAGAATCGGTTTCATATGAATTTGGACCAAATCGTGGTATAATAACGTACACATTTCCCGAGGACAACCGACCGGAAATGCATGAAGACACAATAGCCATCGGTTTCATTACAACCAAGTCCGATGCAGTGCTTTTGAGGATTATCAGCGGAACATCTACTGATTACATCGAAATGTACATTGTAGGTTTTTGGTTTGGTTTCCTTGGAGTTTTGTGTGTTGATTTTTGGATGGGTTTTTATAGGTGGAAGGAAATGTGTTTGCTGTGTACAATCTAGGAACACACGATAATCCGTTAGGGGAAATTTCAGTAAAAGTTAACGACAATGCATATCACGTAGCTAGATTCCACAGGACTGGATTTAATTCCACTTTACAAGTAGACGACTATAATGTTCAAGCCAGTTTTCCTTCAGGTAAGGAACAAATAAATAATCGATCCACTTTTTGTACCAGGATTTTTGGTCCATTTCATTTAATACAATGATGCTATCAAAACGTGATTTGTTTTCAGGTAAGCAGTTACAGCTTTTCAACAGTCAATCTCAGGTGCAAATTGGTGGGAAGTGGAGCAGGGGTAAGTCGAGAATCGAGCGTCCATTCTCAGGAATAATCTCGGGAGTTGTCGTGAACGGCCTGCGAATCTTGGACTTGGCAGCAGAAAAAGACACCCACGTCTACACACGCGGAGACGTCCAACTCATCTCTGGAATTCTTGACCGCCATGATCACTTACAAAAGATGCAACAAGTATTAAAAATCAATTAACTCCTACACTACAGGAAACCTTGTAATGTGATTTTTTATCTAGACACCAGCTTCTGGATTCCCTGGTATAGAAGACGACTTGGTTTTCAGTGGAGCTGGTTCTGGTTGTAATGGAGATGACGAGGATGAGTGTCCACCTTTACCGGAAACTGGTTCGGGTGATGACGATTTGATAACTCCGGTGTATATTCCACCTACTAGACCACCAGCTACAACGAAACCTCCGAAGAAACCTACAGCTGAAGGAGGCAAACCTTGCGATGATGAGGACTGTTTCCCTGGATCTGGCTCTGGGGAAGTTACAGAAGATACCACAGGGGTTTCACATACAACTGGTAAGTTGGAGAAATTATAGAGATAAAGTTTATTGAATAAATTAATTTTTTATTTGATTAGATTTGACTGACCCTAACTTGGGCATCTCGGATAATTCAAGTGTAAAGACAACAGACGAAGGTACAACCACATCAGGACAACACACTACCATTTTCAACATATCTACAACTAAGTCAGACTTGGAGACTAGTTCGACTACCTTGCAGCACACCACCAAAACGGAGACAACTCCAATGGTAACAACTGAGGAGCCAACGACTACCACGAGTACATCTGAACACTTCACCGAACCAGCGGTTTACCATAAACCTCCACCGCCGCCCCCAATTGGTGATTACATCCCGCCAAACAACAACTACCCTCCTAACTATAAAACCAAACGGCCCACCGAACGTGTAACTACGGAAACATCTGAGTTTGTCGCATTGATAATCGGGATAATTGCCGGGGCGCTTATTGCTGTGATCCTAATAATCCTCGTCATACTTAAATTTAAATCGCGTGGTGATCGGTCGTTTAAAGTCGATGATGGTAAAGGTGGCGGTTACCAGCAAGGACCAAATGCGGCCTTGTTGGGCAACACTAGCACCAATGGACAAACGCAGTACCAATTGAATGGTGCTCTAAGAAATGGTGATAAAAACAACCAAATGCAAAAGGCGTCGAAAAAGCGCGACAGCAAAGATATAAAAGAATGGTATGTGTAAAGTGATTCTAAAAAAAATACGAAAAATGGAAATAATATTAAAGTTTGTTGTTTTTATTACTCTGTGACTCCGAGCCAATATCGTGACACGAAAAATGTTTGTTTTTGGTCGCAAGATAGTCGAATTAAAACTGTTAAATAAGACGAAAGTGATATCTTTAATTATATTAAATAGTATCTTGGGGTAAAACTAAAACACAAGCAAAATATCTTCTAAACTCTAAAACGGTGTTAATGTATAACTATTAATCTTCTGAAATATTATGCTCATTGTTGCATTTTGAATGCAACTTGTTTTTCTCATTATTATGTATAAACTTTGTTTTATTATTGTCATTAAGTCATTATCACACATTTAGTTATAAACATCACATTGTATACTATGGCTTACTTCAGATACATAAAACAGTTCTTGAATTACAAGTAACCTCACGTCTGCCATCTTTTATCACAGAAACTATTTCCTCCAAAATGTTCGTTTTATTTATGAGGATAAAAGTCAAGGTTTAATATTTACTCGAAAAATTTGATACCTTGTAGAAAAAGTATATTTAATTTTGTTATATTTACTAAACTATTGAAAATTCAAATATTACAATTTCGATTTTCTAATAGAATCTTAAAGAATATCTATTAATTCAACATTTTAATAAATCAGAAGAAATTATTATACTGTGTCCCAAATTGGTGGCTCCAGTATGGGTAACTTCTTTATTATTGGAGATACAAAGACGGTTAAATTAGGAAAGTTTTTAAGAATTTCAAGGCCATTTCAGATTAGCTAACAGATCTTGAATGTCTCTTTTAGTTTTTGAGATATTCGGGAAAAACCAAAATGTTGCATTTTCTTTAATGCTCAATATTTTTTTTTATTATCCATTTTGTGCTGTTAAGACTTTAACATTCTTCATGCTTTTTTTTAAGATACTTCTAACGGTGTTGTCAGTTTTTTTCCAATTCTTTTGTTTTTTGAGATACGGTTACTAACTTTTGATTTTCTTATGGACCTCAATGGTTTTTTTGGCACTGTCAAATAGCATTTTTTATTACGTTTCAAACGATGTATCACAACATGACGAAAAATTCCAATTTTCACAAGAAAAATCGGAAAATTGTATTTTTCAATAAAAAAAAAACAAAAGAAATTCCAGCAATGAATAAAAATCAATCCATCTATCGCTGCATGATGAGTGTATGATATCTCTCTTCGTTATTTATATCATAACGATTGTCCCTCTTTTGTTCAAATGGACCAAAATTAATCAAATTCGTGGCAAGTTTTCTGAAATAAGTGTCGTGGGGTAGTTGTCGTTCAGCTGTAGTGTTAACATTTCAATTTGCCCGGATGTAAGTCACGAGCATACAAATACGCTCATCATGCTCATGCAGCGATAGAGGGATTGATTTTTATTCATTGTAGAATGTCTTTTGTTTTTTTTTTGAAAAATACAATTTTTGTGATTTTTCTTGTGAAAATTGGAATTTTTCGTCATGTTGTGATACATCGTTGGAAAGTTAATAAAAATGCTATTTGACAATGCCAAAAAAACCATTGACGTCCATAAGAAAAACAAAAGTTAGTAATCGTATCTCAAAAAACAAAAGAGTTGGGAAAAAACTGACAACACCGTTAGAAGTATCTTAAAAAAGTGCATGAAGAATGTCAAAGTCTTAACAGCACAAAATGGATAATAAAAAAAATATTGAGCATTAAAGAAAATGCACCTATTTGGTTTTTCCCGAATATCTCAAAAACTAAAAGAGATATTCAAAATCTGTTGGCTAATCTGAAATGGCCATAAAATTCTTTAAAACTTTTCTAATTTAACCGTCTTTGTATCTCCAATAATACCGAAGTTACCGATAGTGGAGCCACCAATTTGGGACACAGTGTATTTAAATTACGAGTACCTACATTTTGGATTTGATTAACAAAATATTTTGATCTGGTTAAAAATATAAAATAAAGTCTACGCTTCAATTTTTCTGAAAATAAAGTCAAACTCACTCACTTCTTGTACAAAGAGAAGATGGCAGCTTGACGTCACTTTAATTTTAATAAAGCATACTGACCTCTACATTTACAACTAAATAATATTTTATATCAAGTATAAATTTGCTTGATTTATTCAAAATTAGGCGCGATTAGACTATTATTTAGACATAGCGCACTAATGAAAGTAACGCAATTTTTCCAAAAATTTTGTAAGACAATAATGGTGTAAAGGTTTTGAATAATCTTTTCTATGAATTAATTTAAGTTTTCAAGTAACTTACTCTGATATAAAACGTTATTTAATTGAGTTTATCGCCTTAATTCCATCAATATTTCCTTTTTGTAAAAAACCAGGCACGGATTTAGCACAAACAAACATTTTTGGTACTGCTCTGTTGTTGTTAATTCCTGTGCTGTGTATGTTAATTTGACAATAAATCATCCGCACACATTTTGTAGACGATTTGTACCCAAATAGTTATTTGGACTTACAAAAAATGAATGTTTTAATGGCTAGATTCGAATTATTGGTAAGTCTGATTTATTCATTTTTGGGAAAGTAACGTTTCTGTCAGTCGAACAATCAATACAATCTGGTGTAATAAATCGAAGAATGAGTGTCTGGAATTGATACAAAAGAGACTGCATTTGCAACTTATAATATCGTGTCATATCAAATCTTTTTAAAAACGAAACAAAATAATCAGCTATATATTTATTATCGTAGGTATGTATTAGTGGTTCTGTTAGAGATGACATAGTGAAATCCTCACCTAAAGTGCTGTTAACCTTCCTCAATCCCCAACATTAGAACAGGCAAGACTAGCCAAAAATAATTTTGTATGAAGGAAAATAACCACAGATTAAAAACAAATTATTTTGAGAATTTTTGGTTCCATACATAATTCACAAAAATAATTTGTAGCAATTGTAGCAATTTTCCTCGACAAAATTTCTTTTGGCCTCAACTTGCTTTGTACAATATTTTGTACAAAAAGTCAAATAATTTTCGCTTTCTCATTTTCTCAACATACAAATAAGATTGATAGAAAACATAACTATTGTTACATTATGGTAGCCTCGTGTAACATGCTAATTTTTCTTGTCTACACAGTAAGTGTAAATTCACAAACGCAAAAAAATAGTTATTGTTGCCTATCGATCTGTGATACAAGAGAAGAACAAGCAAATACATGTTATAATATACTTCATTAAAACATATCCGTGCCTGTTTGAGTTAATTGAATATGTGTAAGACCTCTTTTTGCCTCGTATGAAATTGAAACTTCTCTCTTTCTCTCTCTAGCCATTAAGTATCACTTCGCCTGTAATTTCCCCTTAAGAAGTAAAAAAAATCAGTGACACACTTGTAATTATTATGATTATTAATTATTAAAGAAAAAATAGCAATACTAACTGAAATGATTAAAAAAATATTATATAGAATAATATGCCATTATTATAAACAAGTTTTTGATTTTATGAGAATTAGTTGTTAAAATAAAGAGAAAGAAAACCTATTTGTTGTGTATAAAGTACTGTAAGTAGTAATTAACATAGTATTTTGTATTATACTTTTGGATTTTGTTAGAGCTATAATAAAATGGCGTATATTTGGATGTTAAAGAAGATTAGACGTATGAGTGCTTATTTTTGAAACCTGTCCCTGTAATTATTGCACAAAAGTTGCTAAAGGTAGAAAAGGACATTTACACTACTGGACAAAAGTGGAGCAACAAAATCTATGTTTTCATTGAATATTTAAACATTTTAATGATTATAGGATTTTATTTCATTCATTTCAGTAGAACTTCCAATTGCACGAATTTTTCACAAAAAAAAAACATATTTATTTATAACGACGCAATCTGAATATTAACAATTATTAGTTTCTTGAAATTATTCCCATTGGAAAACATTATTAATTTTCATTAATTATAATAAT
Source organism: Pediacus dermestoides (assembly GCA_963942485.1). Taxonomy (NCBI): domain Eukaryota; kingdom Metazoa; phylum Arthropoda; class Insecta; order Coleoptera; family Cucujidae; genus Pediacus; species Pediacus dermestoides. The sequence goes on along the minus strand of OZ012629.1, from coordinate 3,194,939 downwards.
TATTATACCTTGAAAAAACGTAATTTGTTGAAATATCCCTTATCGAAAAATGTTTTAACCAAAATATAAATATCTACATTTCTATCTATTTCGAAGACAAAAACAAAATATCTGATGTGCCCAACACATGACTTTCTTATACGGATAGTACCACAATTACTTTTCCTAAAGAAATTAAGTTAAATTTCTTGTAAAAATCGTGTTTCAATTTTAAGGGTTTCCAGCAATATTCAAATAAATTTCGGAAGTCTCTCTCGCACTTATTACAATACGCATAAATCTGTCCTTGTCCCACTCATTATAACCGAGTTTTAGGACAAAAATAAGTGTTTTATTTTTTTGACATTTTTTGACAGAATTTCAAAAAAAAGCTCAAACAAAATTTGTTCAAAATTCAATTCTAAATCAATGTTAAAGAATAAAAAAATCTTATAAATTGTTTATTTTTCAAAATATTCCTAAAAAACCTAAAAATATCTTCAGGTAACTGTCACTATTGTGTTGGTGCTAGATGAAAAACATTTAATGTGGCACCCACAAATTTGTTCAAACTCATAAATATGAAATTTGAATCAAATCCGATAAGTCGTTTTTAAGTTATGGTGGATATAGACAGACAGACATCATGGCGAAAATGGTCAAAATAGATTCAGGGGCCCTCAAAACGTGTAAATCCATCAAAATCTCGACGTCGAAAAAAATTACGATTAGGTACTATACTTATTACTTCGTATAAGAAAGTAAAAAGCGATTAGTCCAAGCAATCTAGAATTTTAGTTCGCAATCGGAGAGGGCAGGATGAAACTTTGTAGGTACTTGGGGCCCATAAAAGGAAGTTTAAATCCAAGTTTTAGACTTCATCCCTCAGGAGATTTTTCCGCCATCTTGAATTTAAGGGTGCATTTGTATTTTGCGATTTGCGGTTTAACTACGCACTTTATCGAAAAGTATGTCTCTTTATTTATTGTAGATCATGAAATTCCCTATCGAACCATGTGTATTGAGCAAGTACTTTATTCATTATTTTTAACAATTACGAGCATTTTAGTGAACATTTTGGAGCTTGAAATAGAGTTTTTTCAGTTTTTTAATTTTCCTGTGGCATTTATCGAAAAGTAGGTATAATCAATCCAAAAAGATAGGACTTGAAAAGCTCTACAATTTTCATATAAACAACTTGCACCTATTACTATTCATTCCCTCACTGCAGCGCTCCAAAGTTGCGCGTTCTAGCCAGCAGCCCCTGAAAATCGAGCTCTACACGGCATGTTTTGATGTACTGACTCTCACTGACCTACCTGCAATAAGAGAGGGCAGGATGAAACTTTATTGTGGGTAGTTTAAGTACACAAGTGAAAATTTAAATCCAAGTTTTAGACTTCACCCCTCAAGGGGTTTTTCAGCCATCTTGGATTTAGGGGTGCATTCGATTTTCACAATTTGCGGCTTGACTAAGCAGTTTATCGAAAAGTACCCTCATCATTTATTGTAGATATTAAAATTTCTGCAATTATTAGAATGGAATTTCATAATAAAATTGAAACTTATTGGCTTCATGTGATTTTTATTTCGAGATTTCTGTGGGAAATTAGAGGTAGTTAATGTCTGGAACTGCTATACTCTTAAGGACATTTGGTTTAAACTACAAAACTTTCTGGACTATCACTTAAAAATATCTGTTGTCTCCAACACATGACTTTCTTATACGGATATAGTACCACAATTACTTTTCCTAAAGAAATTAAGTTAAATTTCTTGTAAAAATCGTGTTTCAATTTTGAGGGTTTCTAGCTATTTTCAAATAGTCTCTGTCGCACTTATTGCAATACACATAAATCTGTCCTTGTCCCACTATTTATAACCGAATTTTACGACAATGTGCTTTATTTAAGATTTTTGACCTACTACTTACTTAAAAAAATCTCCCGGTATAAAATTACATTTATTTATTCATTATTATTGTTTTCGGTACCATAGAAACCAGTAAATAACAAAAAAAATGGTCCTTCTGGGATTCGAACCCGGGGGACCTTCCGTTTGGCAGAATAGTCCCTTTAGTCACTAATCTATCTAGACTGTCGGTCGGATTCAACGATCAACGCGCACTATGAGAAATATAAGTGTTTTAAAAATTTCGCGGTTTTTTTTGAAAATTTTTTGACGAAATTTCAAAAAAAAAGTTCAAACAAAATTTGTTCAAAATTTAATTCTAAATCAATGTTAAAGAATAAAAAAATCTCATAAATTGATTATTTTTCAAGATATTCCTAAAAAACCTAAAAATGTCTTCAGGTAAGTGCCACTTGTGTTAGTGCTAGATGAAAAAGATTTAATGTGGCACCCACAAATTTGTTCAAACTCTTAAATATGAAATTTGAATCAAATCCGATAACTCGTTTTAGAGTTATGGAGACACACAGACAGACAGACATCATGGCGAAAATGGATTCAGGGGTCCTGAAAACGTATAAAGGACCACGCGCACTGAATCGACTCGGACCGGTCGACTCGGCTCGGAACGATCGGCACGGCAGCGTATACCGCGCACTGAATCTCACGTTCGGTGTTTTCAGCAACTCATTTAGTATATAACAAATATATTTGTTATATGTCATTTAGTAAATTAATAAAATAAATTAATAATAATAATAAATAAAATTAATAAAATAAAAAATACCTACTTGGAATAATAAATGAACTAAATTATGGAGTTATTTATTGCGTGAATTATTTTTTTTTTAATTTTTAAATGTTAAAAACACTACCTTAAAAGCCGTCGGACCATTCGGAAATTTTTGCTCCTTTGATTATTCTGTGCCGATGCCGAGACGATCCGGCAGGTCCGAGTCGACCGAACCGAACCAGTGCGCGGGTATTCATTTAATTTCATGCATATCAAAACGTGCCGACCGTTCCGAGCCGAGTCGACCGGTCCGAGTCGATTCAGTGCGCGTGGTTCTTAAATCCAACAAAATCTCGAAGTCGAAAAAAATCACGATTACTATACTTTCTTATTAGTTCGTATAAGAAAGTGAAAAGTTAACACGCGTGTTAGGTGAGATAATCTACAAAAAATAGTCATCTTACTAAGTACAATACTACTAAATGTAGTTTTTACAAAAAACAAGGATACTTTAGTATAAACATAGCATAAACTAATAATTAAGGAATTATGGTGGATTAGCGCGAATAAGCCTGGAATTTTTAAAATATTTCTTTAAAATTTTCAACACAAAGTTACAATAATTAGAATTTTCACTTTCACATAATCTAGACATACCTTTTTTCTAGAATAAATGAATAAACCACCATAAAATGTCTGACGTTAAATACACCATTGGTTTGTTATGTAAACTAATAAATTCTTTGGTGCACACTCACTTGAAACCTGAACATTTCCGACTGGCAAAATTCGACAAAACCGACAACAAAGTGGTAATAGAACTCAGAATATAGTATAACACAAAAACAACTTTATTTAAATTTTATAAATAGGTGGAGATTTTTTGGACCACTCTGCATGCACTTATAACTCCCCCCAATGAAAATTTCTCTACAGAATCAGTAAAACAACATTTGGCTGCCCTAAATTACTCCAGTGCTCAATATTTTGCCTTACCAGCGAACATGAAGCATGGCAGCAGAGAAGTTTTATTGGCTTTTGCGTGGTTATTTCCAAAAGTTCTACCAAAATTAATTAGGAATGTCATAGAATGCTCACCATTTCATCCAAGTTACAATCTATTGCATGGGTCGAGTGACACTTCGGGAGAAATGCCGCCTCAAGTTTCTGTGGAGGCTCATTGTGAAAATTATTTGCTTTGGTTGAGGGGGCGAATTGAACAAAATCGGAAAATGGCTAGGGAAATTAATAAACAAAACAGGAAAATATTAAAGAAGGTAAAAAAGGCGTTTCTGACATGTCTCTTAGTTTTCCACATAGTCCAATTTTTGTCAGATTGAATCATAATGATTGATGCCAGGTGGCTGTTTAATACATAAAAAGAGCTCTAATTTGATTTATTTACCTCAGATGAATTTGGCAGTCTATTTACAAAAAAGTATTTCTACTTTTATTTCAGTTGAGTAGTCTATGTACAGATGGTCTTATAACTAACGAAATTTTAGCACTCAACAGTCGAAAGTATTGTAAGCAATTTCTTGAAAATAGTGGTCGAGTTTTGGAAGTATTGGAGTGTTACAACTTATGGACAAAGAAGGAAGATACTTTTTGGCTGTGGATGGTATGTTTAGAACTAAATTTAACTTCATAAAGTACTTCTTGGAGTAGTCACAAATCCAAAGAAAATCTTGAATTTTAGGTAGGTAACAATTTTAGGTACTGCAATTGTTTTAGGGTACCGTGCTAATGGAACGAGGAAAATCAATTAAGACATAGAGAAAAAAGAAAAAACATTAATAAATTCAGTCGCTTCTATATTAATCTCCTATATAATAAATATATACAATTTAATATAAATTTTTGTATATTGAACTAAGAACAGTCTCTGTGTAAAAAAAAGTTTACATAATCAAACTTAAAAAATGCACATTACAATCTTCCACACGATTTGTATCGAATTTTGTACAAAACCACTTTTTAATGTAATAAATAACTAAATTAAAATACAATCCATGCTTATAATGTACGAAATAAAACTTTGTCCTTAATTCCCAAAATCCCTAATGCACCAAAAATAACTTAAACCACAAAAATGTAAATCATACCGGAGACACTTCGGGTAACCAACCACTACATATTAAGTATTGAGTAACTGCATCCTTTACACTAAGATTTTGTTTGTCACCGGAGACCACCCTGTTGATCTTCATTGGTTGCAGGAAGTTTTCCTATTATAAAAAAGTACAGTTTTCTACTGTTTCTATAATATACAACAAAATCCAATTGACAACATAATAAAACTTGACTGTTTGTAAAACAGCAACAATTTAACTTAGTCACTCTTCAAATTTACTTATAAACCTGATAAACTCGAAGTTTTTTTTTAGAAATTAACGTTTTTGTCAATGGGATTCAGTTCAGAAGCAATTTTAGTCATCCAATATAATTATTCCTACAAATTTTGGTAACTTACCTGGATAATACCCGATTTTAAAGTTACATACTGGACAGGTTGTAAATTCAAATTAGAACAAAGCTGGAATGAAAAAATATATGAGACACTAGAAAAACCTATAAAAACTAACATACTTTCATTTCGTTTAAAGACAATAGAGATCTAATCGATGAGGCATTTGGTGAGCTATTTTCTACGTTATCCGAGTTCGAGTTCTCGCTGGAGCAATAATTGTTGTTCTCTGGCCCGTCGTCTAGCAGCCACGTGGACTTTCCTTCGATGGAATTTCGGTCGGTTGCGTCGACGTTTCTATTTAAAGCAAACAAACAGATTTATCAAGACACTATTTAAAAAAGAACGAAACCCCCCCCCCCCCCCAAAAAAAAACGATGAACAAATAAAATAAAATAAATTCTCACCCGTCTTTTGATGGCAACTCCACTATTGCATAGCCACTGCTGCCCTAAGTGAAATGCAAACTGATACAATCTGTTTCGGTTTACAAATGTTTTTCTGTTAACTCTAGCCTGCACACAAACCAAACCATGACGGTGATGATGAATGATGGTGATAATAATATGAAAATATAAGGCGGTTTTACAACAGTTTAAAATAAAAGTAGGAGAAGATACACATATACACAGAGGTACATGATTGTTATTTTCGTGCAGACACACCCACACACAGCTACAAGTCAGTTTTGGGTTGAGTGCAAGCATTGATATGAAGTTACGGTCGACAAATACAACAATCACACCTGGACACACTTTCACCTTTATTTAGTACATTTTGTATTCAGTGCTTCTATTCACAAGAAACTGTAACAGTAGCAAAAATATATTCCTAAGAACAGAATAAGTTTATTAAATTATAATTATGTCTGTGGATTACGGTTTCTTGTACTTAGGTGCACATTTTAGTAGACAGTATGCTTGCAAGTTCACCCCGATTCTACAACTTAAAACAACCGAACCAAGCAAACACAAAACTTACAGCTTTACTCTGCCTCTGCTGTTGCTTCTGGAAGGCGGCATGTTGCTCATAATGAATAATCTCTTCCTGAGTCATCAAACCCAAGCTTCTATACCGCAACAATTCCTCCAATCTATGATGCAACTCTTTCTGTCGTTCCATACTGGCTATAAGTCGCTCATGTTCGCCGCTAGTGAAAAATTGAGCAAACACTCGCATTTTCTCACGTAACTCCCTGGAATAACTTGATAAGAAAAACAATATTTACTAGTTTACAGTATAAACCTTTGTTCTTTTGACAATTGTTTTTTCGGTGGATCTTTGCGTAGATTTGAAAAGAATTTGTTTACTAGTTGGTAATCTCTAACAATTCGTTTTCGACGGGCACGCTCACGTAAACGTCTCGTGTATATGTCCACCATTGCTAGTTTTAGGGCTACTTCCATGTTGGTGTCCTCGTTTTTATCTAATTGGAGCTTGCAGACGAGCTGCTCCGCTTCCATGTCATATTCCTGTTGATAAAAAAAAACTATTACTGATATTTCCAACTGAAAAGACCAGAGTAATGAAAGCACCTATACAGGGTGTGTCACGACGAGTTGACAGTAGACATAACTCTATTACTAAACACAATTTGGTTCTAAAAATTGGTACACGCCCATTATACAATGTGCTCTATTTAATGAAAATATTGCCACCTTTCTGGTACTTCTGGTTATACCGGAAGTCGACACAAATTTTGTTATTTTAAATGGAACACCCAGTATATTTTTTAATTTTCAGATTCTACACTTCATTTTAGACATAAAAGTATTAAGGTTGTATGGTCCTAACATTAACGGTATTATAATTATTTACACTTTTTCATTTTTTTTTTACAAAAACAGATGTGAATAAAAATTCAAATCTTGACAATGACACGTTTTTTCCAAAAAATTTTTCTTGTGTTTGAAGTAGGAATATACAAGAAATAAGCTGATGTAGTTTTGGAAAACTTGCTTTATACAGGGTGTTGGTGGTTGTCCGTTCATTTTTAAAAACTTTAATTAAAGATAACTTAATTTTTTTAAATGGAACACCCTATATATTTCTAGATTTTCGAATTCTACACTTAATTCGTGACATAAAAGTATTAAGGTTGTAAGGTCTTAAAATTAACGGTATTATAATTAATTACGTTTTTTAAAAATTAACGGTCAATCACAAGCACCCTGTATAAAATAAGTTTTTACATTTCTGCGTCCACTAAAATTTGGTTTGTTTTTTGAAAGAAATTGTCATTAGTAAAATATGAAAATGTTTGACTCAAACTTTTGTATAAAAAAATTGGGAGAAACATAATTACTTAATTATAATAAATAAAATTAAAATAAAAAATATTAAATTAAGTATAATAAAGAACAAATTTTAGTCGACGTAGAAATGTACAAGAAACATGGTAATATGGTTTTGAAAAAGTTATTTTATATCTACAGGGTGCTTATGGTTGATCGTTAATTTTTAAAAACCTTAGAAATTGGAAAAAACGTAATTAATTATAATACCGTTAATTTTAAGACTTTACAACCTAATACTTTTATGTCTAGAATTAAGTGTAGAATTCGAAAATGTGGAATATATAGGGTGTTCCATCAAAAAAAATAAAAGTTATCATTGATCAAAGTTTTTAAAAATGAACCGACAAACACCAACACCCTGTATAAAGCAAGTTCTCCAAAACTATATCAGCTTATTGCTTGTATATTCCTACTTCAAACGTAAGAAAAAAACTTTGGAAAAAATGTGTCATTGTCAAGATTCGAATTTTTATTTACATCTGTTTTTGTAAAAAAAAAAATGAAAAAGTGTAAATAATTATAATACCGTTAATGTTAGAACCATACAACCTTAATACTTTTATGCCTAAAATTAGGTGTAGAATCTAAAAATTCAAAAATATACAGGGTGTTCCATTTAAAATAACAAAGTTTGTGTCTACTTCCGGTATAACCGGAAGTACCAGAAAGGTGGCAATATTTGCATTAAATAGAGCACATTGTATAATGGGCGTGTACCAATTTTTAGAACCAAATTGTGTTTAGTAATAGAGTTATGTCTACTGTCAACTCGTCGTGACACACCCTGTATTTATATTTTTACAAACAAATTGTGGACTAAAAGTGTCCTCAAACGGGACAAATACTATAAAATTTAATAAACTTTTTTGTGCTTTTTAAACATTACCACTAGAACCTTTAGTATACTGCACTAAAGTACCCCCGTGCTTCTCTATACACAATCTTATATTTACCCTCTCGAAATCATCTCTATGGGGCTTATAATCGAGTAGCTTAGCATCTTCAGGAGAGACATCCAACGGTGGTAGTCGCGAAGTAACCTCCGGCGCCAATGGCCCATTATCATCAGGTACATGATCAATTAAAACTGACCGATTATTAGCAACTTCCGCCCAAGTAGCCTTCCCTATATTCCCCTCCAAATAACGTGATATGTACTCGTCTCTAACCTCTGCAAAACGCAACATTGAAACTGATTCAGAATTCAGACAGTATCAATCAACTCACCATCTGGTGTTTTAGTTTCAACCAGTCGACTAACTGCCTCCCAGTGTCCAAATCCATAGGATTCTACACCGCTTAATAATAGGAGTTCTTCTTGCCCAGTCCAATTGCCTCTACCCCCAAATAACTTCACAGCACAAGGGTACTATAAAAATGTTGGTTGTATAAATTAATAGCCATTTGATAATTTGTTAATAATTATTGTACTTACCACTACTTTATATGAGTGGTCGTTTTTGTGTGGCCCAATTTCAGCTCCACTAGCGAAGCACTGAAAATTTAGTACAATAATAAATTTTCAATATTTGAAAGGTAAATTTGGTTATATCGACTGATTTTGGCGTACCTCTCAAGACCTTAATAAAATTAATTAATTTACAGAACACCCTGTATGTTATTTTAGGCTAAAGCCACTAGCGCTGCTAATTGTTACTAATTTCACTTGGTTCTATTTGAACTACTTTAATGTTAAACTGAGCTACTAATATTTTTATGGATTATTGTTGTTGTTAGTGTAATAATTAATAATTAACAATAATACATTACTTATATGTCTTAAAAAGATACTAAGTTCTGTTATAACATATTCAAATATTTGGATTTCAAATTTTGCGTTTGCTTAATTTCAAATGACACCGCCCTTTTTGCCTACCCAACTACCCTTTACCTGCAAACAAATATCGAATTCCGTACAAACACAACATTGCACACGTAATCCGTTAATTTCCTCTTGGCAATACGTACAACTGACTTTCGTAAACAAATCTAAAACAGAAAATTGCGTAAAAAATGGTTAAAATTATAAATAAATGCCAGCGCGTCTTACCCGCCATATTGGTATTGCGACAATTAAATGGGTGGAGGGGATGGAATGGAAAATTGAACTTATTTCACTAGTTATCCATTGCTCAGATAGTTTATAACTAATAAATTCAATTAAAGATGCCCGCGGATCTTTTCCACGTCAATAAATATTGATTACGAAGCGATTATGATTAGAATAGGTAAATACAACTCGATTGTAAACCGAAATCAAGATGGCTGATGGCCAAATTGACGTGATAGGGGAAACAGGGCCGTACTGAAGTTTTGTCGTAAAGAACAGTACCTACTTAAAAATGAACTTTTATTTTTTACGATTCATTGGGCAATTGCTGTACACTCTAGAAAATCGGGAATATGGTAGCACTGTAATATTCTAAAGATTCTTTTTTAGTAAAGCGAATTGCAACAAAAAATATTTGGAGGGAAATTTGAAATATATTTATTTGATAATTCAACAACAGAGCCAATCAATTTAATGTATTGTAAATTTCCCGCCGAATACTATCAGTTCCAATTCTCTCCACAAAAAATAGACTGTAGTAACAAAATTAAATCTGAAGTGTGGTATACATTAATACTAACGTTCTAGATATACAGGGTGTTTCAACTCAAAGTGGACAACGTAATAGAGGTTGTAGATCTCATCGAGACTAACACTTTTTTCAAATTAATATTTTTCATTTGAGCTTTTGTTTTCGAGTTATGGACCTTCTTTTGTTTTTACATAAACCTCGTTATCTTCATTATTTATGGCCGGATTTTAAAAAATTAAAGTTTTGTGAAATTGTCAGTTTGATATCTACAATTATTGCGTTAAACATTTTTTCAAAAAATATCAACAAACAAAATGGCGACCAGTTTTCTTTTTTAAACTTGGATAGCTCTAAGTCTGCTCCAAAGAAAATTGGTCGCCATTTTGTTTGTTGATATTTTTTTTTAATTTTAACTCAAAAATTGATATCAAACTGACAATTTCAAAAAACTTGATTTTTTTAAAATCCGGCCATAAATAATGAAGATAAAGAGGTTTGTGTAAAAACAAAAGAAGGTCAATAACTCGAAAACAAAAGCTCAAATAAAAAATAATAATTTGAGAAAAGTGTTAGTCTCGATGAGATCTACAACCTCTATTACGTTGTCCACTTTGAGTTGAAACACCCTGTATAAAGTACCGTAACCTATGAGGCTATGAGTTAGACAGAGAAAGCATTATTTTTCCCGAAAATGGCGGATTTTGCTGTCAAATTAGTGTCGATCCCAATGGCATTTGCGTCAGTCTATCAAACGGCCGTCAACAGAGTGAAACTTTCGTTTTTCATTGACTTTTTATGGCAACTGTTCTAGACATTAAAAACAAAGTTTTTCTTAAAAGTCATGTTTGAGGTTAACATTGAATTTGTTGGGTTTGCAATATTTTTGAATTTGGTGCTTTTTTCCCGAAAATGGCGGACGGTTTGCGGTACTTTATATATCTAGAACTTTACATTATACAGTTATGCTTACTTTCTAAAATATAAGATGAGTAAAAAGTAATTATTTTCGACACCCTGTATTCTGTATTTGTTTTTAACATTTTGAGGAATCCTCTAGAAACCTATATTGTCATTACGGTCCTGTTCATTATCCCAATGCGCATGCCCCAAGTTGATATTCCACTATTTATGACAAATGGCGGCAAAATAACGTTTGTTTTCATTTTATGGTTATGAGTACTAAACTTCAACAAAACAAAACGATTTTTTAATGTAAAATAGAATGAAACTGGTGTGCAGTGTGTCTGTGGGTAATCGTCAATTACCAGTACACGGTATCAAGAGCAACAGAAAACATGTCAAGTCCACATTAGCCCTTTGCAAACATCCAAATACAAAAGATTTTTGCCTCATTTTGTTCACTGGTCAGGACAAAACTGGCACGAAATACAGTTTAAAAGGGAATATATCGCAAATATTGACTAGATTTGTGAATGATGGAAAAGCTACCATACAGTTTAAGGCCCCACCACATGATATATTTGTGCAGTCGGAGGTTATACAGTTGAAAGGTTTTTTACATCTATTAAAGCGAGTGCTGGAGAATAAAGTCACTGACAAGGAGATGAGTTATTCTAGTATGGCTGTTACTCCAATCAAAGCCAAAGATGTTGCCCCTACTAAGCTAGTCATTGCACAACGTTCGGATTATCCCATCAAAGGTTTTCCTAGGACTTTGGAGGTGTTACGAATCAACGATATAAACAGGTAAAGTGTAGTAGATTGACGGAGCCCTAAAATTATTTATTAAAAAATCTACTTCAGATGTAGCATGGACATCGGCATTTTACAACTAACCAAGTTGAAGGTATTGGATCTGAGTCACAATTCCATTGAGTATCTCCCAGAAGATCTTAACAAGTTACCAAGCTTAAGGGAATTGAATGTTTCGTATAACCAACTAGGCAAATCTACTATAAGACAGTGGAAGTGGATAGGAGGCAATTTATCTAAAACATTGCAACTACTGGACTTAAGCAATAATAAATTAGTATACCTTCCAAATCAAATTGCGAAACTTCATAGATTAACCACGTTGAAACTAAACGACAACCAGCTGACATCATTGCCTTCGGGTATTGGAAATCTACGAAACTTGCAGATATTCTCTGCATCCGACAATCTCCTCACAAGCCTACCGGGGAGTATAAAAAAATGGCGATTGCAATCCATTGACTTATCGCACAATAATTTCGAGCGAAACGCCTCGAATGTCCCTGCGGGCATCTTTCCCAAACCGTTGGGAGTTTGCAGTTTGAAAGAATACGCAGCCAAGCGAGTGCTAGCTTTGAAGATACCCTATCCACCTGGAACCCTTCCAGCTACAGTAGCGGATTACTTGGATCAGGCGAGGTTTTGTGTTTGTGGTAAAGCGTGTTTTGATCTGTATATTCAACATTCTAATAATTTGATCCTGTCGAATGTCGCGGAAAGTATATGTCAGTCTGTCAACCAAACTAGACATATTCCGATTGATTGTTATTTTTGTTCGTTGAGGTGTTTCAGTTCGTCGTACTATGCACGAAATCGGAATCCGATTATTTGATAGGATGCAGTAGATTTGAGTTAGGATGGAAAGGGTAAAAGCGTTTGGTAGAAATGGATTAAATTTTGCAACTTTGTAGTGCATAAATTTCGATTCATTGCTGTTTATTTACCTCATTTTTTATGGGAATACAAATTTTGATTTTTCCGTATGTACAGGGTGGGCAAAATTCGATGTTTTTATAGGGTAACTTTTAAACCATAAGAGATATTGAAAATCTGACCACGCATCGTCGAGCTCTTTTTTTGACAAACCCTTGATGGCGAAGTCAAAATTTAGCGATCGTCGTTTGTTTTCGAGTTATGGACGAAAATTCGATTTCTTGAGATTTCGATTTATGTCTATATTTCGGTTGTTTGTGAATTTAGAGAAATGGCGTTTGCACGTTCTTAAGGCACTTTTTTGAGGAGAATGCAATGGCGTTAACAGATTTTGAAAATGTTTTTTTATTTTTAGGTTATGACATACATTTTTATTTTTTTTATGGAAGTCATAGTGGGCTGTGACTTTATTGAAAAGAGCATTTTTTTCTCTTTTCAAATATATATAATATGTAGGGTCTATTTCTTCAATTTCCCCTTAAAAATCAAAAAATCAAAATTTTTGGAATTAATAATATGTTTTTAGCATATTTATCGCAGTAGACGAATGTCATGATGAGAATCCTCGGCGCGCCAATTAGATCCAAAATCAGGGTTGGTTTGGTTTTAGTGTTTGGTGTGCCTTAATAAAAAATCAAATTTTGGTATATAAGATTTATGAGGGAAATCTAACTGGTGAACGGTACTACCAATATTTAAATGAGAAAATTGGTGATGAATATTTGGACAATTTATCGTTCAGCGATAGAAGTCAGTTCTTCTTACAACACGATGGTGCACCACCTCATAATACGAGATCAGCTAGAGAATTGCTTAACTCAAAATTCAGATATAATTGGTTTGTTACCAATGGGTCAGTTAGATGACCACCAAGGTCGCCTGATTTGACACCTTTAGGGACATATTAAAGATAATTCTTATAAAACTAAAAGTAGAAATACAGAAGAACTCAAAGCCAAGTTTACGCAATGCCTTAACTCCGTGTCAAATATTCACATTTCGAATGCGCACAGAAGTGTCAAGGAATGTGCATTGCAGTTAATAGACGTAATTTTGAACTTTTTCTTTGAGTTGTTTTATAAAGATATTAATTTTAGATAGTGTCCTGTTTATATGTATGATTTTTTTTAATTTAATTTCAAAAATTTAGATTTTTTTATTTTTCAAGAAGAAATTGAAAGAATAGCCCCTACATATTATATATATTTGAAAAGAGAAAATAATGCTCTTTCCAATAAAGTGACAGCCCACTATGACTTCCATATAAAAAAATAAAAATTTATGTCATAACCTAAAAATAAAAAGACATTTTCAAAATCTGTTAAGGCCATTGCATTCGCATCAAAAAAGTGCCTTAAAAACGTGCAAACGCCATTTCTCTAAATTCACAAACAACCGAAATATAGACTCAAATCGAAATCTCAAAAAATCGAATTTTCGGCCATAACTCGAAAACAAACGACGATCGCTAAAATTTGACTTCACCGTCAAGGGTTTCTCAAAAAAGAGCTCGACGATGCGCGGTCATTTTACGAGAAAAAATATTCTTGATCAAAAATTACTTTCTACACTGTTGCTTTTATTCCAATCATTTTTTATGATACTTTTGTAGCATTAATAAATATTAATCAAAGTTGCAATCTTGATAGTATTTTGGCTACTTAAAACTACAAAAATCAAAAAAATTGGTACCAAAGCTACGATAATTTAAAATTAATATTGGTTTCGCAATTCTCAAGATTTAGAATTTATAAATGGAAATCAAATGTTATTTCTACATGAAAATGTAAGAAATAAATGTAAAATAATTTTGGTTGGGTAGTGGAATTTTGATGTTAACAATATTTTCCTCTTTCTAAAAATGTATGACAAATTTTTGAACTGAAAAGTACAAATATGGCATAAATCTATGAAGGTCTAAAAATTCTTCCTAAGGAAGATGCTTATTTAAAAAAGGCTCTGGAAAAGTTATTTTCTTAAGAGTGACGAAAAATTATTCAAATTCTATAATTAAATTTTGTTTTGTATGAGAATAAGGACAATTTTTTAATGTAGGTACTTTTTATAAGTATCAATTAAGAGTTGAACTTTTACTTCTTCTATGAGTATTGATGTTAGAGAAACTATTTTTTTAGTCGTTTATGTAAGGATTTAGTTCCTATCGAACAAACTTTTCTAGTTTTTTATTTCACAAACTACAGGGTGTCCCAGGATAGACACGAAATATTTTTAGGTATAATTCTTGAATACATTCTGTATTGTCCTGTATAATTGTTTTATCTCCAATCCGGTTTTTTTTTTCAATATAAAGTCATTGCAGATGGCAACTTACGGAAATAGTCCGGGAGCCAGCGACACTGATTTTTGCAAGATTTGTTTAAGAGTAATTTAATTTTTTTTGGCAGCATGGTAAATGTAAAAGTGTAAATGTTAGAAATGTTTAAAGATTAAGCTTTATCTATTGTTTAATAACATTTAATTAAACCTTAAAATGAAGGCATTATTATTCTGATGACGCCCGTGGTGCCTTCAACGTTTAATGTCCGAATGGTTTATTATTTTGGTCCGAAATATTTTTAAGTAAAATTTGCTGTTTTACTAATAAGAATAATCTAGTAGTTTTTAAATTCCGTTACTATGACACATTGAATCAACAAAGCAGTACCTACGGCTTGATAGCCAGTAGGGCATTGTTTGTCTTATAATATAATCTGTCAGTGTCATTAATATTATTAACATGTAGATGGTTAATCGTTGTCCCCCCAAAGAGGTGGCAGGAGTTCATTTTGTTGACAGGCTACATTATTACTATAAGAAAAAAGATAAACCATCCTTAAACAAATGTAGCAGGGAAAAGTGTCGCTGGCTCCCGGACTAAAATCTTTTTAACAAATTTAGTAATTACTCCGAGTAGACATAGTCTATGTTCAAATAAACCAATCTTTCATCATGTATCAAATTTTTAACTATTTTCAATACTAGTTTTCAAAATAAATTAAATGAAACGAGAACATAATTATACAGGGTGTTCCTGAAAGGTCTGTACAAAAAGCTACCACAAGTTTTTGGGCTCAAAATTAGTCGTTTGAACAAAACATACCTCTGTCCAAAAGTTCCTCCTTACTGAGATACAGGGCGCTAAAAAATATCTTTCCAAATAATTTTTTAAGTATATCTACAGAACGGTTTAAAGTAGGGATCTGAAATTTGGTGGGTTAATAAGTCTATAAGGAAGCTAGAATGTGTTGGTATTACAACCAAAATAATATTGTTCAGTGACGTACTTATAAGGGGGATATAGGTTTTTTTTAATGTTTCTTGTAGGAAATTCAGTTTTTTTTTACAAAATAACAAGAATTAGGATAGATACCAACTATGAAAAATTGTTTTGCTATGAAAACCATTTGTGACTTACCCTGTAAAGTCAAAAATATTGGGTCACTCTAATTCAGCTGATTCTGCGTCTAAAACTAAGCATATACAGTGAATTTTTTTTATGAGTCTCCATAGGGATTTACATGGTAAAATATTTAACTCGTGTTAACGGTTTTTCTACTGCGAATTTCAAAATGATTTTTGGCACACTATTAGTTTGCATCTTTTTTTACATGTTCTAGTAGTTTTTAAAATGTAAAAAGTAAAATTTATTTATTTAAACGGGAAAATAATTACATAATTTTAGCTCGTTTTCACATTAAAATTTATTAAGTTAGGAGGCTTTGTCCACTGACAAGCAAATAAATATTCCAAAACTGTCACTTTATTTGCATGTTTTTATTAAGTTTGAAAGACTTTCAAAACGTGAAAATGTCTTTGTACACCATCGAAGAAAAAGTAAAATTCATTACGGCGTATATTAAAGGTGTTTCAAGTAGAGAGATATGATAATTTTGCGGTTGAATATCCAAATCGACCCATACCTTTAAAATTCTACAATAATTGTCAGTGGACAAAGCCACCTAACTTATTACATTTTAATGTGAAAACGAGTTAAAATTGTGTAATTATTTTCCTTTTTAAATAAAAAAATTTCACTTTTTACATTTTAAAAACTACTAGAATATGTAAAAAAAGATGCAAACTAATAGTGTGCCAAAAATTATTTTAAAATTCGCAGTAGAAAAACCATTAACAGGAGTTAAAGATTTTATCATGTAAATCCCTATGGAGACTCATAAAAAAAATTCACTGTAGAAACCGACCCACAAAACAATTTCGTTACTAAAATACAGGGTGTTAAAAGTTATCTTTTTTATTCGCTCTGTATCTTTTTTAAGTATATCTACAGAATGGTTTAAGATAAGAAATTATGTTTAGATGTAAACGTAGAATCAGCTGTATTAGAGTGACCCAATCTTTTTGACTCTACAGGGTAAATCACAAAGTGTTTTAATAGCAAAAAAAAATTTCAAAGTGAAATATCTCGCAAACAGTTAAGTTAATGCAAATCAAACAAGTATACCTTTTTTGTGTCTTGAGCGTATCTGTCATAATAGGCACCTTGCACTATATTTCAAAAATCTGAAAAATAAATGGAGAAACATTTCTTTAACTTAAACATTATGTTTATAATAAAAAATTGTGATTAAAAACACGCAAATATTTGAATCAATGGAGCAATTTGGGAACGCGCTGTGATTGGTGTGACGTAAATACCTAGTACTTGCCATTTTGACAAGTACTGGTTAATGTCAAACACGACAGCTATCAGCTATGGCAAAGTGAGTGTTATGCATGAAAAAATTGTTGTCAGCGAAAACGATGACTGAATCAGGATATGTCAAAGGCGTTCCGCAAAATATGCCATGGAACAAACCTATTACTTGGTCAGCAGGATTATAAAATTGATCACCAACTAAATAATATCCATAAGCTAAGTACCTATAATAATTATGTGGGGGCACTTGCCTCATTTAGGTTAGCTATGAGTATAGACACAGTTCAGAAAAGTGATAGTGTTAAAGCTTGCCAAAATGTTATTAAATCTGAGTTACGAGTTGCCTCTTTATTATGTACTTATATTGCTGCAAATGTATTTAATTAGCTATAGAATTAACTTTAGAGCTGCCTAATAAGACATTATTTGCTGATCAATCTTGTTTTACTTGCTGACCCAAAAGTGGCGGCTCAACTGACTATATATGCCGGCAGAAAATATTTTAGACCTGACTAAAACCTCAATATTATGCTAACAGTTTAAATGATAGCCTTTTTTCACTGAACAATCTTTTTTCATTAATCAAAAATTACAAGCTTTACGTATGGATAACTATGTAAAAATGTCACGTTCTTTTGACGGCTGTAGAAACCTGGTAGAAACTTTCATTTTGCTCAAAATGTTTAAAATGTGACTATGATAGTTCTTGATGATAGTTATTCCCATGCACCCTTCATTTAAGTTTAACAGGTGCCTCTCCATAGCAACCGTTTTTATTGGGTATCGACGTCATCGAGTGTTTTTGTGGGATTGCAAATTCTACAATTTAAAAATTTTTTTTTTTCGTCAAGATACCAATTCTTGTTATTTTGTAAAATAAGTTTAAATCCCTACAAAAAATATTCAAAAAAACCCTAAGTCCTCCCCTATAAGTACGCCACAGAACAATATTATTTTGGTTGTAATACCAACACAATATAGCTAGCTACTTTATAGACTTATTAACCCACCAAATTTCAGATCTCTACTTTAAACCGTTCTGTAGATATACTTAATAAACGATTTCGAAAGACATTTTTTAACGACCTGTAACTCAGTAAGGAAGAATTTTTGGACTGAGGTATGTTTGGTTCAAACAACTTATTTTGAGCCCAAAAACTTGTGGTAGCTTTTTGTACAGACCTTTCAGGGACACCCTGTATATTTTTTCAAATTCCAAATTTGAACACTAATAATTCTTTAAGGGTTAACACTACAAAAAAAATTACAAGATACTTTCGATAGCAAATCATCTCAGCTACAAATTTCATGTATAACTTTTTTTCGATGATCAAATAGTTTAGCAAACTGGCTTCTTTTTACTCAACAGTGTTTTACTTTTTCAATCTACAATTTTCAACATTCAAGAGATGATTGCTCGAAAACTAACCCAGATTGGGAATAAAAAAATTATACAGGACAATGCAAAGTTTATTCAAGAATCATACCCAAAAATATTTCGTGTCTGTCCTGGGACACCCTGTATCAATTTCAATAATCACAATTATATTACATACATAATAGTTACTGCATATACAGGGTGTCCGGATATTAGGAGCAAAAAACTCGGGGAGTGATTCTACTCGAAAAGTTAATGTGACAAGTTGCTATAACATTTTTTCGAAAGTTCATTAATATTGGGGTTACAAGGCCCCAAAGTTTTTTCTTGAAATCAATTTTTTCCAATAACTTTTTTTCTAAATTTTGATGATGCCCGATTGAAGAGCATCGAAAGATCTTCAAAAAAGATCCTCTTGTTGAATAACGATAAAACGAGTAGTTTTCGAGAAAAACGCGCTTCTGTTTAATCTTGAAAATGAGCTGTAGTTAAGTAGTTGGTATTCATCAAATTTTTTTAAGGCGTTTTTCTCAAAAACGACTCGTTTTATCGTGATGCAGCAAGAGGATGTTTTTTGAAGATTTTTCGATGCTCTTTAATCGGGCGTCATCAAAGTTTACAAAAAGTGCCTAACAAAAAAGTTCTGCGTCTTTATCCAAAGGTCAACGTCAGTTTCGACTCTTTGACACTGGAGGATTTACCTCAAATTTGGTGCAAAAATACAAATAAACAATAGTGATAAGTGTGCCAAATTTGAAACTAATCGGTACACTAGAAAAAAAGTTACTGGAAAAAAATTATTTAAAAAAACAATCTTTAAGGCCCTTTAACCCCAATATTAATGAGCTTTCAGAAAAATGTTATAGGAACTTGTCACATTAATTTTTCAAGTAGAATCACCCCCCGAGTTTTTTGCTCCTAATTTCCGGACACCCTGTATTTTGGATATATAAATATCTGTAACAATATATTTGTGACATATTTTTGTATAAAAATTATTTTAGTTTTGTAGTGTAACACAGTTTTGATGTTGAACAACATTTTCCTCTTACTAATAAATGCATGCTGCAAATTTTTTAACTAAAAATATGGCGTAAGTCCTTATTAAAAATTCTTACTAAAAATGATCCTACTTTAATAGACTCTTAAGAGTAAAGAAAAATTAATTAAATTTGTTTGTTTTGTATGTGAATCACAATATTTTTTTAATGTTTCTCCATACAGTTTTTATATCAACTGAGAACGAGATTTTTCTTGTTTTATAAATACATTTCTAAAGTGTTTCCCCATAAAATACTTGGCCTTTTATGATGTTACAAATTATTTCGAAACAATGAAAACAATTATAGGAATTAATGAAAATTCTTTCTCAGGTTTTTGCCTATTAATCGTATCGTAATTAATAGTCATCCGTTTATTATCACATAATTATATTTACTGCAACTATTTTGGGTGTATAAATATCTGTAACAATATTAATAATACATAATATTTGTGGCATATTTTTGTATGAAATTTTTCCCTTTAACTTTTTTATCTTTTACACCGTTTGATGTTAAATATTTTAAGATAGTGTAACTAGTCGTTGTATCAATTTAGATAATATATTTCGAATCTTGCACATCTATTCGCTGTAGCAACATTTAAATGTTTTGTTGCAAAATCAATTGTTGTAAGCTTATTTATTGCTAAATGATTGTAATCAATCTGTTAAGATTAAACTTGTGATATAAACTTTATTTATAGTGACTTAATTAATTAAATAATAAACACGTTAGCGTTTTCTATGTGATATTATTGTTGTGTATAAAAATAAAGTTCACTAATTGTAAAACTAAAACAGAATTTCATTTGTTATTAACTACACTTCTCATAAAGTGCATTAAGATGTTCAGTTAGTGGTGTTTGAGGAGTAGCCATGAACATAATAACTTCCAACTGGCCCTTTTCGTTCACTCTGAACGTCCTCTGGATTTCCTTCACATGGTTCATAATTAACTCTGAATGTAGTATATTATCATCTTTAGCACCAACTATTAAGTTATTGTCCTTGACTATGCCTAGCTCCATTGTGCACACACCAAAATTTTGGGCTGTGAGTAAGACAACACGACAGCCGTCTTTGTGTATCTTGATGAAGCCCCGTTCCATGTGCGATGCTTTATTTTGTATTTGAGAACCGTGCATGTAGTTGACTATTGGTAGGCCGACTGTATTAAATTCCATAATGTCGGTGTATTCTATGGTTTTTTTCATTGTGGGGTATTTCACGTGGGCACAAATAGATTTCCATTTTCCAAGTAAGAAACTGAGGTTTTTTAGAGCTGGATCTACTTTCATTTTTACTGGGATTTTGATTCGGATGGGATGTGAAAGGAATGACAACTAAGTACAGTGACAATTTATTTATGTGTAATAAATTGCTTTGATTTTTAAGTCAGGCGCACTAGATAAAATTATCTGGAATGATGTAACTTTATATGTAAATATTTATAACAAATATATTTGTAAATAAGTGAAATCACAAATTAAAATGTATCATTATCATATTATCATTGTTTAACTTTAAAATCATGAACTGGTTGGATACACCAAACCACAAGACGCAAAATTAAGTGGAAAATTAATATAACATCATTTATTAAAAAGCTATTTTGGAAAAGTAAATAAAATATGGAAAATTACAATAATTAAAATGCCGCCTTTTGAGTGTTGACCTGACAATAAACTGCCTGTAAATTATATGTAATTGGTGTAGGTAGGTACCTTAGCTATGCTAACATGTAAATTTGATCAAAATCCGACCAGCGGTTCTAAAACTGTAATTTTTTTAAGCAGACGCTCGAAAATTATGGAATTTTCTAAACGTGCAAGTTTAAACTTCCGAAAAATGTTTAAAATTATTAAATGAGGACTTCATGATTTTTTTATAAATAACACCATCATTCAGCTTTGGAATAAAGTTAATTTAACAAAAATCTGAACCGCGGTTCAAAAACTGTGATGCTTTCCAAAGAGTTACCTTCATAAAAAGGCGATTTTTGAAACGTGTAATTTGGGGGGCTCCGAAAAACGCAGAAAAATGCACATAAACAAATTTTGACAATTCATAGAATAAAACTAACATTCAGCTTTGAAATAGAGTTTATTTGATCAAAATCCAATCAAGGATTTCAAAACTGATTTTTTTAAACAGACGTTCGAAAATTATTTCATTTTCTGGACGTGCAAATTTAAAGCTCCGAAAAATGCATAATATTACCAAATAATAAGTTCCTGTTTTTTTGTATCAATAATACCATCATTCAGCTTTACAATAAAGTTAATTTAACAAAAATCTGAATCGCAGTTCCAAAACTGTAATTTTTTCAAGAGGGTAACTTTTAAAACGTGCGATTTTTGAAACGTGTAATTTAGGACTCCAAAAAACGCAGAAAAATTCATATGAACAAATTGTGACATTTCATAGAATAAAACTAACATTCAGCTTTGAAATAGAGTTTATTTGATCAAAATCCAACCAAGGACTCCAAAACTGTGATTTTTTTAAACAGACGTTCGAAAATTATTTCATTTTCAGGACGTGCAAATTTAAAGCCCCGAAAAATGCATAAAATTACCAAATAATAACTTGCTATTTTTTTGTATCAATAACACCATCATTCAGCTTTACAATAAAGTTAATTTAACAAAAATCTGAACCGCAGTTCCAAAACTGTGATTTTTTCAAGAGAGTAACTTTTAAAACGTGCGATTTTTGAAACGTGTAATTTAGGACTCCAAAAAACGCAGAAAAATTCATATGAACAAATTGTGACATTTCATAGAATAAAACTAGCATTCAGCTTTGAAATAGAGTTTATTTGATCAAAATCCAACCAAGGACTCCAAAACTGTGATTTTTTTAAACAGACGTTCGAAAATTATTTCATTTTCAGGATGTGCAAATTTAAAGCCCCGAAAAATGCATAAAATTACCAAATAATAACTTGCTATTTTTTTGTATCAATAACACCATCATTCAGCTTTACAATAAAGTTAATTTAACAAAAATCTGAACCGCAGTTCCAAAACTGTGATTTTTTCAAGAGAGTAACTTTTAAAACGTGCGATTTTTGAAACGTGTAATTTAGGACTCCAAAAAACGCAGAAAAATTCATATGAACAAATTGTGACATTTCATAGAATAAAACTAACATTCAGCTTTGAAATAGAGTTTATTTGATCAAAATCCAACCAAGGACTCTAAAACTGTGATTTTTTTAAACAGACGTTCGAAAATTATTTCATTTTAGAGGACGTGCAAATTTAAAGCCCCGAAAAATGCATAAAATTACCAAATAATAACTTGCTGTTTTTTTGTATCAATAAAACCATCATTCAGCTTTACAATAAAGTTAATTTAACAAAAATCTGAACTGCAGTTCCAAAACTGTGATTTTTTCAAGAGAGTAACTTTTAAAAAATGCGATTTTTCAACCGTGTAATTTAGGACTCCGAAAAAACGCAGAAAAATTCAGTTGAACAAATTGTGACATTTCATAGAATAAAACTAGCATTCAGCTTTGAAATAGAGTTTATTTGATCAAAATCCAACCAAGGACTCCAAAACTGTGATTTTTTTAAACAGACGTTCGAAAATTATTTCATTTTCTGGACGTGCAAATTTAAAGCTCCGAAAAATGCATAAAATTACCAAATAATAACTTGCTGTTTTTTTATATCAATAATACCATCATTCAGCTTTACAATAAAGTTAATTTAACAAAAATCTGAACCGCAGTTCCAAAACTGTAATTTTTTCAAGAGGGTAACTTTTAAAAAATGCGATTTTTGAAACGTGTAATTTTGGACTCGGAAAAACGCAGAAAAATCCATATGAACAAATTGTGACATTTCATAGAATAAAACTAGCATTCAGCTTTGAAATAGAGTTTATTTGATCAAAATCCAACCAAGGACTCCAAAACTGTGATTTTTTTAAACAGACGTTCGAAAATTATTTCATTTTAGAGGACGTGCAAATTTAAAGCCCCGAAAAATGCATAAAATTACCAAATAATAACTTGCTGTTTTTTTGTATCAATAAAACCATCATTCAGCTTTACAATAAAGTTAATTTAACAAAAATCTGAACTGCAGTTCCAAAACTGTGATTTTTTCAAAAGAGTAACTTTTAAAAAATGCGATTTTTCAACCGTGTAATTTAGGACTCCGAAAAAACGCAGAAAAATTCAGTTGAACAAATTGTGACATTTCATAGAATAAAACTAGCATTCAGCTTTGAAATAGAGTTTATTTGATCAAAATCCAACCAAGGACTCCAAAACTGTGATTTTTTTAAACAGACGTTCGAAAATTATTTCATTTTCTGGACGTGCAAATTTAAAGCTCCGAAAAATGCATAAAATTACCAAATAATAACTTGCTGTTTTTTTATATCAATAATACCATCATTCAGCTTTACAATAAAGTTAATTTAACAAAAATCTGAACCGCAGTTCCAAAACTGTAATTTTTTCAAGAGGGTAACTTTTAAAAAATGCGATTTTTGAAACGTGTAATTTAGGACTCCGAAAAAACGCAGAAAAATTCAGTTGAACAAATTGTGACATTTCGTAGAATAAAACTAGCATTCAGCTTTGAAATAGAGTTTATTTGATCAAAATCCAACCAAGGACTCCAAAACTGTGATTTTTTTAAACAGACGTTCGAAAATTATTTCATTTTCAGGACGTGCAAATTTAAAGCCCCGAAAAATGCATAAAATTACCAAATAATAACTTGCTGTTTTTTTGTATCAATAAAACCATCATTCAGCTTTACAATAAAGTTAATTTAACAAAAATCTGAACTGCAGTTCCAAAACTGTGATTTTTTCAAGAGAGTAACTTTTAAAAAAATGCGATTTTTCAACCGTGTAATTTAGGACTCCGAAAAAACGCAGAAAAATTCAAATAAACAAATTGTGACATTTCATAGAATAAAACTAGCATTCAGCTTTGAAATAGAGTTTATTTGATCAAAATCCAACCAAGGACTTCAAAACTGTGATTTTTTTAAACAGACGTTCGAAAATTATTTCATTTTCTGGACGTGCATATTTAAAGCTCCGAAAAATGCATAAAATTACCAAATAATAACTTCCTGTTTTTTTGTATCAATAACACCATCATTCAGCTTTGCAATAAAGTTGATTTAACAAAAATCTGAACCGCAGTTCCAAAACTGTGATTTTTTCAAGAGAGTAACTTTTAAAAAATGCGATTTTTGAAACGTGTAATTTGGGACTCCGAAAAACGCAGAAAAATTCAAATAAACAAATTGTGACATTTCATAGAATAAAACTAACATTCAGCTTAGAGTTTTTCTATTTCGGTTTTATAAGATTATTCTTAAAGCTCTGTTTTAACTAAAAACAGAATCTTTTAAAGAAAGCATTATTTTTAGGAAAATTTCACCAACTAATGTTGGTATTCATGATAACAGATTTAAATCGATAAAACAGATTTCTTTAGTATTTATTAATATTCGTAGCCAGGAACATATATAATAAGGACCAGAAAGTCCGTATGCCGAGCTATAGGCAGCCGTGGCTGAAATGACGGCGCCTATGTCAGTCGTTGCGTAGTCGCACTGCGCATCGGCCTGGCTCCCACACACTGCCAGAGAGAAAAGGACAGTCTGATGCGCAGTGACACTACGCAACGACTCGCTTGAAAGTTTACCCGACATAGCCGCCGTCTCCCGTGGCACCGCCACCCTCGAGTTTCCCGTCCCTATTATATATGTTCCTGTTCGTGGCCTTTGAAACTTGCTGCCAACATATACATACTAAATTAACCACATTTGACCGCAGCAATTTTTTTGAGTTTTTTCATTGGGTGCGTCCAGCTGACACAGCTGCTGGAACTCAGCGTTCTAATTGCTGGGTGCGCTGAAATACAGCACAATACAGTTCTCTGAACTGTTTAAAATCAGCTGTGAAACTATTATTATTTTAGTATGAATAACGTACAAAATAATGTTTGATAATTGATAATTGGCAGTGGTTAAGGTTTTGATGTTTGGCCATTTAAGCAAAAACTCAAAAATAACCCCCTCCACGCTAAACAATGCGCTGCATCAAAACAGCAAAATTTATTTTCGCTGAGAGAATTCAGCAGCTGCTGGAAAACAGCGCAACTCAGCATGCGCGTACAGCGTACCGCTGTTAAGTCAGCAGCCCAGCAGCTGTGTCAGCTGTACGCACCCATTAATTCTCCTGAATAGAAAAAATAGTATAAAAAACTCGTTTCATAAGGCATCTTGACGCACGTTAAAAATCGCTCCAGTACACATTCGCCAAATTTACCGAAGCGTTTCTACAACTTTTATTTTTATTTAACGTTTAATTTTTCTATGTTGGAATTCTGTTTAAAAAGGCGCTAAATTGAAAACAGCCAATAATTAATCGTGAATTTAATCATCCATCCGCCATCTTGTAAACGGCAGTTTAGTTCACCGCTTGTATTTGCGTCTTTTGCTGTTATTACAGTTTTTTATTACAAATACAAGTTATTTAATTCAATAAAATACAATCAAAAGATTTCACTCAGTGTATTAGTATTTGAAACTACAAAAAAATGGATGAAGCAGATGAAACAGTTACAAACGGTGAGCATTTACTTACTCGATATGGAAAAGTGGACAAGAAATACAACTACAAAATGTTTTTGACTTTTTAGTTCGGCGTACACGTTCTGGTAAAAAAGTTGTCAAAACACCCCCATCGAAACCGCCAGCCCGTCCAGTAACCAGACGAAGTAGAAAAAAAGTCGTGTTAATGGAAGTGGAGGTGTCTGATGAGGAAGAGGAGGTGCACCAGCAGAACAAAACCGAAATTGAAGAGGCAACTGAAATTGAAGAACGGAGAGAAATTGAGGATAAGGAACCAGAATGTGAAGAAAAAGAAATAGAATTTCAAGAGGATGAAAAGGAAATTGATAGTTGTGATCAACTAAATGTTAAACAGGACGACAATGATGTTTTAAGTTTCTTGGATGAAAACACCGACCGTAAAATTGACAACACTGTTCATGAAAGTACTATGGAAGTTGATGACGAATATGGGGTCATCATTAATAGTATTCCGCAGTTTGAAGAGGAAAATAGTGGCGATGATAATGAATTAAATTTACTTGAAGAAAGGGGTGATGTAAGTATTCGTCACAGAGAACTTATGAACATATCTAATTTTACCCCATTTGTTTTAGGCTACATCATCAGATGCAGATAACATTGAAAACGAAGTGATAGGCAATGGCAGTTCAGAAATTCACGGACTCCCTCCCCAGGAAGAAAGTACTAGTGCATTTGATGATTTCGAAGAAAAAGATGCCGACTTGGATGGTAATGACGGTACCCAAACGATGATTTGTGAAGAAGAGAAAGAAATTGAAAAATTGGATGAAGCCATAAGTAGCAATCTTGTCGAGGAAAATGAAAGCAATGACAATGATGAAACTGATGGAGACAATAAAACTAGTCAAGAATTGATAGAGATGATGAACGGCATGGATAGCTTAAGTGAAGATTCAAATTCCATCGGAAAAACTGAAAACAAACAGGTATAAAGTTTTTAATTCTGTCCGCAGTGGCTATAGTAGTATTTGTTTAAATTACTGAATTATTGAATTTAGAGAAAAGTATTTTTGTGTAAAAAAAGTTTCGAGAAAATTATACCTCTTGTCGTTCTTGATTTAGAAAGAAATAACTCTCCTTGTTCGCCCTTCTTTAATAAGCCCCAGTTTTCTTAGACGTTTTTCGTCACAAAACTTTGACTTTGTGAGTACTTAGGCCCTTTTGTATTAACTGTATGTACAAGGTCATTCTATTTCGTATAATATGACTGTCACTAGGATTTAAATTTAAAAAAATTACTCCAGCCAATAATTTTAGTTCAAACGTACTATAGGTAGTAAGCCAAACTCTCGATTAAGCAAGAAATCTTTAAAAATGTATAGGGCTTAAATATTAAAATAAATTTTGCGTTTGTCTCTATTGATCAATGCATCGATTACGACAGATCGCCAGAAGACGTTATCATTTCCCCCACTCCGTATTTTTTACTCTTAAACTACTTGAGCTAGTCACATAGTCGTAAATACAAGGTATGGGAAATGATACCGTCTTTCGACGACCCGACCAACCGTAATCGATGCACAGATCATGTTAGTTTTGTATTATGGGTAGAGTTTATAATTTTGTTGTGGGTGGCACCCTGTACAATAATAACTAAGTTCATCTACATCGGTGTTCTTTAGAACGGCGACCCCGATGCTGAAAACATCTCAGAAGATGAACTTCCTGGCGTTCCTGTTGCGAAAGTACCAGAAACTGAAGAAGTTTCCGATGAGGAACTGCCAGGGCCAAAAAGAGCTGAACTACCAGCCGATACAGAAGTAGGTTAAGTTCCTAAATTAACACAAACACAATTGCTTAATAAATTGTTTTGTTTCAGGTGGTGTCCGAGGACGAGTTACCAAGTGTAAAGAAAGAGGCCGTCAAACGCAAAGTGGATGAAGGCGATTATGATCCGGGTTCTCCTACATCAGAAAACGAAGTGCCTGCTAAGAAACCGGCGTTAGAAGCTGATGTTGAAAAGGAGAAGGATGACAAACCGGCCAAGCCCAAGAAACTTCCTGAGTTAGATAAATATTGGAAAGCGGTTAATGATGACCCGACTGATTTTACTGGTTGGACGTATCTACTTCAATATGTGGATCAAGAGGTGGGTGTTTTTTCCTATAAGGAGTGACACAGTAAAAGTTATTTTTTCCTGTGTGTTTCAGAATGATATGGAGGCAGCCCGAGAAGCCTACGATGCCTTTTTGTCCCACTACCCCTATTGCTATGGCTACTGGCGGAAATATGCCGACTATGAAAAGCGTAAAGGCAACAAAAAGAAATGCGAAGAGGTACGTAGAGTTCCTAGAAGTAATCCGTGTAATGCTTTATACACTCACATAATTATTTTGCAATCCCTACAGCTCGGCGTGCCGGTGGCTGCTAATATTTTACGTATATACAGTAGTGAAAAAATATTATTACAATACCGATACGATTGTAAATTTTATTATGTTATTTATATGTTATTTAAGTTTTATATTATATTTAACGTACATATGATATATACCATATATTACAATAATACAATATGTAAAAATTGTGAAATGTAAAATCGCCCAATGAATGCTCCTACAGAGAGAGTGCTAAGATCAGCGAGGCTTACATCGCTGGATTTTGTTTCACAACCCCAAATGTAAGGAAACCATAATTCCACGTGATAGGTTTATGAAATATGTCATACAATTATTCCATATAATCTAAGATTAATTGTTTTTCAGGTCGATATACAGTTGATGTGTATTTCATTTCTTTCTCTTGTTGCCACTCTTGCGTCTTGTCCGAATATATTCACAATTTTACAAACATAATCCCTACCACTACTATCCAAAAATAATAGCAAATATACAAAAGTACAAATCCAATAATTTAAACAAAAAAAAACAATCGATTTAAAATAAGTATCCATGAGTTATAATATAGTCTATATGCATATATCATATTTCTAATACACATTAACTGTGTTTAGTGTTATGTGTTCTAATTAAAAGTTGTAAAGGTTTTCGAGAGGGGATTGAAAGCCATTCCTTTGTCCGTCGACTTGTGGATCCACTACCTGACCTATGTGAAAACCACCCGGCCGGATGATGAGGACTACATCAGGTCGCAGTTTGAACGGGCCATTGGTGCATGTGGATTGGAGTTCCGCTCCGACCGACTGTGGGATTCTTACATCAAATGGGAGACGGAGGCCAAACGATTCCAACATGTTACCGCTATTTATGATAGACTGTTAGCGACACCAACGCAAGGTTACACTTCGCACTTTGACAAGTAAGACTTTCACTATTTTTATTTCTTTTAAAATAGTTTGAAGCAAATTGAAAATTTTTAAGCAAGGATAATGTGGTTTATTCCGATCTTGATATCCGTTATGTAAGTTGATTGTAATAAGCAAATTTCACCTCCACAATGTTGACTGTAGATTCAATTAAAATTGAATTTAAATGAAAAGAAACGCTAACTGTTGATAGTAGATTATTTCAAAATTTTAGTGGTTACAAGGAAATACAGAGTGTTCAAAAAAAGGTAAAACTTGTTAAGGGTATGTAGTATGGGCCGAAACAAGTCGTAAAGTCTTAATAAATGTAGGTACGCAAATCCACGGTTACGGAAATATGGACGATTTCATGTTTCTACTACTTTAGTTAAGAAGAATAGGAGAACCTGTTGCATGGTCTGCCAAGTCACCTGATTTAACTCCATTCGACTTTTTTCTTTGGCTTTGAGTTAAAACCAAACAGCTCATAATAGTTTAAAATGGATTTTGTTCGACACTATAACTGCTTCGTCTTACCATCCCCCAATTGGAGTTTCAGGTCCGCATCAAAAAATTTAACCCGCTGTAAAAATACAAAATTATTGCTGAAAACTAGACGATAGTATCACGTGATCCAGGTCAGTCTGATCCATATTTGGTGACATGTCAAAATGCCCCTACATTTCTTAATGACTCCTATTCTCAATGGCACTAATGTTATTTCTATTTTGATATGGGTTGTCCTTTTTCAGTTTTCAAGAGCATATTTCATCAAATTCGCCCAACAAAGTGGTAGAAGTTGATGAGTTTTTGGCTTTACGCAAAGAAGTCAGGCACATACTCAAGCATGATACACCAGCCGAAGCCAATCCGGATAACGCAGATGCTCCTCCAGGTGATGAAGACCCCAGCAAACTTATCAGTTCAGATGAAGAAACGAAATCTATTAGAGAGCGCATTGTTTCCATTCGAAGGAAAATTCACAAAAACACAGTGAATGCTGTTACGGCTCGGTGGAATTTCGAAGAGGGAGTAAGTTAATTTTTCTTTCTAGAATAGTTGTTAAACTTAAAATTCTCGTGATGATTTTGCTGTGTAGTTATTTCATGTAAGTGACATGTAAATAGCTCTGAATTTAATTGCGGACAACGCAAGGGCCATCTGATTTTTATATCAACTAATCTCATTAATTTATGGGATGAAAATACACAGTATATACTTAGATTTTTGTGTAATTTGCAGATAAAGCGACCGTATTTCCATGTGAAACCCTTGGAGCGATGTCAGCTAAAAAATTGGCAAGACTACTTAGACTACGAAATAGAACAAGGTGATCTCACCAGGATTATTGTATTGTTTGAGCGCTGCCTCATAGCGTGCGCACTTTACGAAGAATTTTGGTTAAAAGTATGTATTTTCTTATAATTTTTACTTATTTTTAGTAATAACGTGCTTGTCTTTCAGTTTGTGCACTTCTTGGAGGGTTTAAAAGACGCAGAAATGCAGTCGAAAATTCGAGATGTATACGAGCGAGCTTGTACAATTCACCACTTAAAGAAACCTAGTCTGCACTTACAGTGGGCAATGTTTGAGGAAAGTGTTGATAATTCCAATAGAGCTGCTGAGATACTTGTCAATTTGGAAAAATGCGTTCCAAACGTGCTCCAAGTAGCTTATCGTAGAATTAATTTAGAGAGACGACGCGGAGATAATGAGAAATGCTGCCAACTCTATGACCACTACATAAACAATTCCAAAAATAAAATGATTTCCAGTAATATTGCCATCAAGTTCTCCAGGTTTTCTTTAAAAGTTTTAAAAGACTTGGAAAAAGCGCAAGAAGTTTTAAAAGTAGCCATAACAAAAGACGTAAACAATCCTAGGTTGTACCTCCAATTAATTGATTTGACATTGCAAAAGGATAATGTAACCGAAAGCGAAATTGTTGACCTGATTGATTCGTTTTTGGAAAAGGAAGCGGCCGATGTTGATCAAAAAGTATTGTTTGCTCAAAGGAAATTGGAGTTTTTGGAAGACTTTGGAAGTAGTATTTCTTCTGTACAAGGAGCGTACGATCAATACCAGAAATATATCAAACAATCCAAAGACACTAATAAGAAGAAAGAACCGAAAAGGTAAGTTGAAATTATTAAGTTAGTTTCAAGTATATTTTATTTGATATGTTATAGTGAGTCTGGTTCGGCGAAGAAAGAAAAGAGCGCAACTCAGTCGTCGTCTCAATCCAGTTCATATGGAAACTACGGAAGTTATGGTACAACATCTGGACAAACGTCGTATCCTTATTCAGGAACCCAACAAGGACAGTATAATTATTCGCAGTACGGCCAAGGTGACCAGTACCAGTATCAAAATTGGCAGTACCCCCAAGGAGGATATGGTGGTTATAATCAATGGGGGTCTTATAGTGGAGGTTACGGTTATTAAGTTACTTAGTTTTAGTTTTTCAAGCGCACTTTGAAAGTGTGTTTGGTTTTCCAACATTTATTCACTTGGATAATGTAATATTTAGACGATCGCATTAAATGTGTACAAAAATATCATAACGTTTATTTTGTCCTTAAAAATACGTAAAACAATTACATACATACACTAAATAATCACTTTATACGTGGAATCTGTCAGGCTATATAAAATAATCACAGGATTGGAACGTTTAGTCTTCTGTTCCCATATTTTATCGCATACGTCATTTAGGTACTTTTTATGTTTTACGTGCCTGCAAACAAAATAGCTGGTAGTAAATATTCTAGAAACATGTTTTATTTTACGTACTTGTCTATTACAACACCCACAGAGTTAAGGAACTGATACTCCGATTCAAATTCCAAGTAGGCTGCAAGAGCTTTTATGACAAGCGAACCTAAAGTGACACCAATGACAATCACGTAACCAGTTAATTTTTTAAAAAATGTGTCTAGGTGAGACTCAATCTGTAACAAAAATATAGAAATGAGGTGGTGAATTTAAAACATACTAGTGCGAGTAACTCTTCTCCGATCTAGGAGTAACCGAGTAACCAATCATGTTAATGTATTTTAAATTTCCCATAAAATAATTGAGAATAAATGAAAAATTTAATTCGTCACTTGATCATTTTTAACATTTAATAAATGAAACATTAATGACAATTCGGACCGCTTCCACTCAAAATTTAAGTTTGGCTTATGTAATGTTTAAATTAAAATTTTAAGTTAAACTATTTTCTTATTTATTTTAATCTTTGAGAGTTCTCATTGTCAACTTACTTGATTTTCGTGTCGTTTCCTGATATTGTTGTTCAATTTATCGACGGTTACAAAAATAATATCCACATTTGCTTCTTGACTTTGTTCACTGTGGGAAGTTTTACTATCAGATCTAACAACACTCTGTAGAGGCTGAACTGCACAGTCATTTAAAATATTTAAACACTGCTGAATGTTTGTGGTAAACGCAGAAATTGCGTATTGTTTCTCTTGAAGTCTAAAATAAAGTGGTTACAGAGACTAATCCATTTAATAATAAATTAATTAATTAATATTACCTTCCACTAACCAAAGACTTGACACGAACTATGCCTTTTTCGCTACCTTTGATTGAAATTGCATGTGTTGGCTTTAGTTCAGTAATTTGTTCCTCCATTTCTTGGTTATTTGCAACTTCAATAAATTGATATTTAACATCTGCTTCCCACAAACTTTTCATTATCTAAAAAATATTTAATCTAGTCAGCACGGGACAACCTAAATTAATTTCTACATCGTTTGTGATCTTTTAACAGTAAATACGATTCTCAGATTTGTTACACTGTAATCTCGGGGAAAATTAAAATTTCAGTGACATTTTACAAATTCCTAAAAATGATCATTTAATAAAAATATACGAGGGTCAATAAAGTATTAACCAGAATTTGTTTATAAAAAGTTATTGGATACGATAAAAATTCGAGGTGTAATTTTTCTACTCTCCGTCTCTCAAAACGTATTTTTCCCAGATCCACACAAACGAAAATCGTAGGGACTCAAATCCGAATCTGCTTCGTAACGGTCTAGATGTCGCTAGCAGATCTCCAAACGAACATTCTTCTGTGCTTCCGTAAGAAGGCGCGGAACCCAACGAGCTGACACTTTATAGAAGCCCAGCATGACCCTGATGATTTTTTGGACTAATATTGAGTTGGGCAACAATTTAATTGATTTTCATGCGTCTGTCAGAGTCCAAGAGCTCCCGAACAGCGAGGTTGGCATCCGTCAAATCAAGCTCGTCTTGGGGCGTCAATTGTGGGCCGCGGTTTCTAAAAATTTTCAACCCGTATGGCAAAAAAAATACTCGATGCTGCGACAGGGTTTTTTCCTAGAGCTGTTCCCGCAATCGCTGCAGTATTTCAGCCGGCCGATCTCCTTCGGCTGTCAGAAATCTGATTATTATTCGTTGTGCAATGGAAGGGTGAACCTCCTCGTTCATCTTGCTGGGCACTGCTGTATCGCAATTTGAATTTTCGAGGGTATGGCAGCAAAATTCTTGGTTAATATTTGATTGCCCCTCTTATAATAAATGCAACACTTTTGGCTATACAGGGTGTTCGCGCGTAGTGGCTCACTACTGCTAAGTTCGTTATTATTGGAGCTACAAAATCGCTTAAATTAGCAAACTAGTAGCATTTTTTCCGCTGATTCTGATGGTGAAAGCAGAAAAACGATTGAGCATCGCGTCCACACTATATTACGAAAATAATCAAATTCGAGGTGGAAAAAATCACGATGGCCTACAATACTTTCTTATTTTGTGTAAGAAAGTAAAAAGATTAAATTAAATACCCACCTGAGCTTTTTCTTTTAACATTAATTTGGAGCCCACAGAAATAAACACAATAATCTCATCTTTGGGTAAGGCATCTGGTTCACTGCCACTTTGCATAGCTTGCACAATTCTATCCAAAGAAATTGATATTCCTACAGCAGACTGGCAGGTGCTTCTACTAGAGATTGCTGCTCGCTCCATCATCTTCCGGTAATATTCTATCATTGAATCATAGCGACCACCGGCTGCTAATACCTCAAGGTTACTGTGCTTGTGCTTCCTCGTCATTTTGCACACAAACTGGAACATCATTCCCGAGTATTGCTGGACATTATATACCAAACTAGGAGCGACAACCATTTTAAACTAAAATTGTAAAGGTTAAGGTAGTTGTGAAAGAATGTAAATGCAGATATATTACATTCACTCCCAAGGCTTGGGCATTTTGAACAATTACTGTTAGATCCCGAAAGGCTTGTTCTGCTAGCTGGCCAACCTCGATGGTTTTATTTTTCATTGTCGTGTCAAAAACAGTACTCGCTTTATTGATTTCGTAATCACTGTTAAAAAAGCTTGTTATTGCCGCAATTGAAGCATCAGACAATCCCAGAGTAACTAAATAATTTTTCATTATGTCATTTGCTCGTCTATGCTCCTTGAAGACAGTGAGGGCTTTTAGAATTTCATCATGCTTATCTTTAATTCCATGGCAGAAAAACATTGCTTTTAACAATAAGGTATGGTTGAGGCGTATAGTGAACTGCATGTTTTTTATACCGGGAAGGTCGGTGATTATTTTGTAACCAATGTACAAAATTTCCGCGTCCAATATGAGACTCTCGCCTAGAAAACCAGTAGTGTCTCAATTAGAAATAAAATTAAAAAATATTGTTTATTACTCACCTGGTTTAGGACTAACAATATCGAACGCGCATTCATACAGTTCCCTAGGTAAAAACCCAAACACTTTCTTTTCCCTGTAGACTCTTTCGATGGAATAGCGCCGCATGAGTGTTACATTGTTCCAAGCTACATATCTTGCAAATGGTACTCTGGGAATTATTGTCACAATTAGAACAAATGTGATAGGAAATTACAAGTTTTCAGTACCTGAGATCATGGGGTAAAGTCACAATACTACCAAAATGTGTCATAATCTTTACCACAGACTCTAAGCCCTCGTAATGCTTTCCTTTTGGCATTAGAAGGGGTGTTGCTATGTTCTGACCACCATGATTCTTGAAAACCTAAAACAGAAAATGCTTCACTGAACTTTTTTTTTGAAATTCCGTCAAAAAATTTTCAAAAAAACGACATTTATTAAAACACTATCAGGTTTAGACTGTGATATGTTATACGAGCCCTAACAACTAAATGTTCGGACAAAAGTAAATTTGATTGTCTTTTTTCCATACGCGCAAAAGTTATCTAAATTAACTTCCATAATATTGATGGTTTTTTCTGTTATAATGCTAACATTTACTTATATAAAAACGTAAAATTCGTAAAAATCCGCTCGGCGGTTCCAAAACTTAACTTAACTTAACTTAACACTTAACCCAGCGGGATGGGAAAATTGTAGAAACAAAGAATTCTTATTTTCAAATCGTTGGATCTAGTAGTCGGATTTTGATGAAATTTACTTTATTGTAAAGCTGGATGTTAGTTTTCTTTACAAAAAAAGTTACACAAGTTTTATTTGGTGATTTTAGGCATTTATCGGAGCTTCAAAGTTGCACCTTTAAAAATGATAAAATTTTCTAGTAACTGTTTTAAAGAATCACAGTTTTGAAACCGCTGGTTGCATTTGTGTCAAAAAACATTTAAATCAAAGCACAATAATCGTACTATATTGAAAAAATCCTGAAATGTTAATATGATTTTTTTGCATATTTTTCGAGTTCCACAGTTCACTTTTCAAAACACGTGTTTTTTGAGGGTGCTACCTACATTAAAATAATCACAGTTTTGGAACCACTTGTTGGATTTTAGTTAAATTTACTTTATTGCAAAGCTGGATGTTGGTTTTATGTACAAAAAAAATCCCCAAGTCTTTCTTTGGTGATTTTAGACATATTTCGTAGCTTTAAAATTGCACTTGAAAAATGTGACGTAATTTTCTAACGACTGTTTTTAAAAAATCACAGTTTTGTAACTTGGGGAAAACGACATAACGGTGCTTTCATGGCCCTCATCCAGTCCGGACTTAAATGTCATTGAAACTCTTTGGCAGACAATTAAACGTATTCTACGCAATAATCCACCAAGAACCATTGGGGACTTAAAGACCAAAATAGAAGAAATTTGGGACAGTTTCACGCCAGAATTGTACCAAAATTTGATAAATACAATGTCTGCTAGAATACAGGCAGCTATTAAAGCAAAATGAGACGTAACCTCTTATTAATGGTCATAAATTAAAAATTATCCCAACATTTAGTTGCAAATTCATTTTGTCAAGTTTGCTAATTATTAAGGTTAAAATATTGTTAAATTCAATAAATAATTTTCTTCCATGTATAATATTGTTATTAAGGCTTTATCTTATTGTATAGTTAGGTGTTTACTAATTATTTGCGTAAAATTTCCAGTTCTCCTTTCATACTTCAAAAATTTACTTTTGTCCGAACATTTAGTTGTTAGGGCTCGTATGTACCAAAAATAAAAACGACCATTTCGAAACGCCATGTAAACTAAAGTCTACTTTTACTTGATTATGGAACTTGGCCCTTATTTGTCTTAAAATTCGGTTGTAATGAGTGGGACAAGGACAGATTTATGCGTATTGCAATAAGTGCGACAGAGACTTCCGAAAACTATTTAAAAATTGCTGGAAAAAGCTCAAAATTTAAACATAATTTTTACGGGAAATTTAACTTAATTTCCACACGGTTATTAAAAAATATGCGAAAGAATCTAAATACATCGTCTTTAAAAAAAGTTATTTCCAAGCTCAATATTTTTTGTCGCAAAATTCGATTATAATGAGTGGGACAAGGACAGATTTATGCGTACTGCAATAAGTGCGAGAAAGACTTCCGAAAATTATTTGAAAATTGCTGGAAAACGCTCAAATTTAAAGACGATTTTTACAGGAAGTTTAACTTAATTTCTTTATAAGAGGTAATTGTCGTATACTCTATCGCATCGTACAAAAAAAATCATGGATTGGACACATCAGATATTTTTATTTGTGACTTATAATTTTTGTCTGCGTGTTTAAATGCGGAAACATTTTTGTCTTGATAATAATTTAGCAGATTTACTTGATGATTTGCCATTGAATGCAAGAAACACCAATTGGTTACAAATGGACCTACACACTCGTCAAGTACTAACTATGAAAACCGGCGGAACGATAGATTTCCACTGCCTTGACTATTTAGTTCGCCCGATTTCAATCCACTAAACTATTGACTATGAAGCCACTTAAAAATATAAATTTATGGGTACTTTGCATCTGTTACGCACGCTTATACTCAATTTAAACCTAACCATTAGAGTTATCAACAATTTGCTCACCTTTATAGTCTTCTCCCTAACAAAATTGTTCAAGAATATCGATTTCGAACCCACAGATGGATCCCTATCATAAGTTATATCCTGCGCTGTAGTCAACGCCTGTTCAAAGCAGGATGCAATCAAATATTTGTAACCTTTCAGTTGAGGATTGGACAAAGTATGCCTGACTAACTCCCGTAGTTCCCGTTCTTCTAGTACAGGCGGGGGAATGTCCTTCGATTCCAGTAGTTGTTGGGCAGTTGGTCGTTGTGTCACATCATGATTCAACAACCACCTAGAAAATTTTCAAATACAATATAAAAGTTAATTCAGTCTGCATCAAGTTTACTTAATTATTCTGTCTTGTCCATCGGTTTTATTAGTGGAAAAGTCGCTTGGTAGTTCAATATTTTTTTCGCGAAGTTTATTGAGAATCATAATTCGTTCCATAGTTGTAGGTAGTGGTTTGTAACACATTTCAAAGAAGATGATACCTGATTGAAGAACAAAAAATGTTAATGGTAATTTTATTAGATATTAAAGACAGATTAAATAATAAGTCTTGGATTCAAACCTAAGCTATAAATGTCCACTTTTTCATTATAAATCGCCTTGGATCCCATGCTAATTTCCGGTGCAACATACAAAGTAGTCCCTATTTGTCCAGTTTTAGTCTCATCCTCTGTTTCATCTTTGGCCGCTACCACAGGCTGAGTAATTACTTCGGTCTGCCTGGTATTAATATTAGTTGCTAAACCAAAATCACCAATTTTCACATGATCTTCAAAATCCAAGAAAATATTCACTGGTTTCAGGTCTCTATGGATCATGCCTTGCTGATGTATGTGAGTTAAACCTAAGTAGGTATACAAAGAACAAATTTAAAAAAGTTTAAGTTTATTTGCATTTAATTAATACCTTCAACAATTTCACGAAATAACCTCCACACACGATCATCATTCTGATACAAATTGTTATCAATTGCTGTTCTCAATGTACTCTTCTCACAGAACTCCATTTGGATGTACATAAAGTCGAATTCTGTGGCTTCTTTCGCTACGGTCGATGACTCTGTAGTTTGATTTAATGAGGGTGAAACTTTGGTTTCCTCTGCAGCAGGATTTTCTGATGCCGAAACTTCTGCAAACTCGATACCATCATCTGATTCGGAATCATCGTTATATCTGACAAGGAAAAATTTGAATATACAGGGTGTCCCACAATTAGCCTGCCAAAATGTACCAGCTGATTCTACGTTCAAAAATAATGCAAAAAGTTTCTATAAATATTGGTTGAAAAATGCTTCCTAAGGAGGCTACAGCCTCCCGAAAGGGGGACCCCAAATAGGAGTTTTCTGTAATATCTTTGCAACTGTTTGAGATAGATTCTTGAAATTTGGTGAGTTTGAAGCTTTTATAATTTGCCACATATTTCTTTTTCCAATTTTCAGAAATTTTGCCAGGGGCGTCACATACAGGGTTGGTTGTGGGTATATTATGCCCCATATTTTTTGTGGGGATAATTATTAACTTTTTTATATCAAATTTTGAAACTTGGTTTATTTTTACACAAAAAAGGTAGTCTCAGTCGATCTTTGTATCTTGAACCGTTTTCGAGTAAAATCATTTTGAAAAAATCACGTCCATGAAACTACACTAATAAAAATAATCACAAAACTAAAATTTATCAAAAGTAGACAATGGATTAAAATTTATGCGTATTTATTACTTCGTTTCGCATTTCTTCGTCAAATATTAATAATAAAAGCAAAATATCAAAATCAAATTTTTTTTTTTCAATTTTGTGATTATTTTTATTAGTGTAGTTTTTATGGACGTGACTTCTTCAAAACGATTTTACTCGAAAACGGTTCATGATTCAATGATAGACTGAGACGACCTTTTTTGTGTAAAAATAAACCAAGTTTCATAATTTGATATAAAAAATTTAAAAATTATCCCCACAAAAAATATGTTGCATAATTTACCCAGCCCCTGGTAAAATGTCTAAAAATTGAAAAAAGAAATATGTGGCAAATTATAAAAGCTTCAAACTCACCAAATTTCATGAATCTACCTCAAATAGTTGCAGAGATATTACAGAAAACTCCCCTTTCGGGGGGTTGTAGCTCCCTTAGGAAGCATTTTTCTGCCTATATTTATTAAAATTTTTTGCATTATTTTTGAACGTAGAATCAGCTGGTACATTTTGGCAGGCTAATTTTGGGACACCCTGTATAACACCTAAAGGTTCAAATTCTGGACAAAAAAATAATTTTACAAATTTATGTACTTTATACAGGGTGTGTCACGACGAGTTGACAGTAGACATAACTCTATTACTAAATACAATTTGATTCTGAAAATTGGTACACACCCATTGTACAATGTGCTCTATTTAATGAAAATATTGCCACCTTTCTGGTACTTCCGGTTATACCGGAAGTAGACACAAACTTTGTTATTTTAAATGGAACATCCTGTATATTTTTGAATTTTTAGATTCTACACTTCATTTTAGACATAAATGTATAAAGGTTGTATGATCCTAACATTAACGGTATTATAATTATTTACACTTTTTCATTTTTTTTATAAAAACATAATGTAAATAAAAATTCAAATCTTGACAATGACACGTTTTTTCCAAAAAATTTTTCTTGTGTTTGAGGTAGGAATATACAAGAAATAAGCTGATGTAGTTTTGGAAAACTTGCTTTATACAGGGTGTTGGTGGTTGTCCGTTCATTTTAAAAAACTTTAATCAATGATAACTTAATTTTTTTAAATGGAACACCCTATATATTTCTAGACTTTCGAATTCTACACTTAATTCGAGACATAAAAGTATTAAGGTTGTAAGGTCTTAAAATTAACGGTATTATAATTAATTACGTTTTTTAAAAATTAACGGTCAATCACAAGCACCCTGTATAAAATAAGTTTTTTGAAACCATATTACCATGTTACTTGTACATTTCTGCGTCCACTAAAATTTGGTTTGTTTTTTTGAAAGAACGTGTCAGTAATAAAATATGAAAATGTTGGACTCTAAGTTTTTATATGAAAAAATTGGAAGAAACATAATTACTTAATTAAAATAAATAAATAAAAATAAAAATATTAAATTAAATATAATAAAAACCAATTTTAGTGGACGTACAAATGTACGAGAAACATGGTAATATTGTTTTGAAAAACTTATTTTATATCTACCGGGTGCTTATGGTTGATCGTTAATTTTTAAAAACCTTGAAAATTGGAAAAACGTAATTAATTATATAACCGTTAATTTTAAGACTTTACATCCTTAATACTTTTATGTCTAGTATTAAGTGTAGAATTCGAAAATGTGGAAATATATAGGGTGTTCCATTTAAAAAAATAAAGTTTCCATTGATCAAAGTTTTTAAAAATGAACGGACAACCACCAACACCCTGTATAGAGCAAGTTTTCCAAAACTATATCAGCTTATTGCTTGTATATTCCTACTTCAAACGTATGAAAAAAACTTTGAAAAAAATGTGTCATTGTCAAGATTCGAATTTTTATTTACATCTATGTTTTTGTAAAAAAAAATGAAAAAGTGTAAATAATTATAATACCGTTAATGTTAGGACCATACAACCTTAATACTTTTTTGTCTAAAATCAAGTGTAGAATCTAAACATTCAAAAATATACAGGGTGTTCCATTTAAAATAACAAAGTTTGTGTCTACTTCCGGTATAACCGGAAGTACCAGTAAGGTGGCAATATTTTCGTTAAATAGAGCACATTGTATAATGGGCGTGTACCAATTTTTAGAACCAGATTGTGTTTAGTAATAGAGTTATGTCTACTGTCAACTCGTCGTGACACCCTGTATACTGAAACAATAATTAATCCGGAGAGTGAGAGAGATCACCGGAAAATTCGGGCAAAAGCTGAAACTTTCAGATTTATTCATTCGACAGTTTCGCTAGTCTTTAATTAACTAAGAACTAAAACAATGTTGTACTTACGTGCCCCAAGCGTTTTCCTCGTCACTGGAATCTTCGTCGGACGAACTATAGGGTACTTGGGACTTACTGTCGTACTTTAAGGAAATCTCCACGTTATTAATTGGAGGAGCTAAAGCTTCTACGTCGTCGTGTATAGTAAACTAAAGAAAATATTTATAAAATAGTATAGGATTCCGCAGGGAATTGCTTTTAAAATACTTACATCCTTTTTTTTAACCTTTTTCGGGGACGTTGAAGTAGTTGCCTCGGACTCGCTTAAATCAAAATTACTTGCTTTTGGCGTCGTGGTTTCAATCCATGAATTATAATATCGTACAATATTTTCATGGTTTAACCTCGAAAGTAATTTAACTTCTCTAACAATTTTCTTATTTAATTGTTTGTTTTTGGGATTCAATTGGATACGTTTAATAGCATAATACCGACCATCTAGTTTATTTTTCACCTACAACACAACGCTATAATATTTTTACTGCAATCGTAGTGCGCTTACTTTAATAACATCCCCAAATGCTCCTCTGCCTAGATGTTGCATAAAATCAAACTCAGTTTTAATCCTGTTCTGACCATTAGCTTGAGCTGCCAGTAGAAGATCTGTGCGAAGAACTTCTGGAGATTCAGTACGTTGGATGTCATTATGTTCAACTTGTGCTGGTGATGGAAGAGTAGTAGTTGATTTGAAGAACGAATGCTTGGAAAGTTGCATGGCAGTGTAGCGATCTTTTTCATCTTTGGTGACGCATCTAAATTAACGTTTGTACAGACACGGAGGTAAATGATTAAAATAAAAACAAATTACCTGGAGATGAGATCATATAAATCAGGTGGGATTGAGGTAGGGATTTCTATATTGTCTTCCGATTGGCATTCACCCGTTAAAAGCGACAACAAAAAAGTTCCAAAACTATAGATATCAGTCTTTCTGTTGAAGTTTGTGTGTACTTGGCTTGTTAAATCAGTTAATCTCCTGTGAATACTGTAATTATTTAATTTAACAATACCTATGAGAAATAAAAAAATTATACTTAACATGTTAAAAACAAAAGAAAAAATTGCGTTACCTGACTTAGTTATGTAAATATTAGATTCTCTCACACTTCTATGAACTACATTATTTCGATGTAAAAATTCCAAAGCTAATAGGACAAATCTTGCAATAGGTTTTAACTGTTTCACATCGATAGTAAGATTTTGGGTAAGAAATAACGATTTACAATTCACCCCTAAAATTAATACATAATTAACGGTAATAAAACATTTCTTCGTGCTGAAAAATACCGATTATAAATTCCTGAAGTATTTGAACCACAATTTTATTGTCCACAGTCTCCTGTTTCATGTAGAGATAATTAGTTAAATGTAAATGTCTTATTTTTAATAAATAATTAAATTCCTGTTCGATACTGGATATATTTTTTTGAATCTGCACCAAATCGTTATTTTTTGGTGTAATAGTCCATTCGGAAATAGCGAGTAATTCACCAGAGCTTTTATCAAGGCCATAAAAAAGCACATGATTAGGCGAAGAGTGTTCTGCAAATAAATTATTAAAAATCAATGAAATCCATTATCGTTTTGAAGTATTATGGTAATTAACAGTAAAAAACTAATTTATAATCGTCGATTACAATTTGTTGATATTATTGCATAAACATAATGAATCACGGAAAAGTAAACATAACATTTATTAAATGAGGGATATCTATTCTAGGTTGTGCCATTAAATAGAAAAATTGTCTTAGGTTACTACTTTCGAAAGTATATTATTTTCATTTTTAAAACAGTTATCTAACATTAGACTTTATCTGTGATTAAATTTTTGGGTGTTTCGAACCTGTTGCGATCGAAGGGGGACCTTGAGTGTAACAGACCACTTTGGGACATCTTGACAATAAGGGTGAATTTGACTTTTTGGAGATATCTTGAAAGTCGTTATTTTTTCCAAAAAGTGACCCAGAACAATTTTGTAGAGAATTAAATTCCGCACATTTTTTGTTTATAATATTTTTTCATATCTCTTATTGATTCAATAATATAGGAGCGCAAAGTGGAAAAAAGAGGGACAGTAGAATTTTTTCACATTTTTATCATATTTGTATGAATGAAACTGTTTAAATAATAATTATTCAATTCGCAATATAAATAACCGGAACT
Organism: Pediacus dermestoides; assembly: GCA_963942485.1. Classification (NCBI taxonomy): domain Eukaryota; kingdom Metazoa; phylum Arthropoda; class Insecta; order Coleoptera; family Cucujidae; genus Pediacus; species Pediacus dermestoides. Next base: position 3,150,904 of record OZ012629.1, on the reverse strand, counting down.
GCTGACATTAATTTCTTGCGGGTACTAGGCCGACAAATGCGACTAGCTTGCACTTGTCAACTGCATTGCCAGAAATGCTACGGCCACAGTAGTGTGTTCCCAAAAATGACCACCCACCCGAAGAAGACAACATCGAGGAATCGAGGATAAAAGTCCAACTCTTGTAGTCTTGTACCTTGTACCCATAAGCACAGAAGTGCTAGATTTAGACGATAAAAACACCATTTTTGGATTAGGCCTACAGGGGAAAAAACTGGATGCGAATCTTTTGTGAACCTTACGTCTACTTCCGGCCCAAACAATTGCAGAAACCGTGAAAAAACCACCGAGATACAAAGGGAAGTCAAATATTTTGAAAAGAAGAAAAGATATTAACATGAAGTTTTCACAATTCAAGAGATAATTTTATTGCGAAAGCAATAGTGTGACCCGATTTTTTTACTTTGAAGTACGTTACTATCTACAGGGTATGAAAGAAAGTCATCTTTTTTTCTCAAACTTTATACCTACCGGAATTCCACAAAAATTTTTTTATATTTTTTTGATGTCGATTTTTTTAGTCCCTGGTTAATGAGGAAAAAACCAATTTCTCAAAATTTTTATATCCCTCTTATTTTATAAGATACCGAATTTTTTATTAAATTTCATATTGTTGAACAGGTTTTTGCAATAATTATGCTGCCATTTTGAAAGCAAATGTCATCATGTGATATGTCGATAAAAAGGTAATTTTAAGTAGAATCTAATTATTACGGAAAAAAATATACAGGGTTGTTTTAAAATTTTTTGAAAGTTAGTAGGTGGCCCTTCCGGTGAAACCGGAAGTGTCATCAGATTGTTTTAAACGTCAAAATGATTATTCCTTTCAACAATCAAACCATGCCAAATTTCAAATTAATACAGTTAAATTTAACAAAATGGTGGGGGTTGTAAAACGATTTCGTAGCCACCCGGTATACACGAATATGAGCAAATTTTTGAAAAAGTGAAAAACCCGTTTCGAGGATATAAGTCACTTAAACCAATGGTGAACATAAACTAACTAAATTCCATTCTATTCCATTAAGAAAATAGCCTCAAAAAATGAATTTATAAAATTTACCAATTAGAGAACGTGTACCGATTTTTGATAAGCCACTGGTTACCAATAAATTAATGAAAGTACAAAAAGTGTACTCTTTATAAGAAAGCCATTCATAAGGTATTATAATCAACAACAGAGATTGGTTCTTACTAAACACAATACGGCCGAACGACAAAAAAACAAAGAAAAAATCAAATTTTCAGCAAAATTATTTTATAAAACAACGGATATCAAAATTTTGAGAAACAGGTTGTTTTCCCATTAAGTAAAGACTAAAATATCTGATGTGCCCAACACATGACTTTCTTATACTTGCCGATAGTATCACAATAATTACTTTTCCTACAGAAATTAAGTTAAATTTCTTGTAAAAATTTTGAAGGTTTCCAGCAATTTTCAAATAGTCTCTGTCGCACTTATTGCAATACGCATAAATCTGTCCTTGTCCCACTCATTATAACCGAATTTTACGACAAAAATGTTTTATTTTAGATTTTTGACCTATTACTCACTTAAAAAATACTGAACGGGTAGCCAATAATCACATTCACTCGACATTCAATACGTTATTAATATAAAATCATATTTATTTATTTATTATTATTGTTTTCGGTACCATAGAAACCAGTAAAATACAAAAAAATAAAAAATAATGGTCCTTCTGAGATTCGAACCGGCGACCTCCCGTTTGGCAGCCAAGTCTCAAACTCACTCGTCTATCTACTAATCGGATTCAACGCGCACTGCGAGAAATATAAGTGTTTTAAGAATATCTCATTTTTTTGAAATTTTTTTGACGGAATTTCAAAAAATGGTTCAAACAAAATTTGTTCAAAATTTAATTTTAAATCAATATTAAACAATAAAAAAATCTCGTAAATTGTTTATTTTTCAAGATATTCCTAAAAAACCTAAAAATGTCTTCAGGTAACTGTCACTTGTTTTGGTGCTAGATGAAAAACATTGAATGTGGCACCCACAAATTTGTTCAAAATCTTAAATATGAAATTTGAATCAAATCCGATAAGTCGTTTTTGAGTTATGGTGGATACAGACAGACAGACACACAGACAGACATCATGGCGAAAATGGTCAAAATGGATTCAGGGGCCCTCAAAACGTGTAAATCCATCAAAATCTCGAAGTCGAAAAAAATCACGATTACAATACTTCCTTATACTACGTATAAGAAAGTAAAATATCTGATGTGCCCAACACATGACTTTCTTATACTTACGGATAGTATCACAATAATTATTTTTCCTAAAGAAATTAAGTTAAATTTCTTGTAAAAATTTTGAGGGTTTCCAGTAATTTTCAAATAGTCTCTGTCGCACTTATTGCAATACGCATAAGTCTGTTCTTGTCCCACTCATAACCGAATTTTACGACAAAAATGTGTTTTATTTTAGATTTTTGACCTATTTTTTACAAAATTGCTCTCGATCACTTTTCTTTAAAAGTGACGAGTTCCGAGATATCCCCAAAAAGTCAAACTCACCCCTATTTTCAAGATGACGGACAATGAGACGGGGGTGGCTTGTCCAAAAGTGATCTATTACAATCAGGGTCGACCCCCTTTCGATAGCAAAAGGTTCGAAAGAAAATTTTGCCAATTTGTCTTTTTGTGGTCTATATAACCGAGAGTTTATGCTTTAAATTTTTTGAAATTGCTAAGTCCATTTTTTTTTAATTTAATCGCTCCCCATTATCCTTAACTGAATACTTTTTTGCAACGAAATTTCGCGTATTATTCAAAAGTCATAATCCTTGCAAACTGATCAAATAAAAATCAAATTTCTTACTAATGCAACGTCCTCTTTGTATTTCCCTGTCACCAAAAGTTATTAGGACTGTGTTTTTATGTTCACATAACGACTCGTCACTGCCTTCAGTAGAACTCGTATTAGTTTTATTCCTAAAACAAAACTTTAAGTATGTAAAAGACTAAATTAAAGTATATCATACCGATTTTCCTCCAGTTCTTCATCACTGATTTCAGGACTAAAACGACTTTCCCGCCGCAGCCTGGATTCAGACTGCAAAATTTCTTGTCTGCGTTGCACCTCTTCAATTAAGAACAAATCCTAGAATTCACATGAATATTATAAAGATAATTTGCTTTATTGTGACTTTTTTAAATTACCACTGTATTTTCTTCCATTAAATTACGTTGTTGTTCTCTCTCCTTTTGTCTTTCAATCATTTCTTCATAGAAACTTTTAGTTCCTGGTTTATTGTGTTTATGTAAAAAGTCTTGTACATATTGTGATAAATCATAAATCATTTCAGATCCTTGCAGTTCCTTTGCTCGGAGCTCCAATTCATGTGTTAGCTGAGCTATCTTAGCGTTTGAGAGGTTCAACCCATTTTCCAAGAAAATTATGGGGGAACTGGCAAATTCAATAGAGAAATTAAAAGAAATATAATGTCGATAATAGAGTATTATTTTGTCTAAATATGAGCCCTAACAACTATATGTTCGGATGGCACTTAATAATTTAAAAAATATGTAATTATTTGATCACATTAATTTATAATTTATGAATTGGTTAGAAATACCTATTAAAGTGTACAAAATGTTATCAGAACTTATTTTATTTTTAATTTGTCCAAACTACTTAATTTATTAATAAAAAAGTCACAAATTTGCCGACAAATAAATATTCGGATGTTATGCTATTGTTATTATAATATTGTTGTCGTTTTTTAAGATCGCCTCTATTATTACAGTTTGTATTGACGTATCTACATTATTATCGCATCTAAAAATGCTTTGTGGTGTTGCAACAAACAAAAAGGTACACGAAATAATCATTTCCCTTTACGGTATGTAAATAATTTAAATTTATCTAAATCAACTGTTGGGGATATTAGAAAAAAGTATTGTGAAACGGTTAATCTGATATTTGTGACAAAAGTTCTGGACGACCACGAATTATCACAGAAAGACGACGGATTTTTGTAAAAATTTGTAAAACCAACAGAAGGGGCACTTTATGGCTAATTCAGACGCATTGGAACCAGGAGGCAACTGTAAATGTGTCCAGAGAATGTTGCCGTTAATGACTACATAAATCTGGATATAATTTTCACGGCGTACTAATAATTTAGGCTAAAACAATTATTAAAATTAAATTTGCATTTTTTGTTTCATTTTGTAGAAATGTAGACTAAGGAAAAACCTTTGCTTACTGAAATTCAAAAGCAACGGCGTTTTAATTGGACTAAGGAAATGTGGGCTGAACTCATATTTACTGAGGAATCTAAATTCGATGTTTGTGTTGGCGTTTTTCGAAAAAGGGTTATTAGTACCAAAAATGAAGCATTCCATAAAGACTGCCTCAAATGAACTGTGAAGTTTCCACAGGGTGTCATGATTTGGGGATGCATGAGTAACAAGGGGGTTAGCAAATTTGAGTTTGGGAGGGTACAATAAACGCAGTTATATATCAAGATATTTTAACAAGAAACTTCCTCCATTCTGCACAACTTGTTGAACATGAAAATTTTATTTTTCAATAAGATGCGCTCTGTCACATGACCAAAACAACAAAAAAATGATTTGGGGACAATAACATTAAGGTATTGTTTTGGTAATCGAGCAGTCCTGACTTAAATATCATCGAAACGCTATGGTATAAGTTGAAGAAATCATTGCGTAACACCCCACAATGCAAAATTCCAGAACTAAAGGACAAAATAACAGAGATTTGGAATTCGGTTACTCCCGAGTTAGTAGATTTTATGCCAAAGCGAATTCAGTCAGTTATTAAGACCAACGGTGATATTACACCCTACAAAAGTCAAATAATTTTTAAAAAATTCAAGTTCGTCCCAATATTTATGTGTCAGAAAATTTGTGACTTTTTTATTACCTAATAAATTATGTATGTAGTTTAGACAAACTAAAAATAAAATACGTTCTGATAACATTATTCTGTAATAAGTATTTCTAACCAATTTATAAATTATAAATTAATAAGATTAACTTATTTAATCAAGTAATTACATCTATTTTAACTTATTAAGTACCCTCCGAATATACAAGGTGTCCGAGGATAGAGACGAAAAATTTTTAGGTACGATTCTTAAATACATTCTGCATTGTCCTGTATAATTTTTTTATCCAGAATCCGTTTTTTTAATTTTATCTTCCATATAAAGTCCTTAAATTTAATAATTACTCCGAGTAGGCATCGTTTATGTTCAAATTGGAATTTAACTTTTCGATTCAAAATAAACCAATTTTTCATCATGTATCAAATTTGTAACTATTTTCTATACTAGTTTTCAAAATAAATTAAATGAAACGTGAACATAATTATTTAATATTTATTTTTCAAATTCCAAATTTGAACACTAATAATAATTCTTTAATTATAAAAATTGCTTTCGATCGCAAATCATCTCAGCTACAAATTTCATGTATAACGGTAATCAAATAGTTTAGAAGACTGGCTTCTTGTTATACAACAGTGTTTTATTTTTTCAATCTACAATTTTCAACATTCAAGAGATGATTGCTCGAAAACTAACCCGGATTGGGAATAATTATACAGGACAATGCAGAATTTATTCAAGAATCACCTAAAATATTTCGTGTCTATCCTGGGACACCCTGTATAATTGTTAGGACTCTAGAAAGTATAAGAAAACTTTGTTTTGTGTTAATTTTATAGATAGTACAGGGCATTTAGACTTTGCTGGGAAATAATTCCGAGAAGAATTTGGCCTCCGATTTTCGAAAGTGTATACGTATACGAGCCGGAAAACACATTTTGCACAATTCTACCCTGTGGTGCAACGCCGCCATGTTATTTTTAAAGATTGTTTTAAATTTTCGCACATAAATCGCGTATTTCCGATTTTACAAGAAAATGTTTCAATGAAATTAATTTGCAAATTGAATTCTCTACAAAATTGCACTGATGACTTTTTTCGCTAATTGCAATTGTTTACAAGTTACAGTGCAATTTGTTATAAAAAATAGGGAATTATTTTTTATACTTACTCGTTATATCTTTTTTTACGTTGCTCTAATCGAAAAATTGTACATATAAAAAGTGGAGAGCTTTCAATTACCTATATTTTTTACGAAAAAAGATTTTGATGTAACCAATACTTCTCCCTCTGCTGCGCATGGAAGATGAACATGTTTACATAGAGCTCGATCCCATAAGCAAATTAATATATCTATTATTATTGGAATTATTTCGAGACAAATTTTGCATTCGAATTTTGAAAGTATATAAGTATACAAGCTAGGAAAAATATTTTGCACAATTCTACCCTATGGTGAAAAGCCGCTATCTTGTTTTTAAGAGTATATATATAGTTATTCACGTATAAATCGCGTATTTTCGAATTTAGAAGAGAATGTTTCAATTACATTAGTTTGCAAATTAAAATCTCTACAAAATTGCACTGCTGACTTTTTTCGCTAATTGCAGTTGCTCTTAAATTACAGTGCAATTTGTTATAAAAAAATTTATAAAAAATACCACATGTGCCACACAGGATAGTGATTAATTGATTGTGGTACTCTTGTTGACTTTCTCTATTGGTAAAGTCATGCGAACGGATTTTCTATAATCAATTTAAAAAAATCAGAATAGAGACTTAAACAAAAATATTTGCGTTATAATGTTATATGTATTATTATAACATCGTCAGGAAATTTATGCGTGGCAGGTTACGATAAACACTATTCGCATGATTAAGTTCAAGACTTTTTAATTTTATCGAAGCAAATTTTCGATTAGAGCAATGTAAAAAAATATATAACAAATATAAAGAAATCATCCCCTATTTTTTATAACAAATTGCACGGTAACTCCTAAACAATTGCAATTAGTGAGTGTCACCAGTGTAATTTTGTAGAAAATTCAATTTGCAACAAAATTGTATTGAAACATTTTCTTCTGAAATCGAAAATACGCGATTTATATGCGAAAAACTGAAACTACCATTAAAAATAAGATAGCGGCTTTTCACCACGGGGTAGAATTGTGCAAAATGTGTTTCCCAGTTTGTGTACTTGTACACTTTCAAAATTCGCATGCAAAATTCGTCTCAAAATAATTCTAATAAGAAAATTTCGCGATGATTTTTTTATAGATATATTCATTTGCTTATGGGATCGAGCTATATGAAAACATGTTCATCTTCCATGCGCTGCAGAGGGAGAAGTATTGGTCACATCAAAATCTTTATTTCAGAAAAAATATAGGTAATTGAAAGCTCTACATTTTTCTTTTTATACGTACAATTTTTCGATTAGAGTGCCGTAAAAAAGATATAACGAGTATAAAAAAATAATCCCATATTTTTTATAACAAATTGCACTGTAACTTGTAAAAAATTGCAATTAGCGAAAAAGTCATCAGTGCAATTTGGTAGAGAATTCAATTTGCAAATTAGTATCTTCGAAACATTTTCTTGTAAAATCGAAAATACGCGATTTATGCGCGAAAAACTAAAACAATGCTTAAAAACAAGATGGCAGCGTTGCACCACAGGGTAGAATTGTGCAAAATGTGTTTTCCGGTTCGTATACTTATACACTTTTGAAAATCGGAGGACAAATTCGTCTCGGAATTATTTCTCAGAACACCATGTACTGAAATCTAAATGCCCCCTACTAAGATCTTAATAAACATACCAGATTTAAATTTAATTTTTTATAAATAGGTACTCCACTAGAATCGGGAACAAGTAGATTAGATAATAATTACTATAAAACTAATTATGAATTTTACTTTCCTCTTGAAAGATTATTGTGTATAATGCTAATAATATATGTATATTTATTGATCCAAAAGATTATAGACAGTAATATGGGTTATGCCAAATACTGATAAGTTGGTTAAAAATATACTTAATACATATTAACAAAAATTTACAAACAGTATAGTGTCCACTAAAAACTAAAATAAGAATTAAAATCGGCAATCAAAAACCATTTCAAAATGCTTTACATTCAAAATAAATATGATGTGGACTATCCAACCCAAGAAATTTTAAATTTCTTACTTTTGAAGCATCGATTTGTTTTATTTTATTATTTGTCAGTATACATAATTCCAACTTACAGGATGAAATTGCATGTTAATAGGTTTTACTACATTCATACTAATAGTCCTTCAGCTAGGGGTCAAAAGGTAGGAAGTAAAAGCGGGAAGTGTTTTCTGAAGGTTTTTTGGTCGCTGAATCCGAATCCGTGCGTCGTTTTTCAATAAAGTGGTGCAAACAAAAGTTATTAACAATTTATTGTTTAAAACGCAATAACACGAAAAGTATAGATTTTACCGAGCATTTTACCAAAAAAAGTTTCAAACAAAAGTTGTTCAAAATAAAAAGACTCTCCGAAAAGTTCATATGGTATTTTGTCATAAAGTCGCACGGACAAAAGTTATTAACAATTTATTGTTTAAATGTTTAAATTAACTCGAAAACGAAAAGTATACATTTTACCAAAAAAAATTTCAAACGAAAGTTGTTCAAAATAAAAAGACTCTCCGACAAGGTCATACGGTATTTTGTCATAAAGTTGCTCGGAGAAAAGTTAATGACAATTTATTGTTTAAAATGCAATAACTGGAAAAGTGTACATTTTACCAAAAAAAGTTTCAAACAAAAGTTGTGCAAAATAAAAAGACTCTCCGAAAAGTTCATATGGTATTTTGTCATAAAGTCGCACGGACAAGAGTTATTAACAATTTATTGTTTAAATGTTTAAATTAACTCGAAAACGAAAAGTATACATTTTACCAAAAAAAATTTCAAACGAAAGTTGCTCAAAATAAAAAGACTCTCCGAAAAGGTCATATGGTATTTTGTCATAAAGTTGCTCGAACAAAAGTTAATGACAATTTATTGTTTAAAATGCAATAACTGGAAAAGTGTACATTTTACTAAAAAAGTTTCAAACAAAAGTTGTGCAAAATAAAAAGACTCTCCTAAAATGTATGCTTTTTGGTTTGTTTCGTTTTAAACAATAAATTGTTAATAACATTTGTTCGAGCGACTTTACGACAAAATACCACATGACCTTTTCGGAGTCTTTTTATTTTGCACAACTTTTGTTTGAACCTTTTTTTGGTAAAATGTATACTTTTCGAGTTATTGCGTTTTAAACATTTAAACAATAAATTGTTAATAACTTTTGTCCGTGCGACTTTATGACAAAATATCATATGACCTTTTCGGAGAGTCTTTTTATTTTGAACAACTTTTGTTTGAAACTTTTTTTGTTATAATGCTCGGTAAAATTTATACTTTTTAAGTTATTGCGTTTTAAACAATAAATTGTTAATAACTTTTGTTTGCACCACTTTATTGAAAAACGACGCACGGATTCGGATTCAGCGACCAAAAAACCTTCAGAAAACACTGCGTCGTCTCATCCCATTTTTACTTCCTACCTTTTGACCCCTAGCTGAAGGACTATAAGATTGCTACTTATTATCCTTAAAATAATTAAAACAAACCGTAAGTTTTAAATTTAAATAACTTGGGGCAGCTTCTATATCCACATTAGTTGTTGTTAATAATGTAATATTCCCGATTATACAATGAAATTTGTGGTTATTTTCTGTATGTATAAATTTTTGTTCTCTTCTCCTGTTTTTATTTTTACCTGGCCGGATAATCTTCATTACAAATAACGTGTAAATCAATCTTCACATAAAATTCCGTTGTACCAGAGCTGCCTTGTAAAGGAGTTAAAGTGATGGATAAATTTAGGGGGCTCCATTTGTTACCTCCCGACTTGTCTCGCAAATCTTTCACATCCTCACCATAAATTCCCTGCAGAAATATAACAAGCGTATTTTAGACAATTGTTTAAGTTAGTTTTGCAAATTGATTTACCTGTAATGCTTCTAATTCGTTATTTTGTCGGGATTCTACCGTTTCTTCTGTGGACATTTTGGCATGCTGTTTTTTTGGTAAGGTAAAAAATCTAGTATATTCAGCAAATTCAAGTTTTACCACTCAAACACAAACGGAATCTAACCTATAAAATCCGATAATCGACGATCGACGACAAATGACGTTTGTTTAGGAAGTTGGTAAGTGGTTGGTAACATCTGGGGATATTTCGTATTTGACCGTTTTTAATGACAGCTGGACAGCTACTAAAGAAAAGTTGGCCAGTTTTTGTCATCATCTTTCCATTATCTTGTTGATCAGTAAGTTTGTGTTTGTTATAATTATTTGCAACGTACAAAAGGTTAACATTTATGTGCAATAAAAGTGATCTGAACTTGTGCTGAGGCTTTCTCAAAGTATATTAGTGCCGGCGTCACCATGTCGGACGAAAGTCACCCAAAAACACTGTATGTAGGCAATCTGGACTTGACGGTATCGGAGGATTTATTGTGTACCTTGTTTGGACAAATCGGTCCAGTGAAAGGGTGTAAAATTATTAGGGAGCCCGGAAATGATCCATATGCCTTTGTCGAATTTACGAATCACCAATCGGCGTCTACAGCGCTGGCGGCAATGAATAAACGTGTGTTTTTAGAAAAAGAAATGAAAGTAAACTGGGCCACAAGTCCAGGAAACCAACCCAAACAGGATACTTCCAACCATCATCACATATTTGTGGGTGACTTGTCGCCGGAAATAGAGACTGAAACGTTAAGAGAGGCCTTTGCTCCATTTGGGGAAATATCAAACTGTCGTATTGTAAGAGATCCACAAACTCTGAAATCGAAAGGTTACGCATTTGTGTCGTTCGTTAAGAAAGCCGAGGCGGAAAACGCCATCCAGGCGATGAATGGCCAGTGGTTAGGCTCACGTTCGATCCGTACTAATTGGTCTACAAGAAAACCACCACCGCCACGCACCGAAAAACCATCGCAACGAACCAAACAACCCACATTTGATGAAGTGTACAATCAGAGCTCCCCAACAAACTGTACCGTATACTGTGGGGGTTTCACCAGCGGACTTACGGAGGAACTCATGCAGAAGACTTTTGCCCCGTTTGGCACCATACAGGACATACGTGTCTTCAAAGACAAGGGTTATGCGTTTATCAAATTTGCCACAAAGGAAAATGCTACACATGCTATCGAAACCATTCACAACACGGAAATCAATGGGCAAATGGTCAAGTGTTTCTGGGGAAAGGAAAATGGCGGCATGGGGGCGAGTGACTCGGGTGCTGCTATGGCTCCAGGCTCTTCTGCTACACCCTCGGCGGCCCCGCCATATTCTTATGGATATGGGGGCTACTGGTATCCACAAGGATATGGTACGGGTTACATGCAAGGGTATCCGTATCAGCAGTATACTCAGTACCCGGCGGCAGGGCAGCAATACTGTATGATGACCCAGCAAGGACAATGGGCTGCACAACCAGGACAACAACCAAATGTGCCCGTTATGTACAGTTCCGTACAAAAGTACCCTTCGCAATGAACAATTTATGTTATTACAACACGTGCTGCAAAGTTAAGGAAGTGCTACGAATAAAAAGTGCAGCAGCAGCATACTGTGTAACCCATCATTATGAATATAAGAGACAGTTTTCAAATGAAATTACATATTAAGTGTAGGTTTTTTTTAATTACCATCATAACACTTTGAACAAAACTGTTTTGTATGATAATTATTATGATTCTTATAGTAACCATGTGTAATATGATTTTAACTTAAATGGTCGATAACGAAATTTTTTCTGAATTTTTACATGTAATCGTCAAGCGCTTTTTACTTTTGTTCTTGGAAACAAATCAAAGTGTGGTGGTATTTAAAACATTCTTAAAGCGTGATAAAAGTATAAAAGTTTAAATTCTTTTTCATTTGACAGTCAAAACGATATCGTTTGCATGTTTGAAGATGTTTGCTAGGTCCGAGACTGTCTGACAATAGAATTTCTATGGACTAAAGCAAAAATGTGACATTATTTGCAGAACTTATCTGTAGATTTATAATGTAAATTTAGATTAGTAGGTATACTTTAACAATAAGTAATATCACGGTTATCAGATGTACACAAATAATTTCATGAATGAATATTAAGTGATGTCACCGTGAAGAAATTTTATAAAAAAATATGTATATGCTAGTGTTAATAAAAATTTCAGGTCTGGGATGTTTTCAGGTTTTCTTTACATTATCCCGGAAATTTCCTCCAATTATCTCTACAACAGACTCAGGTAAAAAGTTGTCCTCCAATATATATCTCTTTCATGGTCAATGTAAAACCATTTTAAGGGTAACCGTAAAGTAATTGTTTGGGTTTTAGTGAAACATGACCATTTTTTGTGGTGCACAAATCATTTATTTGCTACCTGCAAAAAATTTTATATTATAAGGCACGTAAACGATAAAAAAAACTACAAATCTTAAACAAAGCATTTATATCTTTTTAAGCAGATAACACAAAATAAATATGTAAGGCGATTTAAAATAAGTAGGTAATCATTTTTATGATAAATTTTGTCATTTACTACAGGAACTCATAAAATATACATTATTTGTCTATTATAAATTTTACAATAAATCTAACTTTCTTTTTCTGGAATTTAGTCGTTATAAGCTGGTAATTTTCGAAAAGTTATTATATATCTATTTGTAGACAATTTAAATTACGCAAACATTATTATGCTATTTGCCTTTAGAAAACTTGCAGTTTGTTTTGCACTAAACGATTTAACAAGCTGATATTTTGAAAATTTTAATTATTCTAGAAATTATAGTTGTAACAATTTCTAACATATTGTTTTCTATACATTTTACCTTTGTTCATTCTTGCATAAATCATTATTGCATTATAGAAAGTTACATACGCAGTTCTAAATAATTTTCCAAATTCCAAGCTGAAGTAAATAATTAAGTAAGGAGAGAGGAGATTTTCTATGTATAACGCATAATGGAAATACGAGGGGTGGCTAAAAAGCAAATATTTTCAGAATCACTCTGTAGATTAAAAACTAAGACAGCCATGACAAATTTGACCCCGGAATCTTTCGTTTCGGAAAAAAGTAGGATACTAAAGCGAAAACCGCAACAGTCTATCTTTGATAATAATAAATCCAATACCCGTTAAAAGTGTCGAAAATGAGACACCCTGTACAGGAGCGTCAAAACGTCTGCACGATGGATTTTTTTTTATTTTTGATTTATTAAAAAACGCCATAAATGTACCTATTAATCATTATACCTAATATAAGATCAGAGGTTCGTCGTAGTGAAATAAGTCCTCTAAGTTCTTGGTTCTTTGAAACGCTATATCTCGTGAACGATTGTCCCTACAAAAAAACTTTCGAATAAGTTTTTATAGCAAATCGCCTCAGCTACAAATGAGGCCTTTATATTTTTTTAATAAAGATCGTCGTTCTCAAGATATTTGCAAGAAACTGTTTTTCGCGACATTTGACCTCGCGTAACTCAGCCCGCGGCAATCAAGTCGATGGGGAACTTTCACACATTATCGAGGGCCATAATACTAAGGTGCATGCAAAATTCAGCATGTTAAAAAAATTTCCAATGTCAATTTCTTTTTGACTAAAAATATGCCTATTGAAATAAGTACCTACGAGAGGCTTCACAAAACTACTTGAAATGAACCGAATATAAGAAATGAATTTATGAGAAATTTAGCACGATTCCATTGAAATATACTTAATCAAAAATATTCGAAAGAATTTAAGAAAAATAAATTTACATCGAAATATAATTTTCTTAATATTCCAAAACATATATCTCCTTTTTCGATCACACAAATAAAACAATATTTTTTGCACTAATTAAAGTATTCACTTAAAAAAACAACAATCATAGATGAAATTTATTTTATGGATCTACAAAAAAAAATTTAACAATTATTTAAAAAAAATATACTTCTTATAAATGGGAAAAATATTTTTTGAGTTAGAAAATAATTTAATTTTTAATTAATTATTTTTTTTATACATTTAAAAGCGGCTCAGTTACGTTCGTACTATTGCTTTGGGTGTTTTCGTTTGTGATTTTTTTCGACTTCGAGATTTTGATGGATTTACACGTTATGAGGGCACCTGAATCCATTTTGACCATTTTCGCCATGATGTCTGTCTTTCTGCGTGTCTGTCTGTGTCCACCATAACTCAAAAACGAGTTATCGGATTTAATTCAAAAAAACGAGATAGGTATTCTAAAAACTCTTATATCTATGTATGTACAGAGTGGTCCAGGTTGAACATCATTAATTTTGGGAGGTGATAGAGCATCATGAAAAAAGTAGACTTTTATTAAAAAACTTTGCTCAAAAATGTTTCATAACAAAGATACAGGGTGTCAAAGTTTAAAATAAAAACTCGTTTTCTTAACATAACTTCTAAACCACTTGAACGATTTCCATTAAATTTCGCACACAGAGTAATGTAGTACATTTCAAGATAATGATGGGGCTCATTTATAAAAAAATCTCCAGTGGCGTAGATACTGGGGGCCATTCCACTTTTCCCTCCAATTTTCGACGCCACTGGATGCGAGGATTGTCTGTTTAATTTAGAGAAAATAGTTACTCTCGACAAATTTTAATTTAAGGTTTCGTTTATGGGATATTTGAGTTTGAAGGTTTGGAAACACAATATCAAATGCTGTACTGAATTAAAGAAAATTTCGGTTAGGTCTGAAAAATTCGGAAAATTGCCATCAAGTCTTGGCAGCGATTAATTCCGTTGCTAAAAGAGTTCGAAAATGTATCAAAGCTTATTTTGAGAACTTATTCAAAATTTTCTTTAATTCAGCATAGCATTTGATGTTGTGTTTCCAAACCTTCAAACTCAAATATCTCAAAAGCGAAACCTGAAATAAAAAATTTTCAAGAGTAACTATTTCCTCTAAATTGAACAGACAATCCAAAAATTAATGACGTTTAACCTGGACCACCCTGTATTTCTCATAGTGCGCGTTGAATCCGAAATCCGACACCCGAGATAGACTAGTGACTAAAGGGAGTTGACTGCCATACGAAAGGTCGCGGGTTCGAATCCCAGAAGGACCATTATTTTTTTTTACTGGTTTCTATGATAACGAAAACAATAATAATAAATAAATGTGATTTTATATTAATAACGTGTTGAATGTCGACTGCATATGATTATTGGCTACCCCTTCAGTATTTTCCAAAGATTGAAACTGTTTCATGGTAAAGTATAAGAAAGTCATGTGTTGGACACATCAGATATTTTATCTAACAATTTTGGTCATTGCAGAATTTTTCTATTTGGAAAGTTACAAAAGTTATAGAAGAATGCCATAAGGTCAGGGTTTTGACGGACCCTATATACTGCCATTATTAATATAATAATCGATGGAAGACCTTCCTCTGTATAGTTACCTCAAAATTCTGTTGGTCTTGTATAAAAATTCAGAAAATAAAGTGTACAAATAATAAATAAATATTTTCTTAAAGGTCACATGATTGCAGTATATTATACAATGAAAGTTACCCCAATCAATATTTCCCGTAATGCTCTCTGTAGGTTAATACAACCACCCTCACACCACGTAAAATCTTTTCAATTACTTTTCCTAAAGAGATGAAGTTAAATTTCTTGTAAAAATCATGTTTAAATTTTGAGCGTTTCCAGCAATTTTCAAATAGTTTCCGGAAGTCTCTGTCGCACTTATTGCAATATGCATAAATATGTCCTTGTCCCATTATAACCGAATTTTACGATAAAAATAATAAGTGTTGTATTTTAGATTATTCACAAAAAATCTCCCGGTATAAAATCACATTTATTTATTAATTATTATTGTTATCGGTACCATAGAAACCAGTAAATAACAAAATAATAATGGTCCTGCTGGGATTCGAACCCGCAACCTTCCTTTTGGCAGCCAAGTCCCTTTAGTCACTAATCTATCTAGACTGTTGGTCGGATTCAACGATCAACGCACACTATGAGAAATATGTGTTTTAAAATATCACGTTTTTTTTGAAAAATTTTTCACGAAATTTAAAAAAAAAGTTCAAACAAAATTTGTTCAAAATTTAATTCTAAATCAATGTTAACGAATAAAAAAATACCGTAAATTGCTTATTTTTCAAGATATTCCTTAAAAACCTAAAAATGTCTTCAGGTAAGTGTCACTTATTGTTTTGGTGCTAGATGAAAAAGATTTAATTTGTTCAAACTCTTAAATATGAAATTTGAATCAAATCGGATAACTCGTTTTTGAGTTATGATGGATACAGACAGACATCATGGCGAAAATGGTCAAAATGGATTCAGGGGCCCTCAAAACGTGTAAATCCATCAAAATCTCGATGCCGAAAAAAATCACGATTACTATACTTACTTTCTTATTACTTCGTATAAGAAAGTAAAAATGCTACTAGTTTGCTAATTTAACGCGTACATACATATATCCTACTATATTCTTTTCTTTTAGTATAAAAGATTTTCCTGACGTGTTGGGCATTCCTATGGTGCAAGATAAATGGCCAGTAAATACAGCAAAACTCCAGGACAAATGTTACTGAAGCACTTAGTGCAACAAGGCATTATTGTAATTCCCAAAAGTGCAAATCTAGATAGAATCAGGGCCAACATAGATTTGTTGGATTTTGAACTAAGTGACGAGAACTTAGAAAAACTGAATGATTTAGACAAGGGAAAGAAAGGACGAATATTTAATTTTCTATTTTTTAAAGGCGTGGAAAACCACCCTGAATATCCATTCAAATCGGAAATACAAAAATAATATTGTTTAAATATTGTTAAGAACTATACTTACCTATATTTGTACTTTGTAGATAATAAAATATCATAGTACAAATTTTATTTTTTTTAGTTTTGTTAGCATGAAAACCAAGAAAATAAATATTAAAAACTGTAGTTAAACGAAACATTCTAGTATGTTTTATTTAACTGATGCTATAAAGATACTTTTTTCAAATCAAAAATTATTGTTCAAAAACTAGAAGAAAGAACGTAAATAAACTTGTTTTTTGAGACCGGTAATTTTGTTAAAATTTTTAAAAATGTGCGAATATATCGAAAACTGTTGAATTTAGAAAATGGCACATTATCATTTTTTCACCTAAAATTAAATGTATAATCTGAAAATGCAACAATACGTATTAGAGCGTTTCATAGTAAATTGCTGTGCTGCCGTGATTAAACACCCTGTACAAGTGGTAATAATTTTATGTTATGGAACGGATAAATTTTAACAACTTTCGTCATTGCAGAATTTTTCTATTTGGAAAGTTATAAGTAGAAGAATGTCAGGGTTTTGGTGGACCCTGTATATTTTCAATCTTAGTATAATAACCGATGGAAGACTTTCCTCTGTATAGTTATTTTATTAGCTCAAAATTTTGTTGGTTTTGTTTAAAAAAGCAGATAATAAAGTATATAAACAATAAATAAACATTTCCTTAAAGGTCACATGATTGCGGTATATTATACAATCGCTACCCACGAAAGTCACCCCAATCGATATTTCCCTTAACCCCTAAATATCCTCTCTGTAGGTTAATACAACCTCACGCCACGTAAAATCAACTTTGGTCTCAATCAAAATTAAATTTTAAAACAAAAAAATTCGAAAAAAATCTTCGTTTCTATCAAAACGGATAATTTAATATAACTAATACAGATCTAAAAATAGTGTCAAGTTCACAACGCAAACATTTTTGAACCTAAACTAATTTAAAAATAGAGCACCACAAAACTCATAGTAAAATCAGCTGCACAGTGCAGTTGTAAAAAGTAGCAGTGGCACGTAGGGTAATTTTGCAGAGCTTTAAACCAACTATCATGAAGTGTATTAAGTTGTGTGGAAATATTGAAATGCCCATTGTGGGTTTGGGCACGTGGAGAGCACAACCAGAGGAAATCGAAAAGGCTGTTACAACTGCTTTGGAATCTGGATATAGACACATAGGTAAATAGGAAATTGACAAATTATAAATATTTATAGTCCAGGTAGGTATTCTATTTATTTTAGAGGCAACAAGAGATCGGATGAAATATTTTTTTACATAACTTAAAATAAGAGGAATTGCAAACATAGTTTGTGATTTCGGAAATTATAAAAGATAGAGAATCAATTCATTAAGACAAAATTTATAGAATTTGATGTACAAATCTGTCAACCAAATCACGAAATCTCTTTTCATTTCTGAATTATTCTGAAAAAAATAGATTTAAAATTTTTGTCTGTACGGTTATTTCGTAGCGGACTAATTTGGTAAAAACCTTTGAGCATCTTTTTATGCTAAATAGGAAAAAGTTTTTATAAAGTTTATGTTAATGAAGTAAAAATGCCTTGTGGGTTTTAAAGGTATAATTCAGGAACTAAACTAGATTTAAGTTTTGGACGAAATCTATCTCTCTCTCTTATGGTTTCCAAAATTTCAATGGTGGACTTATTTCACCAATCTGCATTGAAAGTGTATACAGAGTAGTTAGTCTTAATATAATAGGTAGTAAGTATAGATTATAACATAATTAAAACTTGTTATACAGGTTGGTCCTAAATGATTGCGGAAGATTTCAGGGGGTGATTACCGAGGAAAACATTCCAAATTAAAGTTTATTCTTTTATTTTAAGTTACAAAATGTTTTCATCGAGAAAATAGATTATTTTAAAAAACATGAAAAAAATCTATGATATTGTTGAAATTGAAAATGACCACTCCTAGCCACTCAATGTCAAATATTTCCGAACACGCTAAAAAATGTAAGGAGTATTTAATTCCCTGATTTTGTAAATTAAGCCATTTAGGACCTAAGTTCAGATGAATTTTTTACCTTAGAATAAGCTCAGAAATCACCCTCCCGAAATCTTTCACAATCATTTAGGACCACCCTATAGAGGGTGTCCCAGCTTATATCGTCAGGATTTCACCAGTCGATAGTTTATCGAAAATTAAAGGTGGTTTGTCTAATAAACTAGGGTCGAATTTTGCTTCCTTTTTGATGTACAGGGTGTCCCATTTTCGACACTTTTAACGGGTATTGGCGTTATTATCAAAGATAGAGTGTTGCGGTTTTCACATTCCTATCCTACTTTTTTCCGAAACGAAAGATTCCGGGGTCAAATTTGTCATGGTTCTCTTAATTTTTAATCTACAGAGTGATTCTCAAAATCTTTGTTTTTTAGACACCCTCGTATTTCCGTTATGCATCTACTTATCAAATAGGTGAAAACTGATCCTAATGAGTTTTTTACGTAGAATTCAGTGGCGTAGGCAGTTTTTGTGTAAAAGGTTTAGTTTTTGAGATATTGCCCAAACTTATGTTTTTTTAAATGGGACACCCTATATATTGTTTTTTATATTGATTAAGCAATATTTGGGCTTTCCAAAAATATATAATACTTAATATTTATTTTGAAAAACAAGCTCAAAATTCGATATTTTAAATAATTTATACTTTATTTATAACAGTAGGCCATGGCTAGTTTATTAGAAACAAACTGGGACACCCTGTATGTATACTTACGTATTAACTAACTAGTTTTAATTACGTTACCTATAATGTGCTTTTAGAAAAGGTTTCCTTAACTTTTTAATTTTTCCGAACTCAAATTTACAATGACTGGACTATGAAACATAAAAAGTTTTTCAAAAGAAAATGATAATTAAATTTAATTTAAATTTCCAAATAATTTTGGAGAAATACAGGGTGTGTCACGACGAGTTGACAGTAGACATACACATAACTCTATTACTAAACACAATTTAGTTCTAAAAATTGGTACACGCCCATTATACAATGTGCTCTATTTAACGAAAATATTGCCAGCTTTCTGGTACTTCCGGTTATACCGGAAGTAGACACAAACTTTGTTATTTTAAATGGAACACCCTGTATATTTTTAAATTTTTAGATTCTACACTTCATTTTAGACATCAAAGTATTAAGGTTGTATGGTCCTAACATTAACGGTGTTATAATTATTTACACTTTTTAATTTTTTTTTACAAAAACATATTAGATGTAAATAAAAATTCGAATCTTGACAATGACACATTTTTTCCAAAGTTTTTTTCTTACGTTTGAGGTAGGAATATACAAGCAATTAGGTGATATAGTTTTGGAAAACTTGCTTCATGGGTGTCGGTGGTTGTCCGTTCATTTTTAAAAACTTCGATCAATGATAACTTTATTTTTTTAAATGGAACACCCTATATATTTCCACATTTTCGAATTCGACACTTAATTCTAGACGTAAAAGTATTAAGGTTGTAAAGTCTTAAAATTAACGGTTATATAATTACGTTTTTTCCAATTTTCAAGGTATTAAAAATTAACGATCAACCATAAGCACCCTGTAGATATAAAATAAGTTTTACAAAACCATATTACCATGTTTCTTCTACATTTCTACGTCCTTTAAAATTTGTTTTTATTATATTTAATTCAATATTTTTTATTTTTATTTATTTATTTTAATTAAGTAATTATGTTTCTTCCAATTTTTTCATACAAAAACTTAGAGTCAAACATTTTCATATTTTACTAATGACACGTTCTTTCAAAAAATAAACCAAATTTTAGTGGACGCAGAAATGTACAAGAAACATGGTAATATGGTTTTAAAAAACTTATTTTATACAGGGTGCTTGTGATAGACTGTTAATTTTAAAAAAACGTAATTAATTATAATACCGTTAATTTTAAGACCTTACAACCTTAATACTTTTATGTCTCGAATTAAATGTAGAATTCGAAAATTTAGAAATATGTAGGGTGTTCCATTTAAAAAAATTAAGTTATCATTGATTAAAGTTTTTAAAAAGGAACCCTGTATAAAGCAAGTTTTCCAAAACTACATCAGCTTATTTCTTGTATATTCCTACTTCATACACAAGAAAAAAATTTTGGAAAAAACGTGTCATTGTCAAGATTCGAATTTTTATTTACATCTATGTTTTTGTAAAAAGAAGTGTTAATAATTATGATGCCGTTAATGTTAGGACCATACAACCTTAATACTTTTATGTCTAAAATGAAGTGTAAAATCTAAAAATTTAAAAATATACAGGGTGTTTCATTTAAAATAATAAAGTTTGTGTCTACTTCCGGTATAAGCGGAAGTACCAGAAAGGTGGCAATATTTTCATTAAATAGGGCACATTGTATAATGGGTGTGTACCAATTTTTAGAACAAATTGTGTTTAGCAATAGAGTTATGTCTACTGTCAACTCGTCGTGACACACCCTGTATATCTGATGTGTACCTAGCCAGAAAATGACTTTCATATACAAACGTAATTGAATTTATTTTATGCGATGGTAAATGAAATACTCGATTGCAAATTTGGAGTTCAAGTGAAAAACATCAATTTTATTAAATTATGTTAATTTTATTTCTCTTTTTCTACGAAACTGCCAGAAATATTTTAAATTCATTTATGCACCGTCTGTAATTATTTCTTCTTAAAAATAACATCCTTTGCTATATTATATTGCAAACTGACTAAAAATCCAAAATTTCAATGACATTTTACAAATTTGTAAAAACGACCGTTTCAAAAGTCTATTCGAAATCAATTTTTTCTTTCAATTTGGGTTAATAAATTCTAAACTATCCTCTACTTTGTTGATGATTTTCTTTCTTTTATTTACCAACATTGAGCTTTGCAAAACTGTAGTCTAAGGGCCGGTTGTATAAAAATTTAATCGCTAGATAATCCTCCAAAGAGGATAAACTCCCATAGAAACGATTGTTGATTACAATTATCACTATAGATATTTTGGAGGATAAAAATTTAACACTGCAATTAAAGTTTTATACAACCGGCCCTAAGTGAAAATCCGGTGTACTTAGAGCTACAAATTTTCAAAGTGGAGTATGTAAAAGATTGATCAGTAAATTTTATTTTATCTTAATAAAAACGACATTTGTGGTTTACAAAAGTAAGTAAAACTCAGATATCTGATTTGGAAGAATTTTTAAAGTGAAGCATGATTTATGAGAAGTTTTAGTTTTTCTCATTTCTGCAAAAATTATCTAAATTATCAGTCGTAATGTTAATAATATTTTTCAATGTTGACACTTCCACCTAGTGGACGAGTTTCAAAATCAAATATGCTTTATTACTGAATGTGCATAACTTAAAAATATTTTCCACTATACAGAGCACGCACGCACGTTAACTTTCTTATTTTAAATGGCTCACTACTGTAACTTCGTTATTATTGGAGCTACAAAGTCGGTTAAATTAGCAATCTAGTAGAATTTTTTCCACTGATTACAATGGTGAAAACAGAAAAACAATTGAGTAACGGGTTTACGAGTTACTTATTAAAATAACTCGTGAACGGGAGAATAGAACACTGTATTTTTGCAACAATTGATGATGCATTAAATTCTTCAATTCTTAGGGGAAAATTCAAGTTTCCAAATAAAAATTATAGAGATACAATTTTCTAAAATTCGTTGTTCTATTTTTGTTATTCAAATTAAATCAGATAATTTTTAGACACTGCCTTTAATTACAATACCGAGGAACCAATAGGAGAATCTCTAAAAAAATGGTTCGATTCTGGAAAAGGATCCAGACAAGACGTTTTTATAACAACAAAGGTAAATAAAATTCCAAAACTTTTATTAAATTATATTTAATATTACGCTTTCTTATAGCTGCCCAATGTTGGTAACAGGCCAAAAGACGTTGAGAGATTTTTAACTATGTCTTTAGAGAAACTCAAATTAGACTACGTAGATTTATATCTAATCCACATGCCATTTAGTTTTCATTGTAATGAGAGTAATTTTGCACCGGTGGTTAACGAAGATGGTACTTTCAGCTTGGACAACAATAATGATATTATTGGTACATGGAAGGTAATTGCTACAAGTTTTACATAAATATAAATTATATTTGATGTACTTAGAAGATATTTTGTCTAGGAAATGGAGGCACAAGTTAAGAATGGACGAGCAAAAGCAATTGGTTTGTCGAATTTTAACGAGGAACAAGTTCGACGAATTTACAGTCTAGCTGAAATAAAGCCAGCGGTTTTGCAAGTGGAGCTGCATGCTTACATGCAACAAAAAGAGTTGAGGAACGCTTGTAAGGAGCTTAATATTGCTGTTACTGCTTACTCGCCGTTAGGAAGTCCTGGGGCCAACCAACATTTCAATAACAAATATAACTACGAGTAAGTAAATGAACAATCATTTTGACTTTAAGTTCTTGGTGCTAGTTTTGTCACATACCACTACCAAAAATGGAAGTCGTCGGTGTTTGTAATATAAAAGTTGGACCAAGCGTGAGCCAAGTATACAGGCTGTTTCAAATTCGCTTCTCACTACAGGGATCTCAGAAACGGTAAGAGATACAGCTTTGGTTAAATTGGGGCAAAGTTGCGTAATATGGTGGCCAATAATAAGCCGTTTAGAAATCGAAAATATCTTTTGTAGTTCTAGAGATTTTTTGAAAAAACCAAATTTTTGTCTTTTCGTTTTTATTTTTTTCTGCTCTTATTTTTCAAGATATCGAAAAACTAAAAGCACTTTGTCGTGGACACTTTTTGTGCTTTATAAAATGACGTTAAAATTTTGGCAGTGCCTCCGCTGCCGGCAAAAATTTTTTAGGTTTTGCCGCGTATTCAATTTTTATCAAGATAATGTTTTAAATATTTCAAGGTTTCATAAAAATCCAACATTCTGGACTAATTTATAATATAAATGAGCAAATAAAAAAATGTTTTGTGGTTTCCTCTACTTGAATTTGATTAACACTAGTTGCCATTGCATTTGCACTTTGTTGTATTTGGGTAAAACTGCCGTACCGCGGCTTTTCTGAAAATGGCTTATTTTGGCAAGAGAATAAGTTGTTTAAAGTCGGGGGAGCATTTAAAAAAAAAATTTTGTTTTCATGAAAAATTAAAAAACTCCTCAATTAACAACCTAACCAGTAAAAGTAGGTATATACTATTCTTTCACTTCTCAGTGGTTAGGTTGTTAATTAGGTTTTTTCATTTTTCATTAAACAAATTTTTTTTCAAAAAAAAACAGGCTCCCCCGAGTTTAAACAACTTCTCTTTCCAAAATGAGCCATATTTACAAAAAAACTAATTTTTTAAGCATTTTTCCGAAAAGCCGTGATACGGAATTTTTACCACAATTTGTTACAACATTATCATCAATGAATGTGTTCGTTGCTCTCCAGAAAATCGTCTTTGAAAATGTTCTTCAAAATTTCACCTTGCCCTTCTTCCCAATGCTTTATGATAGATTTAATGATTTTTAATATCTCACGAAAAATTGGAGGGAAGACTTCACTAAACAACTAAGCCATTTTTTACCTTGATCATCCATATAAGCTTAAATTTAGTGTGATTAGTCATATATTTATTACGCGATTGCTGTTTACGAGTTACCTACAAATTTTGAGGGTTATGATTGTCGGCACCGGAGCCAACATTGTGGGGCAACCGGCGCCGGCAGCTATTAGTTTATTTTGCGGGCACCGTTGCCGGCAGCGGAGGCACGGCCTAAAATTTTCCCCATGTGACGTTTCGTTTTTCCGCTGACGTCATCAACTCCATTTTTTTAAATACGGCCCTGTATCTTTTTTGTCGTTTTAAGTAGCATTTTTTGTGTTCTAGAAAATGGTGTTTACATTTTTTCCATACGACGTTTCGTTCTTGTGCAATCATCTTCAGATCATTTTTTAAATACGGTCCTGGATTTTTTTTTACAATTTCATCAGTATTTTTCCTCACTTTCTCATATCCACACATTTTGGTAAACTTTAATAATTATAAATTTTCTTTTATAATAAATCAAACTAACCTATTATTTATTGTTAGTAGTAATAATAAGAACAATGGAAGTAATTTTTTTAATAATAATTTTATAAAATAAACACTTATGAAATCGTCAATACTGATGATGGGGGGCTGTACAATGAAAAAAAATACTGATGAAATTGTAAAAATAATCCATTGCCGTAGGCATTCAAAAAATGATCCGATGAATACATAAGAACGAAACGTCGTATGGAAAAAATTTAAACGCCATTTCATAGAGCATAAAAAATGCTACTTAAAACGATGAAAAAAAAAACAGGGCCGTATTTAAAAAAATGGAGTTGATGACGTCAGCGGAAAAACGAAACGTCGCATGAGGAAAATTTTAACGTCATTTTATAAAGCACAAAAAGTGTCCATGGCAAAGTGTTTTTGGTTTTTCGATATCTTGAAAAATAAGAGCAGAAAAAAATAAAAACGAAAAGGCAAAAATTTGGTTTTTTCAAAAACTCTCCAGAATTACTAAAGATATTTTCGATTTCTTAACGGCTTATTATTGGCCACCATATTACGCAACTTTGCCCCAATTTAACCAAAGCTGTATCTCTTACCGTTTCTGAGATCCCTGTAGTGAGAAGCGAATTTGAAACAGCCTGTATATCCTACTATATTCTCTTTTTTTAGTATAAATGATTTTCCTGACGTGTTGGGCATTCCTATGCTGCAAGAAATCGCCAGTAAATACAACAAATCTCCAGGACAAGTGTTACTGAAGCACTTGGTGCAACAGGACATTATTGTAATTCCCAAAAGTGGAAATCCAGATAGAATCAAGTCGAACATAGAATTGTTTGATTTTGAACTAAGTGACGAGGATTTAGAAAAACTGAATGACTTAGACAAGGGAAAGAAAGGACGAATATTTAATTTTCTATTTTTTAAAGGCGTGGAAAACCACCCTGAATATCCATTCAAATCGGAAATACAATAATAAGTTGTTTAAATATTGTTAAGAACTATTTATAATAAAATATCAAAGTACAAATTTTATTTTAATAAAAAAAAACTAGTTTTGTTAGCAGGAAAACCAAAAAAGAAATATTAAAAACTGTAGTTAAACGAAACATTCTAGTTTGTTTTATTTAACTGATGCGATAGAGCATTTTGCGTTGCATTCTATGCTGCAACTGCCCACGCCGAATCATTGTTTGGATCACTTTAATAACAGCTCGTTCAGGATACTGCTGATTTGTGAAATCCTTTACAATATTTTGTTGAGAAACCTGTGTTCCTATAGCAAATCTCCGTTTCAACTGCTTCTCAATTCGCGACAACATTTCATGTTCCTGCTCCGTGGTGAAACCCTCAGCCCCTAAAAAATATTTTCCTCAACTACTTCCTATACAAACCACAACAAAACCTCACCTGCCAAACTGCCTGACATCGCAGCATCCAAGGTAGAAACTTCAAACAAACGCAGAGCTTCTTCTACATGAGTTACAGTAGCGAAAGGCAATAACTGCATTTTAGCTAACGCCTCAGACATTCGGATGACAGCTTCAAGTTGACGAACGGTTATTGGTATAGTGTTACGACGATCTACATCTTTTTCATGTTGATTTGCACCAGTTCGCATGATTACATATCGTCTTTTAAGCATCTCTCCAGCTTCTTCGTTTAATCTCGGTCCACATCGACTGAAAGTTTAAAATAGTAAAAACGGGAAAAAAGTGATGAAAAAGTAACACTGAAATAAGTCGACAAGAGCGACGTAGCCCTCTAGTGGCACTATCACTCCGCGAAAAATATCTTTGTACTTTTCGAAAAATCGAAGGTTTTTTAGAGCTTAAACTATTTAATCATAACCACTTTTATTATTGGAATGATAGAAAATGAGTATCCCATGCAAAAATTATTTTCAGTCTCTTTTGCAATCGTTAAATCGACCAATAACTCGACAAATAATGAAAATATCGAAAATTGTTATGGATGCAAAAATATGAACAATTTTATTCACAACAATTTTGCTCTAAACACTTTTCGTCGTGAAATCGTAAGAAACCGAGTTATTCGCGAAAAACTGGACTCACTCTTAAATACAAGATGGCGCCAAGGAGTTGGTTTCATCTTTTTTGAATTTAAGCTTTTCTTGGGACCCCTTAACTACCCGAAAAAAATTATGCGTTTCGGATTTAATGTTTTGGCCAACATTGAAATTTGACTGAGTTGACTGGACTTGGAGTTTTTTCAAATAATTTCATACTAAAACGACTAAGTATGTAGATATTATCCAATTAAGAATTTTGCCGCTATTTCTGATTTGACTGGAATTAGGTTAACACGTACGTTTTACAGAAGTGAATGTATTTTTTTATAAGCTCCAAGGACAGTTCTCCCTCCTTTGGTTCTTGAGTTATTTGTCCAGCATTCATATGGACTCCCATAATGTGTCTGGCAAGAGTCTATTAGAAAAAAATGTTATTTTTGCATTGTTGAGAATCTTGTTTAGCATACCATATCACGCTGTTGATCATGCTCATCCTTGACAATGAAAATCATGTCAAAACGTGACAAAATTGTTGGAAGGAATTCAATGTTTTCATCACCCTGAAATCGAAATTTATTGTCACAATCTATCGACAAACTCGTTTATAACTTATAAATTACTTTGGTATCATCCCAACGCCCAAAGACACTGTTAGCTGCAGCCAGAACTGAACAACGTGAGTTCAAAGTAGTGGTAATTCCAGCTTTGGCAATAGATATAGTTTGTTGTTCCATGGCCTCGTGTATAGCCACCCGATCATCTTCACGCATTTTATCGAATTCATCAATGCAGACTACGCCACCATCCGCTAAAACCATAGCACCACCTTCCATGATAAAGTTACGCTAAAAAGACAAGTACAAATACATGACGAAATGTAATTTTAATGGTTATTTGAGAGATCATACCGAAGAGGGGTCTCGTATGACAGAAGCTGTTAGACCAGCTGCGGAACTTCCTTTCCCGGAAGTGTAAACAGCAATTGGTGCTACACGTTCCACGAATTTTAGTAATTGGGATTTAGCTGTGCCTGGGTCGCCGAGAAGCAAGACGTTGATGTCGCCTCTTCGAGTTAAACCATCAGGAAGCCGCTTACGAGATCCTGTAAAAATTCCAGAATTAAATTTAAAAGTTTTCAATTAAATTTGTATAAAAATATCCAAATTAATGGAATATCGTCGGTGTTAAAAATAGAAAATCAATGTGCAAAGAACTTATGTTATAACCATGATTACTTATGCTTCTTTATGTACAGGGTCTTTCACGCGAAAGTAACACCCCCCTTATTTTCTTACATATTGAGATATTTTATTTTTTCAAAATCATATTAACTGTAGTTTTTTCTGAAGTTTTCAAATATGCCATCAAAACTTTTTTAACTTGAAAAATATACAGGGTGTGTTAAAAATGGCATTTTTTTCTTATGGAACACCCTATATATTTTTACACGAATCGATAGATCTTTTTAAGCTGATTCCAAAAATATATATGACTTTGACATTTGGACCAAAAGTGGCGGAGATATTAAACGTCAAATTTGTAAAATTTGAGAAAATTAACATTTCTTTTTTTAACCTTTTAGGATATTTTGATTTTTGTTATTGTAAGATCTCATTTATTCTTCCTGTAAATGTCAAAAAACTAGAACACAGTTTAGTTTATAGCCTGGTTTTTATGCATCCGAAGATCCGATTGCGAATCGGAGTATTTTGGTCGTATAAATAAAATCATTTTGAATTAAAAAAAGTTAATAGTATACTTGAATACAGAAAAAAATAAAGCAGATTGAATTTCAAAATATCCTAAAAGTTAAAAAAAAAAAGAAATGTTAATTTTCTCAAATTTTACAAATTTAAAGGCCCACATTCACGAACGATCCAAACGGCGCGGGTCCATTTGGCCCGAGTCCATTTGGCTCGAGTCCAAAATTGGAGCCCACTCACGATCGAGCCGCTCGAGCCAGTCAATCCATTCGAGTTGGTCTATGTCATGGTCTATGTCATTTGTATTTATTTTGTCGTCGTGCGTTCTATTATGGATGAATTAGGAAATGTATATGCTATAACAGCTTGTATATATGTAGCAGGGAAATGATGAAAACGGAGATTTGATCAAATCCCTAAGGTAGATGATCAAATCACGGAAAATGTTAAAATTACAACTCTGTGGGGTGATTTCCCTAAAGAAAGTAAGTAATTTGATCAAATCCCTTAACTGTTTTAGTGAAAAGATGAAATAAACAAGTCAGGACTCTAATTTATACCAAATTGGAACCTCAGTTGGAATTATAAAAGATTGGCTATCTAGAAACCCTCTTCAAATAGCTACTACAACATTTATCGAAACAGTTCCACAAACCAACCTAAGTCTTCGTGAGATTGCGGGAAAATTGTCCTTATTTGGAGGTCAAGGATTAAGAAGTGTTCCTGTGAACAATCCAAAATACAATGTAAAACAAAAAGATGTGTCTATAAAAAAAAGTAAAGTACTAAATAAATACTTTTAATATCTAAACAATATTATTTCATCTTTTCACTAAAACAGTTAAGGGATTTGATCAAATCACTTACTTTCTTTAGGAAAATCACCCCACAGAGTTGTAATTTTAACATCTTCCGTGAATTGATCATCTACCTTAGGGATTTGATCAAATCTCCGTTTTCACCATTTCCCTGCGACATATACATCAAGAAAAGAAAACCAAAAAGCTAGTAGCAGAAAGGATGGCTCGCAAATAAACCATATAAATTATATAATAAAAACCATAACCAACTATGGTTTCCATTTAAAAAAATACAACTTTACATATGTCATAATTGAAAAACAATTGAACGCAATTAAAATTTGATTATATCATCTCGTTTCAAATTAAAATCTCTATAAAAAAACATATAAACTATTTTTTTGTAACTTTTCAATTAACCGAGATGCATTGACTTGAGATATTCGGTAAATAATCAGTTTTTGCTTGTAACTCAAAAACAAAAGAAGTTAATCATTTCGTGTTTTCACCATTCAATTTGTCTTAAATAGTTGACCAAAAAACGTGCTATCCTTTTTTTTCTCACTTCACCAGAAACTCTAGATACCCTGTAATCGCATCAAAAATGCTCCACCATGTACAGGGTGACCCATTTTCGAGCCTCATCATAGGGATCTCGGAAACCGTAAGAGATACAGGGTCGGTTAAATTATGGCAAAGTTGCGCAATTTGATGCTTATCAAAATGCTGTATTGCAACTTGGAAAATTCCGAATACTTACTGAAATATCCTGAAAAAACGAAATTTTATAAAATCTTTTTAATTTTTTTCTGACGTTATTTGAAAACAAATTTTAAAACAAACAACACTTCGTCATTGCCACTTTTTATCCTCTACAAATTTTAAATCCGACGTTTCGTCTTCCAGGAACCATCATCAACTTTTTTTTTTAAATACGGACCTGGATTTTTTATTTTATGCTTTGTTAGCTTTGGACTACCTTAAACCTGTGACCCATCACAAATTTTGATTTTCAAACGTTTCGATGACAAAAACTGACATTTTCTGTATTTTTAAAAATATTTAATACGACACTATTTTTAAAACAAATTATTACTTCTGGCTAAATAATGTTAATAATAGCTTTTGATCAGAATCATAAATTTAGATATTTTTTTTTGCCTAACTAATAAA
Organism: Pediacus dermestoides; assembly: GCA_963942485.1. NCBI lineage: Eukaryota > Metazoa > Arthropoda > Insecta > Coleoptera > Cucujidae > Pediacus > Pediacus dermestoides. The sequence continues at coordinate 3,120,368 of OZ012629.1, read as the reverse complement.
TTTAGAATGTTGAAAAAATAATTTGTTTTAATAGTATATTGTAATACAAGTGCGGAGAACGCATCATGACAATACGAGTGTGAAATTTGCAACGCGAGCGATAGCGAGTGCTGCAATCACACGAGTATTGTCATGGGCCATTTCCGCAAGCGTGTTACATACGATTTTTTCTACGAAAACGTGGAATTCGTAAAAAATAAAATTATTTGTAAATCTTTTTCTAATTAAAAAAAACATCAAGTGAGTTTGTTGTCATAGAACTGAAAGCTCATAGCTGTTGACAGTTTATAAATTGTGTCCTGTCATCGAAATAATTTTGATTTTGAGATCAAATTACGTGAATATAAACATAGAGTTTCAAAACTAAAGCGAAAGCGATGAACTAATGTGCACTCCTCCGGTTGTTAGATATTAAATAAATGTTACAATTATAACTAAATGTAAGTACTTCTTTATGTTTTTGTTTGCGTGCGGAAAATTTAAAAAATGTGTGCGGAAAAAAATTTCCACACTAATTTTCCGTACTAGTTTTTCAAAAGCCTACTTTCAAGTTCGATTATCTTGTCAGAAAAAACGTCATTCCGCATTTTCGTAGAAAAAAATAATATCGTATTAAATATTTTTAAAAATACAGAAAATGTCAGTTTTTGTCATCTAAACGTTTGAATATCAAAATTTGTGATGGGTCATAGCTTTAAGGTAGTCCAAAGCCAACAAAAAATAAAATAAAAAATCCAGGTCCGTATTTAAAAAAAATAAGTTGATGATGGTTTCTGGAAGACGAAACGTCGGATTTAAAATTTGAAAGCGCCATCTTGTAGAGGATAAAAAGTGGCAATTACGAAGTGTTGTTTGTTTTAAAATTTGTTTTCAAATAACGTCACAAAAAAATAAAAAAGAATTTATGAAATTTTGTTTTTTTCAGGATATTTCAGAAAGTATTCAGAATTTTCCAAGTTGCAACACAGTATTTTGATAAGCATCAAATTGCGCAACTTTGCCATAATTTAACCGACCCTGTATCTCTTACGGTTTCCGAGATCCCTATGATGAGGCTCGAAACTGGGCCACCCTGTACATATATGATTTAAGTATTTGTTAAAATTTTAATATTGTACTTCTACTTCCTACTGATAATCAATAAAACGCATATCTTAATTTTTACAATTATCTTTGATCGGGGATTGCATACACACGATGAGTCCAATGGATGGCTTGGCTCCACTCGGCCCGGGATTTTGCCACACACGGCCAAGCCAATGAATGGCTCGATGGCTCGGCGTCATGGATTTTGGATTGATTGAAAATCCAACCCGACGGCGTCAGTCCATGAGTCCATTCGAGTTTCCCCACACACCGTGACATTTTGGCTTGGCCCGGAGCCATTTGGACTAATGGCCCGCTCGTGAATTTTATTTTTTTATTTTATTTTATTTAAATTTTACAAATTTAACGTTTAATATCTCCGTCACTTTTGGTCCAAATGTCAAAGTCATATATATTTTTGGAATCAGCTTAAAAAGATCTATCGATTCATGTAAAAATATATAGGGTGTTCCATAAGAAAAAATGCCATTTTTAGCACACCCTGTATATTTTTCAAGTTAAAAAAGTTTTGATGGCATATTTGAAAACTTCAGAAAAAACTACAGTAAACAGATTTTTGAAAAATTAAAATATCTCAATAGGTAAGAAAATAAGGGGGGTGTTACTTTTGCGTGAAAGACCCTGTACCTACTGATATTAGAAAATCAAGACAAATACCATTTACAATAAGTTACCTCCAAAAAGTAGACAAGTGATGGCTTTCTTTATATCCACGGCGCCATAAATAGACGGAGCAACACTAGAAGCCAGTCTATCGTAAATATTGGGTGACGCAGCCAATCGCCGGAATAAATTTTCTTCCTCTGTCGAAATATTCCCACAACCTATCGCACCTAAACCTTCGGTATCCACCTGAAGTCCCACAACTCTCATGTATGGTATCCTAACTCCAGTAATAGATTTCTCTCGTCCTTGGCGCTACAATATATTTAAAATGACACTTTGTATTTTAGCAACATTACTCAACGAACCCTTGAAGAAAGGCCAACTTTCTTAATGGAATATATTCCCAAAACAAATACTCTGTTTCCAGGGACGACTTTTTCGCACAAGTACCGGTCGCAGTATAAAGCCATATGTCTCGGTATTTCTCCTTGTGGGATTCCATCAGGTAATTCTTGGAGTTTTAATGTTTGAAAGTCGACACAGTGGCATTTGTCTGGCATGATGAAAAATGGGTCCAAAGGACATTTGGGACGTCCAGCTTGCTCACTAAATAAGAAATTAACTAGAGTCGTGTATACAGGGTGTCCAGGATAAAAATGTTAAGCATGGGGATCTCACTTATTTGAAGATATACGACTTCGGTTAAATTACAAAAAATTTACCTCATCCTAAAGCGTAGTTTACACGGGATAGTAACTTGCGATAAAACTTGTGAGAGTAACTTGCGCTAGTGTTTACACATAAGCAAGTTGTCAAGGCAATTTCTCTCAGCAAGTGCTCTCTAGACATAACTTGCAGCAAGTGATTGCATGCACGTTTACACGGTAGTAGGTATATTCAAGTGTGAAATGTCATGTCGTAGAAAGAGTGCTGCAACCGATGCTGTTCTCATTGCACAAAAAGAGCGAAGAGAGGATAGAAAAAGGATAGGGGTCAAAGAATAGATAGCCAGAAGCCAGAAGGCCTACTCTTGGAGCTTTTATGTTATTAAAAGAGTTAATAAGTAAAGATCCAAATAAATTTAAAAAACTACATTAAAATCCAACCAGGAGAGACCAAGATATAAAAAATCATCCTTATCACGTGACACACAAGCAAATTTTGTTAGATTCTTGCGGTTCAGAGCTTTATCAATGACCCTCGACTTGCTCTCAAAAATATGGCCATCCTGTCAACTTTGTAGATATTAGGTAATTTTTGATCTAATTTGACTGGGCTAGTATTATGTACGAGTCTGTATGTACATATTTAAACAAATTTTTAAATTAATTTGGGGCTTTGCAGACCTCATGCAAAAAACCTTGTATGCAACATGTACGCACTTCTCACGATTCGTCCCCAAAAACTCTTGAAATACTTGATACATAAATAGCTATATTAACTAATGAATATAAGTTGTTAATTGATAAAAATGTATAAAATATTCGAACGTGTCGCTGCAACTTGCACACAACTGTCAGTAAAATCGAAAAAAATTGTAACTTGCTAGAGCGCTCTCCCAATTTGTTTAGACGTGCAAGTGATTATTGCCGCAAGCACTTGCCGCAAGTTTTGCGACTTGCTGAGAGAACTCTCGGGCAGTGTTTACACTACGCAAATTATTTGGAAGTTGCTCTCAGACATTAACTTGCGATAGTTTACTTGCTCGTGTAAACTACGCTTAATACAATGCGACAAACACATTTGACATACCTGCCATGGGTTACTAGATATTATCAAAAAACTGAAATTGTGCATTTCAGTTTTTATTTAATTATTCAGCCCTTTCCGACAATGTATCACACATGGGGTCTTAAGTCGTTTCGTCAATTATAATCGAGTTTTTCTCAATCACCGTAGTTGGCTGTGCAATAAAAATTGTTTATCTAGCAAACTTGGATCAAAAATTGGGTTTTGGTTCTAATAATTAAGAATTGACAAATTTTATGGAAGATAATGGTTTAATCAGATTTTATTTACATAAGAACATACACTTTATTTTTTAGATAACCCCAGAGAAAAAAATCTAGGGGGATTATATCGGGGGATCTGGCTGGCCATGCTACTGGTCCGTGAGTACCTATCCACCTAGATCCCCGGATATAACACCCCTAGATATCTTTCTCTGGGGTTATCTAAAAAATAAAGTGTATGTTTCCGCGTGCAATAATATTGAATAATTAAGAGGAGCTGTTTCGCAGGCATGTCACACGATTCCTCAACAAATGTTGGAACATTCTGTGATTTCGACTGTGGAAAGATGTAATTTGTGTTTGGATCAAAATGGCAATTATTTGAACATCTTATGTAAATAAAACCTGATTAAACCATTATTTTTCATAAAATTTTTCAATTCTTAATTATTAGAACCAAAATCCAATTTTTTATCCAAGTTTGCTAGGTAAATAATTTTTATTGCACAGCCAACTACGGTGATTGAGAAAAATTCGATTATAATTGACGAAACGACTTAAGACCCCATGTGTGATACAGTGTCGGAAAGGGAAAGAAAAATACTATCATAATTTAATAATAAACATGCCACGCTCCATAAGAAAAAACAAAGTTAGTGCTATTTTTGAAAAAAATTGAAGGGGTATAAAAATTTCAATTGCATATTAGGATTTTCCTTGAAAAAGTGCCTTAATAATGTGCAACTTTTATCGTGATATTTTTCCTACCAGCTGATTAATTAAATAAAAATTGAAATGCACAATTTCAGTTTTTTCTTAATATCTAGTAAGCCATGGCAGATATGTCAAATGTGTTTGTCGTATTGTATTATTACCAAGAAGAGGTAAATTTTTTGTAATTTAACCAAAGTCGTATCTCTTCAAATAAGTGAGATCCCCATGCTTAACATTTTTATCCTGGACACCCTGTATTTTATATAGGAAATATTTAAATTACGTGTTGCATTTCCTTGGCAAAACATATCCTTCTAATCCGGGTTTTACTGGTAAGTTTGGGATGATGTTGCTGCAAGAACGGCACTGAATAGCGATTTTAGTTGCCTTAGCTTTGATACCAGTCGCACTGATAATAATACCAGGGATTTTTACAAGTCGTGATACAACTTCTGACTAAAATACAAAACTATTATGAGCTTTCTGTAAAAAGAAAGAGAATGTCATGTACTTTTATGGCCCGCAAATTTGAGGGATTTGCATCGGATGTTAACATAATCTGGATATCTTCAACAGCCTCTTCACCCTCTGGTCTCGGAGCAGTAACTTCATCAGCAACTTCTCTGGCTGCTTCTTCAAATATCGGCAAATGTTCTGTGGGTTGTTTGTACAATTTATCGGCCAAGGTTTCGTCAAAACTACCAACATCTTCAATGTTTACCTCCAGGTAAAATTGATGCAAATTATAGTTGCGTTTTAAATTATCTCTAGCAGAAAGGACACAAGATGAAATTTGCACCATTTATTTCTAACGAGTTTTACCTGTATTTGTAGTGAAAGTGTTCAGTGTGGTACTGGCGGATGAACTCTTTAAATTTCTTTTTCACGCCTTGTAAGTTAACTTGGTTGTCGGCTTGATGTTCGTCTACAGAGAAATTGTCGCTGAAGAACACACCAGGATCGTCAAAACCCTCCATAATTGCTAGTAAATGTTTGGAAATTCGCACAAATTAACACAACAAACTAACCAAAGACAAAATGATTTTGAGGGAAAATTTGGCGGGAACTCAGAACTTCAACAATGTTACCAACAGCACCTAAATAATAGCCAACTGTAAAACATAAAAAGCTGTTAAACTTATTTTAATTAATTGTTATTAAAAACGCATTGTGCTAATTAACAAACTTACATTGGGTTTTTTAGTGATTGTAATATTGTTATAATAGTTACAAATATTCCACAAATTTAAAGTAGTTTGTTTACTTGCATGTTTCAAAGACAAGTCCATAGATGTCTACGCATGCCGAAATTGATGTTACCAACTTTAGCTTTATAGCCAACTGTGAAACATGAAAAACTGTTAAATTTATTTTAATTAATTGTTATTAAAATCAAACTGTGCTAACTAAGAAACTTACATTTGAGTTTGTTAGTTATTATAATAATATTATAATCGATGCAAATATTCCACAAAATTTTATAAAGTTTGTTTACTTGCATGTTCCAAAGACAATTCATAGATGTCTCTGCATGCTGAAATTGGAAATTTTCTCCCACAATCAACCAAACCAAATCGACAGGCGCCGCGCCATTGTTGTTGAGAAAACCCGTTCAAGTCGTCTGAAACTGTCAGACCGTGATTAACACACGTTTTTAGTGTTTCTTCATTAGTGTTTCTTCAAACGTTACAAATTTTCATCAAACACACACTGTTATGGTGCACTGGTGTTTAATTTGAATAGTGCGCTCTTGTGGTTTTCAGTGTATTGAAAATGGTTTTTGGTAAACAACGAGCCACTGTGGATATTATTTGTTGGATGATGATGATAATGTCCGTTTAGTGTTACAATTTTTGGATGTTTCTATTTGAAAAATAATTTCCAAACTGTTTAAGACGGCTTCAGATATGGTGAAAAGGTTTGTATGAAATGTTTTTCGTTTGGTTTGGTTTGTTTATGTTTTAAGATGTCCTAATAGGTAGATTTGGAAAGTTGTACTTAGGCTCTCTGGAAGGTAAATTCAAAGAGTGCATTTACCTTGGCTGTTATTGGCTTCTCTTATTCATCATAATCTTTTTTAATGAACAGCTTATTAGTAATTAGGTGGGTGGATAAAATAATAATATTTTCCTTTTAAATCCCATGAAAACACATAATGATATTCAAAAACAATGCAGTGTCATTTCACAACTTTGTTTAAATGACTGTCCTCGTAGAGACAGATTTAATTTAATTTTCCATTGTTCTTTTTCTGTCGCATTATTTGAAATATAACATTATCATTCTCTAAATATTATTTTATTCATATGTAGGTACTTAAATACTTTGTATGTATCAACAATCAACAAATAATGTATAAACTTAAGCCACAGCATCCGGCAAACTTTGCGGTTTGTTTTAGTTTTTGCATCAAAGATTTTTATTCTGATTCGGTATTTTATAAATTAAAATATTTAAATATGCTTTCCACGAATATCTCTAAAAAAACGGAAATTTGGCGTTTGTTTACAAACAAACGAGTCTGGATTTCCCAAAAATTGACTACTTCATAACCTAAAAGTATTATCATTTTAATCACAGCTGTACAGCAACTTACTTCGTTATTTTAAATAGAACATCCTATATACAGAGTGATTCTAAAATGGGTAGGGTAAGGGATCGTTAGAGCTGCCTGAGAAAATTAGTTAAAAAATTGTAAGTATGCCTTTAAGTTTTGGATATTTTAATTTTGAGAATAAAAAGACACTAATTTCAAAATATCGACTAGAGTTTAGATATAGAGAATGCTTAATGAAAAATATAGAGATTTTAATTCTCTACAACATAGCATAAGTATAAATATTTAGGGGGTTCCATTTAAAAAAATTAAGTTGTTTGAAATTTCTGAAAATTGGAAGTCAATAACGAAGACTGTGTAAGATCGTTTTGTTATTGTAGCATCACAACATTAAACCTTATAGTTTTTACAAATCCAAATTTCTTTTCGAACTAAACTGCTGGCCAATTGAAACGTACCAAGCGAATTTTGGGTTGAATTTAAAGTAAAGTATTTTGAAAAGGAGAAAATATATTAATTTGCGGTTTTCAGGATTTAAGAGATAATTTTATTTGGAAAACAATCAGGGTTGGAAAAAATCACGATTTTTTAAAAAAAATCATAAAAATCGATTTTTTTGATTACCTAAATCATAATTTATTTGATTTTATTGATTTTTTTGATTTTTTTGTAATGGTAATGCTTACAATGAATATTTTAATTCCCAGAATCCAGATAAAGAGAATTTAATTATTATTTAATTACCTCAGTGATTTTTTTGACAATATAGTTACATAAATCTTTGTCCGTTTTTAACTTTTAATAAATATTCTGTTTCGTTATACAGACTGGCCTCAGCTTTGAACTTAATTTTATGTTAGAATTTTCTTCAAAACCAACAATTTAGCAAAAAGGACCTCTACTGACTCTAGAATACATTAACAAAATGTTATATTTTCAAAATTAAGTTTCTCAGTAGTGTTTTATTAAACATTGATTTAAATCAATGATTAAAATAAAAAAATCACTTGATTTAAATCAGTGATTAAATCGTGATTTTAATCAAAATGTAAATAGTATCACCTGATTTTTTTACTTTGAAGTTGAAGTACGTTCTATCTACAGGATATGAAAGAAAGTCGTCTTTTTTTCTCAAACTTTATAACTACCGAGATTCCACAAATTTTTTTTAATATTATTTTGATGTCCATTTTTTTAGTCCCTGGTTAATGGGAAAAATCCAATTTCTCACATTTTTGATATCCCTCTTCCTCTTATTATATAAACTGGCCAGCAGTTTATGAGGTAGATTGGAAATAAACTTGTTTTTTCAGACTTTGAGAAAATGTGCGAATATCTCGGAAAATCTTAAAAAATATGGAACCTTCACGCTTTTACACCTAAAATTATGTACATGATTGTAGAATCCTTAAATGTAATAATATACAGGGTGTCCCAAAGTCACCGCCAATACCGGAAACCATAGATTGCTCACAAAATTCTAAGACGATTTTTGCTTTGTTATTTTTTATTTTTTAATTTTTGTTTATTTTTTTCCCCGCTGCTCTGGGCCGGGCAAAAAAAAAATAACAAAACTAAAAATTAAAATAAATTAAAAATGGCAAATGAAAAATCGTCTTAAAATTTTGTGAGGAATCTATGGTTTCCGGTATTGGCGGCAGGGTTGAGCAGATTAAAATCAAGTGATTTTTTTAATAAAAATCGTTGATTTAAATCATTAGTTAGTATTAGTAATCGATAATAGATATTTATACACGAAATGAGTTAAATGAATGTTTATTCAAGAGAACAATGTTTGGCTAAAGAGCGCGCAGCGCCAGTGAGCTAATTCTTCGAATGAATTAACATTATAATATGAAATTTTTAAAAGGGTCCGATTTTGCTCGAAGGTCCCGGGATTTCCCCTTTTGTAAGAAGGGAAAATTTTGTAAAAACGTCAACGGAAATTACCTATCGAGTATCTTCTCCTGATCGCGTATTATTACTTGATTACAGAATTCATAGAGCGAGCGGATATCGCGTTCAAGTTAATGTTATTCACTTTTTAAAAAAATCATAAAAATCAATAGATTTATATAAATAAATCATGATTTGATTTTTTTTTAAATCATGATTTTTATCAACCCTGATTGGCGGTGACTTTGAGACACCCTGTATAGGGTGTTCCACTTAAAATAACCGAGTAAGTTTCTGCACAGGCGTAATTAAACACTGTGTAAATGATAATAATAATTGTAGGTTATGAAGCACGCAGTTTCTAACAGCATTTGTCTTCAGAGTTGGGTAGGTAAAATACGTGACGTAAAATACGTAGTTTTTTACATGTAAAAAACTACGTAATTTACGTCTATAGTTTTCTACGTTAAAATAGTGTAAAAAACCTAAACAAAAAATAATTATTGTGTTAATGAATTAATAGAACAAAAATAAAGGAATAAGAGAATGTTTATTTAAAAATATGTATGTAGGTACTAGGTACATAATATACTCGTATACATACTCATTAAAGGAGATCACAAAAATGCAAGCACAAAACAAATAAAATTCAACATTCTATAAAACATCAAAAGATAATGCTGACTGAATAAGATCATATTTTAACTTTTAAGAGAATAGTTTTTAATATAAGAAAACTAATAATCATCGCATACATTACTATCTTTTAATTTAAGGGCATAATAAAATGTATGCACTAATGTTTTTGAGTTTTTTGTGTCAATTTATTCCTTATCGGGGAGTGCACAAACGACCAATTAGGTTATAACACACATATCACGTGGGTATTCTACATTTCCTACGTATTCTACTTATTCTACTAGGTTTTCTACGTGTAACGTAAAAAACAATTTTTTACACGTAGTTACCCAACCCTGTTTGTCTTTGAAGAATTTTTCTATTTCTAAAGTTAACCAAGTTATAGAAGAATACAAGAATGCCAGTGTTTTGATATGCCTAGTTCGTATACTAATCTCCACATATAATAAAAAATGTTTTTCAAATAAAATACCACTTCTGATATTATTATTATTATTATTATTATTATTATTAAAACACTTCAGATATCTACTAAATAATAAATATTTTATTCAAATTTGGTTATTGTAGATTCAGGCAAACGTCATAGCCAAAATAATCAAATGGACGTATATAAACTTACTCAAAAGTTGTAAATCCATCAAAATCTGATACCTTACTATTATCGGAGTAGGTATACTCGTATTAGTATAAGGAGGTAGAATCATGCAAAAAAGCTGAATAAAAACGCTAGTCGGCTTAGATAATAATTATTATTACTACTGCCCATCTACTATTGTTATTATTAACCTATGAATGTCTGATGATGGATGATAAGAACAATATGAACGAGACAGCTATCGCTAACATTTTTGATTTATCTGTTCTACAACAGCAATGAAACTACAACTTTTAAGATTTTAACGGTCAATGCTTTAATAATGTAACAAAAAAGTTGTTCTTGCTCCAGGGCTTCAAGCTGATTTGTACCCAAGTATACAGTAAACATTTCCTTCGATTAAGTACCGACCATCATAGACGTCCTCAAGAGGGGGCAGTTTTGAGTTTAAATTTAAATTCTACGTCTGCAGTATCTAATTTATTCAAAATTGTATTAGGGCAAAATGTTTTTCTTTATATGTAATGATAATAAAATGAAACGTGTTTCAAAAAGCTGTGACTATGTACTAATTAGGTAATTTCAGAAGAATGAAAAGTTGCGGAAAATAAACTGAATCTGAAACTTTGCAATCGTTCGAGATGTATGTGAATTAAATGTGCAGAATATGATTTTGTATTTTATAATTTTTAACGTATTTTAGTTTTTTGTTTTTCCCCAAATAATCCAGAAATAAAACCTTTGGAAAGTTTAGTTTCGACGTCTATGCCAACAATTTATAATTTAATTTTGATGTTCGTCTTGTGTTCATGTACAGTTCTTCAGTTACTATCCTCAATTTATAGTATTTATAATTCGATATACCTACTTTTATGGATTTTTTTAATATTGCTTTAGGTTTTTGTCCGGAAAATGAACAAATAACAGGAGATCTAAATTAAGCCTAGAATTAAATTTTGTTAATACATGAAACAAACAACATTATATCACAGAATCGGGATGATGATTTTATTTTACGATTATCAACGTGATTGTCAAGAAATGAATCGTTTTGGCGTTTTTACTAATTTAAATTTATTATAATAAATAATTTTGGTTTCCACTGGAGTCTAATTTGATGAGTTTATTTTCAAAAATCATTAACAAATTCTCATTATGCTAAACAGTGCAGTTTGCAGTATTATTAATGTGTTTGTAGTTTTCTAGTGACCACGATTTAATGAGTTTTCTCCAAATTTGGGTCGCTTTTTTATACAAGTGCCTGATAGCTCCGAGAGGTCAGCGAAATTTGATTACTGCACTATAAGTTATTCATAAAATTATTGCTTACTACAAAATTAGCAAGTAATATTTTTTAAATTACAAAAATTAATTGAAAACTGTTTATAAGAGTGACCTCATCAGGATGATGCTTACTGTTAGATCTGATTCACCTTATATTAATAATTAATCATTTTTGGAAATATTGGCACAAGCGGATATTAATTTTTAGTAGAATTTTTTGCAAGTTAGAAGGCGGGTGGTCGATCCGGAGGGTGGTCCAACATTATAACATCGCGAAGAGCACCACGCAGAGGGTGAAACAAAGATGGCAAGAACATATACATTTTGGTAGAAGAGAACTTACCTAACCTATATAAAAAATATGACGTTCAAATTTCAAAAGGGCATCTTTACATATGGACAAAACTGCAATAAATCGACTTCTTGATTTTTGAAGTGTACTTTATAATTTTGAAATTAACTGTACATACACATACGAGCATACATATAGCCGACTGCTTAAACAAGGATCAGAGCACAGTGTACGACCATGCGTTGGTCTTCCACGCAATTGTTGGGCTAGTTGGCACTAGATACTCTGTTTAAAGTGGCTAGTAAGTAGACGCAATCCTTTGAAAGCGTGTTAGTACCGCTCATTTGCAAATTATGTTATAAAAATTAGTTTTCTTAGATATTTGAATTTGTTTATGTTTTTTTAAATAGCTCGAAAACTATTCGGATTTGCATAATGCATATTGTGGTTAAATCAATTGCAAATGAGCTCTACTAACACGCTCTCAAAGAAACACGTCGACTTACCAAACAAGTTGATGTCTACTGTTCTTCAGAGGGATGGCTTGTTGTTTTGGTAGAATGTTGACTGGAAATTTACAAACATTTTCTTTAGTCAATTATTCAATATATTTTTCTCAGGAATTTTAGTCATATCTACAGTTATAATCAATGTGCAATCGGAAAAGCTATTTAATTATTACATGTGGGTTGTGATTCATAATATTCTGTAGGTAAATTAGTGAGTAGGTACTGTATAATTATTCCTACTTGAATTCTTCTGGCTTCTAGAAAAATCAAAATTTACGAGTCCTAACAACTAAATGTTCGGACAAAAGGAAATTTGATTTTCTTTTTTCCCTACGCGCAAAAGTTATCTAAATTAACTTCCATAATATTGATGATTTTTTTCTGTTATAATGCCAACATTTAGTTTTATAAAAACGTAAATTTCGTAAAAATCCACTCGGCGGTTCCAAAACTTTGGCACTTTAACCCAGCAGGATGGGAAAATTGTAGAAACAAAGAATTATTATTTTCAAACCGTTGAATCTGGTAATCGGATTTTGATGAAATTTACTTTATTGCAAAGCTGGATGTTGGTTTTCTTTACAAAAAAGTTACTTATACAAGTTTTTATTTGGTGATTTTAGACATGTATCGGACCTTCAAAGTTGTACCTTTATAAATGATAGAATTTTCTAGTAACTGTTTTAAAAAATCACAGTTTTGAAACCGCTGGTTGGATTTGTGTCTAAAAACCTTTAAATCAAAGCTCAACAATCGTACTATATTGAAAAAATCCTGAAATGTTAATATGAATTTTTTTTGCATTTTTTTCGAGTTCCACAGTTCACTTTTCAAAAAACGTGTTTTTGGGGGTGCTACGTACATTTAAATAATCACAGTTTTGGAACCGCTGGTTGGATTTTGATAAAATTTACTTTATCTGAAATCGGCAGTAAAGAACTCCGAAATCGGCGATTTAGTCGATTTCAGATAAAATTTAATGTGCAACTAGGCAGTAAAGTTATTTTTCATCACTCCTAGTGGTTATTTGTCTCGGCAACTAATATCCTCATTCGTGATGAAAAATGCAACTTTACTGCCTAGTTACACAAATAACTATTAGGAGTATCTTGTATTTTTTATATCATTTGAAATTTAAATGTAACATACTTAGATATTTTATATTCCGTTTTATTTAAAATGCTTGTAATTACATTTCTTGTGCTGGAGCGTTGTATACAAATCTAGCGATAAATTTATTTGTAAGAAATCTAGAACATTCTTCTTTTTATATTTATGTTTCTATAAGAATATTAGTAAGATATACCGGAATATGTCTTAGTATAAAAAGCCTAGTCATCCATTTAATACGGTCGGTAAATGTTTAGGCCAATTCTGCGAAATTTACCCTTTAGTATTGACAGCTTTAGAATAATTTTATTTGAAGACCATTGAATTTAGATTTGGTGACATTTTAATTATTTTTTTGTTTTAACAAAAGTTTAACCTCGAGTACACCACATAAGTACAGTACATGATTACCATTTAAGCTCATGTCATGTAAATAAATAACTAACATTCTTATTGGATTTAGTTTTTCAGAAGACAATAAGATGATTCAAATTGTTGTAATGGTTTAACGTGGGAAAGTTTTAATAAAGGCTACTAAGAAAATACATGTCACAAAGCTTACAATTTGTACAAATAATATGCATAATTTCAATGTCACTTTTTTGAAATTACTTGGATAAAAACTTTATAAGAAAATCTACTTAATTTATAATTCAAAAGCAAATCAAAATTCGAAATCCACATTTGAAATTTAATTTTTACGTTTTACGACAAAATGCAAAGAATAAGAGTAACTTCCGAGGTAAATTCAAAAGAAAAGACACAAATATTGTTCAAATGTCGTCAACGTTTACAGGTATTCTCATCATTTTTTTAAAACTATCTGTAACTCTTCTCATTCGATCCAGTGAAAAGGTAAAAATGTAAAATTTATTTTTCAATTCCCACTTACAAACATTTTTCCTTAAACCCTTGAAACATTTTCATGTTTATCTTTTTTAATTTTTAAAAACTTGTATATTAAATTTCCGACTGATAAGCCACGATCAAATTTGGAGGATAAGAGATTCTTTTTTTCATAAAAATGCCACATAAATACCTCACATTTCCAAACGTCCCTTCAGACACCAATGCCTCAATTTAAAAAAAAGCTTTCTCTTTAAAGTCCTCGCAAATCTTATATTTTAACAACGAATTTGTAACAACTCAAACATATTTTCTATTAAATTTCTTGAAAATATCACTTAAATTTCCCAGCAATTTCCTTCGAGAGGGACTACAAATTCCTCAGGTAACCAATCCTTGGTTAGTCATCAGGGGTAAATTTGGAGAACAATGTCTTTAAGGTCTGACTGGTTCATTATTTTACATTAAAGACACTCTGTCAAAATATAGGTATATTATATGACAAATAATGCCCTAGGGCGTATTATAAAAAATAATGGCCGTTGGGCCAATAATGAAAGTAATACATTTAAAAACTACTACATTATTCTTATTAGTAACACAACAAAATAAAAAATAATAATCCATAAATGACCCAATTTTAAAACCACGAACTTGTACCACATAACAAATTCCCTATTATAATTAATTCCCTAGTTAAATTCCTCAAAATACTTTATAAATTTCTGTCAATTAAAAAAATCCCTTACAATTTCTTTTCAGAAAGACAACGAATTCTTCAGGTTGCCTAAGTAGGTAACCCCTTATAAATTTTACATTTCTCTATAACAATGTAGATATTTTTTTTATTAACAAAACTACTTTTTATGAAAGGTGATTTTTTGGAGACAATTAAAAATTACTAAAGGAATATGTCACTAAAGTTTGCAATTTACGAATATTAAGTCTATTATCTAACCCGATGTAATCTAAAGTTATTGATTTACAATATTTAAACGTCGATTTAAACTTAAGTATAGTATATTATATACTAAGGGATTGAGGTGCATCATTTAATCCCTGAGGGTGAATTAAATGTCATGAGCGAGCAAAGCGAGCGAGGGAAATAATTCACCCGAAGGATTAAACGATACCTAAATCCCGTGGTATATACGCTATTTTTTGCACTTCCGAAGCATTTGCATGTGAAATCATTCTAAATTTATGCTTGTCAAAGTGACAAACGTGTCGGCAACAACAATAAAATACTGTCCAAAATGACAAAAAATACTTGTGTAACCTAACAATGTAAATTTAATCCCTTGGGATTAAATAGGTCACAGTCCCTGTAAAGAGGGATTAAATTAGCACATTTAATCCCGGAAGTGCAAAAAATATGTAATATATTTTAATATTACGTTAGTACATATTTCTAAAAAATATGTTGTTTGTCGTTCCTAACGATTTCATATTCCTTTGTAGTAAAATTGACAAAAATATGTCGCATTTTCTGTTGTAAACAGCAGATTATCTATGTAACAAAACCCACAACGTTCTTTTATACAATTCATCTGAATATGTTTTTGAGGATTTTAAGTAGAACGGAAATTTACTCGGATATTTGTGTTTAGTTTAGACGAATATATGTTTCAAATTCTAATCTTACATGAATAATACAAAACCTGTAAGTACAGGAAATTTATATTTTACACATTGTTATCTATATCGAATGTAATTTGCATAGGCGAGAAATAGATTTACCTTTATAACAGACGAAATTGGAAAAATGGGTAATTAAGTACCTAATTTTTGTATGCGAAAATTCATAATTTGGTTCTAATAGTTTCTCGATATCGCCTCTGATTTTTTTATCAATCATTTATCTATAGGGTGGTCCAGGTTAAACCGTTAGACATCATTAATTTTGGGAGGTGATAGAGCATCAAGAAAAAAGTAAACTTTTATTGAAAAACTTTGCTCTAAAATGTTTTATATCAAACATAGAGGGTGTCAAAGTTTAAAATATCTACGCTACTGGAGAAGTTTTTTATAAATGCTCAATCAACCAAAATTAATGACGTTTAACCTGGACCACCCTGTTGGCGACACGGAATAGTTTCCAGGCATTTTTTTCCATTGTAAATTAAATCATGTTCATAGCCTCGATAACTGCTTAGTGGCACTATTAGCAGTCATATTTGTGTCACAATATTTTATGTAAAGTATTTGAAGTAAAACGCCTAGAAATTTTCTTACTGATGCTCAAAAAGGCGCAATTGTGGCACAGCTAGAAGATAGTTGGTCAAGTAGACAAGTAAATGTAATCTAATGAGATCTTCGCCTGTCTCCACCACTGTCGTTTAAAGAAATTTTGATTTAAAAAGTCTGATTTATAATGCTAAAAAAATTCAAAAATTGCTACTTTGATCAATTTGTCTGGAAACTATTCCGTGTCGCCAACTGTACATCGAAAATTGTTGTGATTTTCAAAATTTGGGCAATGTATTTATGAAGCTTTAGAATTGTGTTTCCCATAATTTTCTGGGGTTTTTAATGAAGTCAATTCGTCGGTCAAAACGGTTAAACACAGGATGAAGTTATGACGTTTTTTCTTTTTCAAAAAACCTCAAAATTTTGAGATATATATATTTCTAAATGACCTTAGTGCCGATCCTTGTGGTATAAAAATCTTCGTTCATCATTAAATACATTCTAGAGTTTTAATTTTTTTCTACAACAGGAAATTTATGCCACGTACATTCTCAATTACGTTCTAACTTTGTTTCATATTCATAATCATAATATGTTTCGTGCTTTGTCTCAGTGATAAGCAGCGAAACGAAAACAAACCTCAAAATAACAGGCAGTGGACGACAGTCATAAGTAATTGTTTCTTTCGCACAATCATATTTGCAATATCAATTCTCAACAAAATTCACCATGCATAAATTATATTATAACTTAACAGTTGCTTTGTTTAGTTAAGCATAGTTCAATAGCATGAATCAATCAATTTCATTGGAATGGTTCACGTTAACGAAATTCGTTTGACTGTTTAGAAAATATTTGTTTTTCACGAAATATAAAACAAACATGGTATTCGTTGAATCGAAACGAATTCCTGGTAGGAATTTTTTTGCATAATAATTATTGCAGTTTAAGTATAAATTTTTTTGAAACCTCACAACAACTAATAATTACCATAAATTCACGAACTGTAACAGTTATTGACACCCATGCGATGTAGTGCAGAAACTTTTATTGATTTAATTTTGTTGTAGAGGGAAAACAATCTCCAGCATTTGTTTCGATTGTTTTCATTATTATGAACGAAATTATATTTGTGGTGTGCCCGGAGGTGCCGACCTGGGCCTGCATATCATGTTCAAACAAATAAGGCAGCAAGCTTTTGATACTCGTCGACTGTAAGCTGGGTCAAATGCAGATAGACGGTTAACGACCCCCCTTCATGTTAATAGACCATAAATAGGACGTTCAGAAGAGGAATCTTCTCGCATGCATGTATAAATAAATATACACCGACTCAAACACGGATCTTTTCATAGACGAACTACTGACCAGATATTATTTAGAAAAGCTTATTACGTCATTAATGTAGGTGTCTGCAGTGAAACTGCAAGCTGTTGCTGCAGGTCTAATAAAAGATTTGATTTTAATTTAGTAGGTTCAGGTATGTAGCGAGAGAAGATCAATCTTGAGGAGAGGAATTTTCAATTATTGTTATTATTTTACTATAAAGAAAGATATGTAGGTATTAATTATTAAGATTATTTAATACAAGGCTAATTTTAAATTACAACTTATTGCGTACATAAAAACTGCATTACTTAAGGCCGGCTTTTTATGTCCTGGTTTACTTTATTTGATGATTATGATTAATTGTAATTATTGTTTTTAATCATCTCAACTAAAGTTAACACATACACAAAAAGGCGACCCTTACAAACGTCAAATAAATATTTAATTAGGGAATAGCCCTACTATTATTTCTTATTGGCTGAATTTTAATGCCGATTAGCGATGGACCAATACAAATCCATAAAATTCAAATTAATCAGAGAATAGCGCCAATTATTGTTCTTATTGGCTGAAATTTAATTGATCAAAAAAAAATAACGAATAAAGAGTTTAACACACTTTTGTGGAAATGGGCATACACTTTAGATTATAAAAAATAATAATTTTCTCTGTGAATTTACCACTGAAGTATGGTAATAGAAAAGCAGTTTTGTGTTATACATTATTGTACCAATATTTCATACAACTTTAAAAACTTTCATGAAATTTCTGAGAAACATATTCACTCTATTGTAGGTCTCTCCTTATTTTAATAGAACATACTACCTCTTTGTACCATTGTCTGTTGCCTAAGAAACGTGAAATTCTCTGGACGGTAGCTAGGGCTTTCGTTAAGTTCCTAGAAGGTTCTGTGCGGACAACTCTGTTACAGTTTCTTTTCAAGAAATGTTTACAATGGAATCTATATTTGTGGCATGTATCCAAAAATCGTACTGCACAGAACAAGGAAAATATGTTAATGGAGTTTTTCATGTACAGGGCGTTCAAGAAACGTTATACATTGATGCCCTGCTGAGTCTTGTTTGCAAGTTATGGACATTTGTGTTTAGTTTAGAGTGTTTAGACGAATATATGTTTCAAATTACAATCTTATCTACATGAATCATACAAAACCTGTAAGTACAGGAAATTGATATTTTACACATTGTTATCTGTATTGAATGGAATTTGAATAGGCGAGAAATAGATTTACCTTTATAACAGACGAAATTTGAAAAAATGGGTAATTAAGTAATTTTTGTTTATGCGAAAATTTCTAATTTGGCATCTTAAATAGTCTATATTATGAATGAGCATTTAATGATAGCTATTAAGACACTAGTGTGAGAATGTCTTAATAGCCATTAAATGTGAGACGCACACTATTTTTTCTATGACTAAATAATCCAATAATGAAAAATAATAAAATAAATATTGTAGCAACTTGATAATAAACTCAGAAATGTCAGAAAATCAAAATTAACTGTAAATTTTTAAATTTTAGATATGTCGGATGTTCTTGGCAATATTTGATGTTGATGGAATATTGCTGTGATGTTGCATTTCTATTGGTTATAAACTTGTATCATAATGAATCTCATTACAGTACATAAATCAATGAAAGTATGGGAGTTGGAAAAAAAGTTATAGATTTGGGTGACAATAGTTCTTACTGCAATAGTTACTGTTGCAATGTTTTTTTACTTTTTTTGGACCTTGAAATGGTGAATACCTCATAATTTCGCAAAAGTTTCACAAATGGCGAGTTGTATCATATTCTTTTAAAATTAAACCAAGATTAAATCCATAGAAATGTTTGTGATAACAATAAATTACCCTAGATTAAAACTTAAACGAAGCTGGTACAACTGGGCTTAAAAGTATTACGCATTTTATTTGGAAAATTAGAATAGTTCTATTGGAAAATTGAAGAAAATATCCGCATACAAGATTCTGGATTTTAGGATCGATAGATTTTGCTCATGAACGTTTTTGTCAAAGTGGCGCTTAAACTGTTATAATGTCTCGAAAATTGCTCCAATTTTCGTCCAATTTGATTTCCGAGAATCAATTCGTTCTATTAAAGTATACAAAAAGAATGATAATTTCTAAAAAAAGTGATTTTAAAGCAAATTTAAGGTAAAAGGATAATGAAAACTTACTAATAACTCTTGCTTTTCTTTATAGTGTTTAAAAAATACTTGACATAATAATTATTTCACTTGGTGTCATGTCAAGTAGCTTGGAAATCAAGTCAAGTCATCAATCTCTAGTAGTGGAAAACTGCGACCATATTGGTACTCTTACTTCAATTATTCCTCGAAAGCAACGAATCTAGCAACAGTTTCTGGATCTACCTTCATTGTTGAAGTCGTCCCCACCTCTGGAAATAATGAAACTTCCTAAAAAATTGCTAAAGTGGCACCAAACCAGTCAATTTAAAAAAAAGCACATTTGTATGTTGACCACCAAGCAAGTCAAATAAAAGATTCTATTCGTTTATTTATTAGTAATTTTCCAATTTTTCTTAAGATTATCATATATTTAGACTTTTTGATTCAAAATAACTTGAAGTCATCACCCTGCGAAACACCACATTTTCATCTTTTTTCTGGTAAAATCTAGTTGATGAGACTATTTATCAAAGAACATTTAATTTCGTCTTCTGTTCTTATCCTTAAGTTAATACAATAAAAACTACGATACACCTACCGAGTTACTGATACATTAATTATTAAAAAAGCCACAAAGAAATGTGTTTAGTGCTTAAGAACTCAAAGTACGTATAAATAATCTACATAAGCTAGGCTACAGTATAAGTTAAGATAAAACACCTGCATCAGATAAAAGGAACTACCTACAAGAGAAGATAAATGGAACACGCACAAACCATTGGAAATAGTCTTAACTTCCTATTCACGAGGTTGTAACACTAGGCATGGGGCAGCCGTTGTATGATCGATTGTAATCGGTTGTTTTGTACTACGTAAAGAAACGCAGGTATTTGCATGACGTATCTTTTGTACGTGTTGGTTTGATAAATAAAATGAAACTGATTTAAGAGAGAACTAAGAATTTTTTATACATTGCAATTAAATCAGATAATCTACTAATACTACACGTAGCTTGATAAGTTTTTGAACTTAACACCAGCCAGTGCCATTGCCAGCTCATCGTCCTGTTGACGCTTTCACTGCGACTTGTCTCAGGAAGCTCCAACAATGGCACCGGATATTGAACAAAATGCGCTCTTCATACCCGCACATCATCAATAGTCTGACATTTGCCACTTTGTTTTTCTTAGCATAATAAACTTTTCATTTGGTGTTGTCTTTCCATATTAAATTAACTATACTTTCGTTTATTGTTAAATGTTGATTGGACCATCAAAGGTGAACGTCATAAGTGTCATCGACAGGAACAATGGCAAGAAGATATGCTTTGACTTTGGTTTGGTAATAATATCCAGACCATATAGTTATGTTATACATTCAAGTAGCTTGCGTTATATGAGACGTAAAGTAATGTGATAATCATGGAAATATGTCGTGGTATTGTTGTGGCTAAATAGGAAAGTTTCCCTATTCAACCCGTAGCGTCACAGTTATTGCTTTAGGAACTGTTACATTTTTACTTTCTTATACGAAGTAATAAGGAAGTATAGTAATCGTGATTTTTTTCGACTTCGAGATTTTGATGGATTTACACGTTTTAAGGGCCCCTGAATCCATTCTGACCATTTTCGCCATGATGTCTGTCTATGTGTGTCTGTCTGTATCCACCATAACTCAAAAACGACTTATCGGATTTGATTCAAATTTCATATTTAAGAGTTTGAACAAATTTGTGGGTGGCACATCTAGCACCAAAACAAGTGACACTTATCCGAAGACATTTTTAGGTTTTTTCGGAATATCTTGAAAAATAAACAATTTATAAGATTTTGTTATTCTTTAACATTGATTTAGAATTGAATTTTGAACAAATTTTGTTTGAACTTTTTTTTGAAATTCCGTCAAAAAAATTTCAAAAAAACTAAATATTCTTAAAACACTTTATATTTCTCATAGCGCGCGTTGATAGTTGAATCCGACGGTCGAGGTAGACATGTGTCTCATTATATGGCTGCCAAACGGAAGGTACCGGGTTCGAATCCCAGAAGGACGGACCATTAGTTTTTTTTTATTTTACTGGTTTTTATGGTACCGAAAACAATAATAATGAATAAATAAATGTAATTTCATACCGGGAGATTTTTTTAAGTGAGTAATAGGTCAAAAATCTAAAATAAAACACATTTTTGTCGTAAAATTCGGTTATAATGAGTGGGACAAGGACAGATTTATGCGTATTGCAATAAGTGCGACAGAGACTATTTGAAAGTTGCTGGAAACTCTCAAAATTTTAACAAGAAATTTAACTTAATTTCTTTAGGAAAAGTAATTATAGTGATACTATCCGTCTAAGAAAGTCATGTGTTGGACACATCAGATATTTCTATTTGAAATGTATTAGTAGGTATAAGTAATTTACGTCATCATAGTTGATGTAAGAGTTTGTAAACGGTCTTTAAACAGCTACGAGTATTGTAATAATCATTGTCTACTTCCTATACATATGTTTATTAATATTGCTAAGGGTCAACCTATTGCTCTTAAAGTAAATTTTACTGATCATTAAGATGGTAACGGTTTTCACCCATGGAAATTTAGTTTAGGGTTAGCTTGAAATTAATATACCTACATATAGCCGAATGCCAGCTAGCCGACTGCTAAGACAAGGACAGAGACCAGAGCACGGTGAACGACCATGCGTTGCTCTTCGTCCCACGCAATCGTTGGCTAGTTGGTATTAGTTACTCTGTATTATAGAACTTTGATGATATGAATACATCAATAAGAAATCCCACAAAATTATTTAAAATTAAAACGCATTTGACGCTTTGTATTTGTGGAAAATATATTAAAAGTTTAACGACTTAACGTTCATTTATGTCCAGGTTTCCAGATGGTCAAAATGAAACAACTGTTTTCTGGTCCACTTCACATATTTTCCTCATAAGCTCTAAAGGTGTACTTTCAAAGTTTAAAAACTAATAAGGAAATTATCAAACCGTTGGAGTTGGGGACGTTTTATGTTACACATGGAGGAAAAAAGTAGGACCTTATTTGGAACACGAATAACTAGTTCTCAAATAACTG
The DNA here is from genome assembly GCA_963942485.1 of Pediacus dermestoides. Taxonomy (NCBI): domain Eukaryota; kingdom Metazoa; phylum Arthropoda; class Insecta; order Coleoptera; family Cucujidae; genus Pediacus; species Pediacus dermestoides. The sequence goes on along the minus strand of OZ012629.1, from coordinate 3,097,499 downwards.
TTGATGCAAGTTTTGGGCCTTTTAATATTGGCGTCAACATGAAATCACAATTTTTTGTTGCACTTTCTAGTAAAAAGTCATTTTACTTATTAGACAACCAATTATACATCTATTTAAATGCATATTTTCTTATGGCTAGTATCGGTCTATCATTTTTAAAAGGAGGTACAGTATTATTAAATTTCACTGCCAATTGCGACTCTGATGACTCTGTAACTAACTCTGTATATATGGAGTCTGTAAATGATTGTAGGAATGCAGTTGATAGTTGTGACATCACAATCAACCAATCGAACTATATCTGCACTAGATACTATACTACTATGATTTCACAGCCAACGCTTCTTGTAGTAATTTATAGACACTCTGTATAATCAACAGATTTTAGTTGAGGTCATCAGGTAAATGTTGTCGTTTTATCATAGAACCAAAAGTCCATAATAGAGTACTTAAATACTAATTTTGGATAATTTGCTTATTTTAATGTAAGCAAACTAGTTTCAAGTATCATTATGTATTTTAAAGTCTCGATTATGTCAAAAATTTTATAACCGGAACGTATCAACGAATATTTTGCTATTGAACAGGAAATTTTAAACTTTTATTTTGAACGTTACGTTTCTCAAAATACAATCACAAAACTCGAAACTATTATAATATTTAATTAAAGTCTATATTCATATTTCTTCTAAAAATTGATCAATCTACATATTATACAACATATTAAAATTAAAAAATTCAGACAATCTCTCAAGAAGCTGGCCAAGGGCATCAAAATTACCCAGAACTGGAAGCCAGGCCATCTGTGGCTTGAATAAGACACATAGATGGGAGGAAATTCATAAATGGGAAACAAAGGCTAAAAAGACTTATGAGGCCAAGATCCCAAGTCAAAGACCGGCGAAAAAATTTATTGACTATTCGCCCCAGATAGCTAAGAAGCTTCTTCTGTTATCAAAGAATGAGTTAAGACTTCTTACAAGTCTTTTCACGGGACACTGCCCAGTGAGATACCACCTCAAGAATCTGGGTCTAGTGGAAATTTCAACCTGCAGACCATGTGAATCAGAGACTGAAACTGCCGAGCATATACTCTGTAAGTGCAGTGCATTAACGCATCTTTGGAAGTGCTGAAATAACGCCTGAAAGATTGAGAGAAGCGCCTTTCGGCTTTGCCAAAAAGTTGGAATTTCTGAGATGATACTTTGAGTATGGTACGAACAAAATACCAAGGAATGGTCGCAGTTTCCGAAAGGCAGCCGATGCCAAACGACCCATGTATGTAGGTATAATCAAATCTACAACAGAGTGGGATTGGGTATCTTCTTATCAATAATTCGGAAACGATACAACAATATTGAATTGTATTAAAAAGACAGCAAGAAATTCAGGAGTAATAAATTTATTAAAAAAATTTCGAATAATTTTAACACTATTGTAGTGTTAATGTAAATGGAAATGGTAATGTTGATGGTAATGCTGAGAACCAGAATATAGGAACTACATGGAGGATTTTACAATCATCGTAATGGTAATGTCAATGTTAACAACGCTCAGAAATTTTCTGGACTTTAATCATGTTTAACATCTTCCAATCTGAAACGCTGGTTCATACATGCGCGTTTATTGTCTATCACCAGTCAGCTCACAGAAATGTCACCTGTCACTGTGGAAGGACCGCCTACATTTCCCGCCAAATTTGATCATGATCTCGTCACACCATCAATATCGACATTACCATTGCCATTAACACTATTGTGGCACTTATGACGGTTTCATGCAAGAACAATTTAACTTTTAACATTTAAGATTTAATAAATTATGGTTTCTGATTGGTCACCAATCAACTTTAAACATTTGCTAAAGCATTAAAGTGTTAAACGTTAAGTGGTGCCTGTATGAATCCACCAACAGGAATTTATTTGTATAAAACTATCAGAGTCTAAATCCGCCTTTGCAATATGAACACATTTATTTGATTATAATTAATTTAAATTTTCATTAATGAGATTTTTTCTATTTCCTCCAAGTGCCTATTGCAGATATTTATCAGGAATAGACGCATTTAGCATTCATCAAATTAATGGCGCATGCAATCGATATGCGCCACAAAGGGTATATTAATATACCAGTATGATATAATATATATTGTCTATGCTCAGTAATCAACTGTGTTGAAGAAATAATAATTGCACGTTGGGGACTAATTGTTTAAATTAATATCACCTATACAAGCTATAACGTAAATATTGATAGCGCTGGTATAAATGTTTTCTTAAACATTTATTACTTTGGCTATTTATATGTTGATAGATATGTTTTTTATTATTACTATTATACTAATATCAACGCTAATATTTAGTATGTGTACCTAGAAACGTAAGCAAAGCAATTACCACCACACATTGTCGCCACTTATCGTACATAGATATTTACATCGAATTTTCCATTAGAATTTTGTGTCTGGTTGGTAGGTAGGTTTATCACGAAATATCAACGAATTTCTAGTTCAAATCAACGTGATTAATGGTTAGAATATGTGTACATTATTTTATTGCATGCGTTCACCTAGGTACACAATTTTTATTTTTTTTATAGCTCATTCATTAGCTTCTAGATCTAGTGCATTTAATTAGAGCTTTACGAGTTGCATTGATTTAAGACCGGTTATTCTGTATTTTATTATAATTTTATAACCCCACCATAATAGGCAGGATAATCGTTTCGAATCGATTGAAATAGAGCAACGAAAAATCGAATGTTATTACTTGAAGTGAAACATTATCTGTTATATGACCCAATAATATTGTGTTATTAACTCATAAAATAATTAGATTTTTGGATGTCACTAGGTGAGGTTAATTATCAGTCATTATACTCGAGCGTTCTAGTTGAATAAGTACATTTTACAGAAGTAAAATTCAAATGAAAGTAGTTTTCTTCTAAGAAATTAAAACTAAATTTGTCTCTATAGTTCGGGAAGATCTTTATTTTACATTTAAGTTTTCTATTCTATTATTTAATGATTGGTCTTGATCATAAAATTATAAAGAGAAAATATATTTTGAGTAATAAATATCAACAGTCCCTCAAAAATTTGAATAATTACTGTATTACCGTTTAAACTATCGTATTGTAATTGGCAATTAAATTTTATTGGAAAAGAAAACAAACACACCCATTTAACACATAATGAAGAACTGTTGTTTTGTTCGTCTTTGTGCTTTTCCTTCATTAAGAAGTTAATATTTTTCATTGTACAATCTGTACTTGCGAGCAAGCTCTCTCTCACATGTAGATTTAAATAAAATATCTAAACTGATTACTACACGACTTTTTTGTACTAATAGTTTATATACAGGGTGATCCTTAAATAATGGAATATTGACCAATAGCTGATTCTGGACGTAAGAAATATATTACGATTGAGCCAAACTTATCTTATACCAATGGTTAACAATAAAAAACATTCCATGCTTTAAAGTTGAGCTTTTAATTTTTTGCCGTAATTTCAGTAATTTTTACTTTCTTATACGTAGTATAAGGAAGTATTGTAATCGTGATTTTTTCGACTTCGAGATTTTGATGGATTTACACGTTTTGAGGGCCCCTGAATCCATTTTGACCATTTTCGCCATGATGTCTGTCTGTCTGTGTGTCTGTCTGTCTGTCTGTCTGTCTGTCTGTCTGTCTGTCTGTATCCACCATAACTCAAAAACGACTTATCGGATTTGATTCAAATTTCATATTTAAGAGTTTGAACAAATTTGTGGGTGCCACATTCAATATTTTTCATCTAGCACCAAAACAAGTGACAGTTACCTGAAGACATTTTCAGGTTTTTTAGGAATATCTTGAAAAATAAACAATTTATGGGATTTTTTTATTCTTTAACATTGATTTAGAATTGAATTTTGAACAAATTTTGTTTGAACTTTTTTATGAAATTCCGTCAAAAAAATTTCAAAAAAACTAGATATTCTTAAAACACTTTATATTTCTCATAGCGCGCGTTGATAGTTGAATTCGATGGTCGAGGTAGACCATGTGTTTCATTATACGGCTGCCAAACGGAAGGTCTCGGGTTCGAATCCCAGAAGGAACGGACCATTAGTTTTTTTTTATTTTACTGGTTTCTATGGCACCGAAAACAATAATAATGAATAAATAAATGTAATTTCATACCGGGAGATTTTTTTAAGTGAGTAATAGGTCAAAAATCTAAAATAAAACACATTTTCGTCGTAAAATTCGGTTATAATGAGTGGGACAAGGACAGATTTATGCGTATTGCTATAAGTGCGACAGAGACTATTTGAAAATTGCTGGAAACCTTCAAAATTTTTACAAGAAATTTAACTTAATTTATTTAGGAAAAGTAATTATTGTGATACTATCAGTAAGTATAAGAAAGTCATGTGTTGGGCACATCAGATATTTAAGTTAATAGAAATACAAGGGTGGTTGAAGAATAACTTGGTGTCGCTTACTTATTGAAGACCCTGACAGTCGGTCTGATTCTATAACTTTTTAACGACCGTGACTATGTAACCACGGTGGTTGTTGCTACAGTACGACGTTTTTGATTGGTAGTTATCATAGCAACAACCACAGTGGTTAATAAACATGGTGGTTAACAACATACAGAATCGCACCGAATAACTGTACAGGGTGGTCCAGTTACGGTGTCATCGTTATTATCTCAGAAACTATTGGGCCCAGGAAAAAAAGTTTTACATAGAAGTTGTACAGTCTATAGCATTCTACATTTTTGAAAAAATATTACTTATACAGGGTGCGTCATTTTCATGTGGCGATATAAAGTTGCATTTTTTTAAATGGAACACCCTGCGTTTTACCCCAAATTATGATTTCTCATCCAATTTACGATAAAAAATATATAAGGCTTAATATGCCTATTTATGATAATTTCCAAGATATTCGAGAAAATATTTTGAAAAATAATATTGTATTATGTGGGTGTAGCTTCCACCAGGTGTGTTAGAGCAAGCTGTTTTACTTGTTTCAATTTTAAAAATACTCAACCAAAACATATTCTTTATTTAGTTAGTTTATAATAAAAAACAAAATATTTAAAAAAATTTAACAATTTTCCAATGTCTACCTGACAGAGCATTATTATTAGCTTCTAGGTCTACTCTATAAAATAATAGTTCTTTATCAAATACTACGACTTTTTCTTACATATGATATCAATTTAAAGTTTACTTGATTCTTGACACCTGAAATAAAATTTTCTAGCTAAAAAATAGAACTAACATTGCTCATATAAACAGGCAGATATCATAGTATTTCTAGATATTTTCTCGAATATCTTGGAAACTATTAATAATAGGCATGTTAAACCTTACATATTTTTTATCGTAAATTGGACGAGAAATCATAATTTTGGGTTAAATACAGGGTGTTCCATTTAAAAAAATGAAACTTTATATCGCCACATGAAAATGACGCACCCTGTATAAGTAATATACAGGGTGATTCATTAAGAATGGGCAATCACCAAAATATGTCGATTGAGCTTAACATGTCTTATACTAATGTTGTAGGTTTACGAGATACAGGGTATTTAAAGTTGGAATTTTAATTTGAAATTTCTTAATAATTTTGTGATTTTAAGCTGTATCATCTTGAAAATTGGCGACTTTATGTTTTTTGGCATGAAAATTACGAATTTTATGCTGAATTTAGCACTATTTATACAGGGCGTTAGTTACACCCTGTTACTTAGGTAAATTACAACATATCTTTTTTGCCTAATGAGTTATGGCTAAAATGACTAAAAAATCTAAAAGGCAGTTCAATTTTGAATAAAAAAGGTACTCTTGTTTATTTCATGTAACTCTATCAGTTTTGAGTTATTTGCATTTTAAACATTCAATGAATTTTGTTTATTGTAAAATGAATTTATTCTTTTAAATTACTACTATGCTGGGTAACAACAGTAAAGACAACAAATAACAATCAGTAACAGTAATAAAAGAAAACTTCAAAGTAAATGCTCAAAATGCCCGCCTTCCACTTCAATACACTTTGTAAGGCGTCTTCTTCTTCTTCCAACTTTAAATACCCTGTATCTCGTAAACCTGCAACATTTGTATAAGACATGTTAAGCTCAATCGACATATTTTGGTGTGTAGTATCTCCAGTTCAGAGATTGCCCATTCTTAATGAATCACCCTGTATTTTCAAAAATGTAGAATGCTATAGACTGTACAACTTCTATATAAAACTTTTTTTCCTGGGCCCAATAGTTTCTGAGATAATAACGAGGACACCATAACTGGACCACCCTGTACAAATTTTCTTCCCTTAAATAAATATTCTAGAGTTACAAGTTATTCTGGCAGTAATAAGTCGTTTGACCGTTACTTAAACAAAATGGATTAAATTGGAATTTGAGGTGATTCAATTAATTCTTCTTTCTGGAAAGGAATACAGCGAAGGAAATCCTGAAAGGAGATTTTGCCCACATTGGGTAACTCGTGTCCTTATGGAGCCGTCTAATTTTATATTCAAGCGCGATAGAACATGCATCAAAGACGCACCACGTCCTGGAGGTGCGAAAACGGCCGTCATGTCAGAAATCTTCGACAAAGTTTATGATATGGTTTTGACCGACAGACGACTGAAAGGGCACGAGTTAGCAGGGGTCACGGGCATCTCAAGTGAGCGAGTTCACTTTATTTTACATATTGAATTATACATGAAAAAGAGAGTGTGCAAGATGGTGTAAGATGATGGGTGCCGAGTTTGCTAACTCCAGAGCAAAATCGAATTCGTTTCGTTTCCCCAAAATTGGCCGAACTAAGGTTTCAAATACTTCCGCACCCACCCTACTCGCTGATGGGCAAAAATTTAGCTCAAACGAAGAGGTGATACAGAGATTAAACAAGTATTTTGAGGATCTTGAAGAAACCCATTTCTGCCAAGGAATCAGAAAACTGGAGAATCGATTAAATTAAATTGCGTTAAACTTCGAGAGAACTATTATTAAAAAAAAGTATTTGATATAACTGAAATTGTTGTTTTTAATATCAAATGAAGTTTGTTTATCAAACCAGCCTCGTACTAGCCCGCCTCCAACGTAATGCAAGTTCTTAGAGGGCGCCACATTTGCAGCATGTCTTTATGTCACTTTTGAAGTAATGCGAAACAAGAAACTTAAGAAAGACAAAAAACTTACATTCTATAAAATCTTACATTTTCTTTAGAGAATAGAAGTATGCAGGCTATTATAAATTTAGTTCTTACATCTTACTACACTACGAGGATCTTAGTAGTAATAAGAGATGCACCAACAAGATCCTGAAAAGAAATATAAAATATGTTTATTAGTTACATATTTTGTTCTAACTTATTTAAAAATTTCTCATTGTATAAGAAAGTCACGCAAAAATACGTCCCTTTCTAATATACAGGCTACTGATCATTCTTATAATGGTGATATACAGGGTGTCTCACTTAAGACTGTAGCAATAACTATTTAAATTTTTAACCGATTTAAACCAAATTAGTCTCAAAGGTTATTAAGTCTACTTATGACTTATGACCACAAATTCATAATTAAAAAAAACTAGCGACGTAGGTAAATCTGCTTGAACTAATATTTTAACAAATGGCGCCAATGTTCATTTTTTTGTGTAAATTATACACGGTGTTCGCGCGAAGTGGCTCACTATTGCTAACTTCTTTATTATTGGAGCTAGAAAAATTAGCAAACTAGTAGCATTTTTTGTGAAAACAGAAAAACAATTGGCCATCTGGTTTTCGAGATATTCACAAAAATAACATAAATAAAGTTTTCAAGTTAATTTAACCGACTTTGTAGCTCCAATAATAACGAAGTTAGCAATAGTGAGCCACTTCGTGCGAACACCCTGTATATATTTGGGTCGAAAGAAACCGCTGCAAGACGAACAATTTTTAATAATTATAGTAAAGTATTGACAAATTTTAAAAAGAGACATTTTTAAATGTTTTTATGGATCACATAATGTAACGTGTGATTCATTAAATTTCCATTCTGAGTTGGTGGTGGAAAAAAAATCATGTCTTTGATTACACCTCATTTCTTTAAATCTCAAAAAAGGTTAGGTTTTCTGGTTGTCGTTTGAAACAGATGAATCAATTCGGCGCATACGTTCAAATTCCAAGGCTTACCTAGAATGGAAATTTAAAGAATCACACGTTACATTGGTTGTTACAGGTGCCACCTATTGAGTGCTGGTGTAAACCCAATATTTTTTTCTACGTCACAAATTGCGGGATAAATAAAATATTGATTAAAACAAGAAAATAGTTTTCATACTCTTTCGATTTGTGCGTTTAGGTGCCTTGAAAACACCCCAATGATTGACCCTACAAAGTTATTCCAAAAAATTAAACTTTGTTTCCCACGTTAGTTTTTATACGTAATAGTGATATGATAGTACATATTTCCATAAATTTTTGCAACAAGCTTGGCTCAGCAAAAATCGATGGTTTGGGGGTTTTTAATATTATTGTATTGTTAGGTTAACTTTCAAATTTTTCAACTTTCGCTGAACCATTTTTGTTGAAAATATGTGGAAATATTCCTTATGTCAAATTTCAACCATCTGCATAAAATTACTGTTTTAATAAAGAGAAATTCAACCACATTTTTGCCTTCAATTACCAAATATTTATTATTAATAAAATATTAGCTAATATAAAAAGAAATCCACAAAATTCAATCTTATGTCAATTAACACTTATGACTTATAATTATAAAAAAATTGCGCTAAGTTCATGCTTCAGTAATTTTTGTTGTGCAGTAAAATAATTTTTATCTTGTTCCATCTTACATTGTTATTTAATCTGTTATATTAATATTAAGCCTTTACTAAAAATGGTTTTTTTTTCTCTAGGTTTGTTTTGTTTTCTATCTTACAAATAACTGCGAATTGTACATGTTATTTTCCTGTACTGTTTAAAAAGTTCAAAACTTTTAGAAAAATATAACCTAAACCGAAACTTACTTTGTAGTTTAGAAAATCTCTCTGCGGTGATTTGTTAATTTCGTGAAACCTCATTTTATTTTAATGATATAATGGCTAAACAGCCTGTTATTTTAGAAAAGTTCGAATCTGCGCAAATAACTTTAAACTGTTTTAAGTAAGCAACAATATATTTATGAATATATACGAATAATATTAATATGAATTAATTGACTCGTTTCTTTCTTATTTCAGATCGGATGGCACTGAGTCTCCCATTTTGGAAGAACAGGAGAGTGCCAATTCAGAAAAGCCAAAACAACTGATTAAATATGGGGAACTAGTCATATTAGGGTATGTACAGAAATTATCTTGTCCGGACAATCAACTTCCTTCGACTAGCTAATAATTTTTCTCGTAATTTCCACGTTTTATTTATTTCGAGTTTTATGGTTTCCTGCCAGATTATTAGCTGATAATTATAACAGCGTTCTAGTTATTTCTCGAACATTTGTGGGTATTCCTTCAACAAAATTCCGAAAAATCTCCAGTGGAATTTAAATAATTTATAGTACAATCAATAATTGTATCACGCCTTGTGTAGCACTGCAGTTACCTAATGTTTTGTTGATAATGTTGGCGCTTACCATTCAGTGTTTTCTATTGATCTAAATACGTACTTACATGTGGTAGTATTGCCGAATTTGACCAAATTTCTAACGGTGTATGAAATTGCATTAATTATATTATTGTTAGACCGTTATTAATTATATTGACTTCATAATGTGGCCTAGTTTCATAATCTATCGGCTTTGTTGCTGTAAATTCTTCACTTAAGTACCTAACTTAGAGATTAGTTTTTATTAAATGTTTTTTTTTTGGGTATCAACATTCTTATATCATAATTATTGTTATAAGTTTCCGTTTATAATATTTTCTTTATCAAAGATCAAAAACTATTGTTAAGTGGTTAACGAAGGCAACTGCGTGTAGAAAAATTGCACTCTTATTATTTTTTCAAATTGATAGTAAAGTTTCAAACAATAAATTGTGTCAACCACATAGTCCCTCCAAAAATTTCAATCAATATCCGAAGATTAAAATTTAAAATGCTGATTATTTGTTAGTATCGGGTGGTTATGTATTAACGTTCTTTTGTTCAGATTTAATTTTTATTTACAAATATGTAGAGATATATATATATATATATGTATATTCCATTTAACCAAAGTTATTTTTTATGAATATCTGGAAAACCTGCTCTTAAATTTTTTTCTGTTTTCACTATTTTAATCCGTGGAGAAAATGCAACCACTTGGCTTGAAAAATAGAGAAAATATCCGAAGTGTCCAGCACATTGCATACAATAAATGTAAATTAGGATAAGTTTGTATAAGAAAATCATGATCTGTTGTTTTAGGTACAATGGATTTTTGCCTCAAGGTGATAGAGGTAGAAGAAGGAGTAAGTTTGTTTTGTACAAACGGCCTACAGCAAATGGTGTTAAGAGATCTAGACATTACGTAGTAAAAACGCCACACTCCTCACAGGCCATTTTAGATGCTAATCAACATTCAATTTCCTATACATTATCTAGAAACCATGCTGTTATAGTAGAATATACTAGTGACGATGAAACGGATATGTTTCAGGTAATTATTTGTTGTTTTTTATTTTTCCTCTACTTACTAATTTTTGTGATTTTGTTTAGATCGGCAGATCATCAGAGGCACCAATAGATTTCGTTGTAATGGACACAATACCAGGTGATAAAATGGGAGATAATAAAGTAAATCAAAGCACGATATCGAGATTTGCCTGTAGAATTTTATGTGATAGAACCAATCCGAAAATAGCTAGGATATACGCCGCCGGTTTCGATACATCTAGAAATATATTTTTAGGGGTAATTTTGTAATAATTGTTTTCAAAAACAATAAAACCTAACTGTATTTTGAAATCAGGAAAAGGCTACGAAATGGCAGGAAAACGGCAGAGAAATTGATGGTTTAACAACAAATGGTGTCTTAATAATGCATCCACGCGGGAACTTCGTAGGAGGTGAAGGTATTTGTAGTTACTGGCTGGAAACGTCAGTTGGGGGTGGGGTCTTTTCACTACGAGAATCCAGATCAGCACAACAAAAAGGGCATGTTGTAAGATAATAAAGTGATAAAGAAAATGTGGATTTTGTTATAATGTGCAATTTTTTGTAGGTTGATGATGAAACAAATGTACTTCAAGACGGTACTTTGATAGATTTGTGTGGTGCGACGCTATTGTGGAGGACAGCAGAGGGATTAACTAAATCGCCAGTAAGTTTTTTTTTTTTGAAAAATTGTATAGGTTATTTGCAGATTTTTTTGCTTCCAAATTCATGAAAAAAATTATGACTTTCAAAACTAGTTGTACAAATAACTATTACTATTTTGATTAGACAGCTTGCAACCGAAAGTGAAAGATGCGCTCTCGTTGCTAGGTACAAAAGTATGACTTTCGAGACCAGGACAAAAAGTGAAATTGCTAATTTTTATAAATATTTATTTAAAATTCATATTGAATGTAAAATTACAATTTGTGTAACTTCCAGAAATGTTTAAGGGAGTATTTTCATCATTTTCTTGCTCCATAAATAGAAGTGGGTTTGAAATTTAATTTCTTGTTCGGTTTCCACAACAGTGATGGCAATAATTCCAGTTTCTAGGATTTTTCTTGTTATCTGCATCTTATGGACAGAATTTTCGTGTAGGAACTCTACTGTGTACCCTCACAACTCACAACTATTTATTTTTCAGAATTTTTTTATTTCTAACCAATTTATAAAAGAATGCCAAAGTTTTGACAGACCCTGTATACTTTTACATATAGGCAGATGCAAAATTAACTAATTATGAACTTGTAGTAGTAGTAGTTATTCTTATACATATAATTTTTTTCTTTTAGAGTAAACGAGATTTGGAAAAGGAAATCGATGAAATAAATGCTGGTAGACCACAATGTCCCGTAGGTTTAAATACTTTAGTAATACCAAGACGCGTGTCGCCCAACGAAAACCAACAACAGCCTTACGTTTACTTAAACTGTGGCCATGTTCAAGGGCTGCATGATTGGGGTCAAGACAAAGAATCCGGTGATAGGAAATGTCCTATATGTATGGAGGTGCGTGAAATTTCCAAAAAAATTTGTCTTGTTTGCTACATGTTGTCTGTTTTAGTTGGGACCTGTCGGAAAAGTATTTATGGGCCTTGAACCTGCTTTCTATGTTGATTGTGGACCACCAACGTTTGCTTTTAATCCATGTGGACACATGGCCACCGAAAAAACAGTGAAGTAAGTTGCAAACAGTGTATAAATGATTTTTTTATTGTTAATTTACTATATTTATAGATATTGGGCAAACGTTGCCATCCCACATGGGACAAACGGTTTTCATGCAGTATGTCCGTTCTGTGCTTCACCATTGGTAGGAGCTCCAGGTTTTGTTCGACTGATTTTTCAGGATAACGTAGATTAATCTTTTCATTATAGAAAACAAAAAAATGTGTATTGTGTGGGCGTGTGTGTACCGTGCGGGTGTTTATTTCGTAGATTAGCTTACCAAAGCTTTATTTATAATAATATAATCCAATAATTATTTGATGTTGTTTTCAGACTGAGAAAAAATGGATTTTCTATGTATCAGCATATATTTTTTCTTTATCTAGAAAACTTTTTTAAACACATTGAATTGCCACATATTTTTTTGTACATAAATGAAATTAATGGCCATATTTATACAATACATAAACGAAAATAATGTAGTAAGTAAAGGTGCGAACAAATATTTTTAACACAGAATTTGAAAGAAATTTGCACTATTAATTATTTTTAATACAATACTTGTGAGTGGTGTTTAATAGATCTGAATACAACAAATACAATTGTAACTAATGTAAATATAATTGAATGACATTTTAACGATTTGTTTTACATATTTATTATTTTAAATGTCTGTTTAGAAGAGACTATTGTGAAGGAAGTCATACATTTAAAATAATTAAGTGCAAATGTGTGAATTGTTTAAGACTGGTTAGAATTTAGCTATATTGGAGTAAGTAATTAATTAATACAAGTCCGTTGTTTGAAAATATCAGTAATAAATAACATATTTTATTAAACATCTACGTATACTTAATATGATATGAAAATAATTATTAACAAAATCTATAATTTAGAATTTTGTTATAATTGTGATATTTTGCTTGAATTAAATTTAACATGATTATACTATTTTCAACGTATCATATTAAGTGCACTAGGTGATAATTTGGGTAAGTCTTTTTTTTTGTTATTTACAGATTTGCGATATTTTGTATATATGTAGAATAACATAAAAATGCTGTAGTTAGTGGTAATTAAGCTATCGTAGTCCCACAAAAATGAATTTATCTGTGCCTGGATTCACTTATAAAAATATTACAAAACTGTCTGCGTTTCATTTCAATTTAATCCCCTCCCATCCTCCCAAATAAAACATAAATATTAAAAAAACATAGCTTTTATCACATTAAATTGTTTCTCAAAATTTATAGGATTTAGGCAACATTATATATTTAATTCCTCTATTTGTGGTATCTTTAAGTTTTCTATTTTCTTGTCGAGTGTACGTTGGATCTCTAAAGGATCATGCTGAAATTTAAGAAAAATAAAATAATGAATGAATTAATGGGTACTTACTACGAACCTGCAACACGTGGACACCCTTCATAGAGAAAATCACTAATTCATTAACTCCATCACCTGAAATATCAATGTACTTTAAACCAAGAATTGGTGCAGCAATTTTTTTCATTTCTTCCAAATACCATCCATTTTCTTTGTTTTTCAGTAGCATAATTTCCTGAAAAATACAAAGTACAGTTCGAATATCATTTAGTACAGTCAGTAGGGGCGAAAATAGACCCAATCTGGCGGCTTTTGGGGTTAGTTTTTTTAAATTATTTCAGTGTACTTCCAGATGATCAAAACAAAGTTTCCGTATTCCCAACTCCTGCCGATAAGCCGCAAGTCCGTAACTTCAGGGCGCAATTTCTTGGTAGCCCAGTCAAATTAGATCAAAAAGTACCTAATATCTACAAAATTGACACTATGGCCAAATTTTTGAGAGCAAGTCAAGAGTCATTGATAAAGCTCCGAACCAAGAAGACTAGATACAGGAGAGTGCACTCACTTGGAAAGGGAAGGCCTATATACGGCGAAAAGCTCCCCACTCTTAATCGTCACTCGCCATGTGCGCAGTAATGTACTGCGCATCTTTCAAGTAGCTCGACATTGTGGCGTTTGTTATAGGTTATAATACTACTTGTGTCTGTAATAACGTCAAATATGTCAAATATTCTAAGTGTAAAACAAGTCATTGTTTTGAAGGAAATTATATTATAAAACGATGGATTCTTCCATCGTTGTGCTTCTGCACACAATAATTTATTAACGTAAGAGCTTGTTGAAAATTGTAAGTACATATCGTTGGTTTGGCAGAAGACTGTCCCTACTAAAAAATCATTGTTTTTCAGGAGAAGCCTTTTAAATTATACGTTTTATACAACAATATGCTAAACTAACGTGGTACACGCTTTAAAAAGGAGGCATTATGAGCTGCATTTAAACCTAACAACTTCATTTTTCTCATTACCTGTAACTCTTATTTCACCTTTAATTAAAATTTGTGACGGTCTTTCCTAAAAAAAATTTAACTTTTATTTACTGACTTATGTATAAAATAAAGAAACTACGCAAAATATAAATGCAAATAAAGTTTATTAGTTATAAAACTGCAGAACAAAACGATAAACAATGTACACAGTCGATGTAAACTATTTAAGCTGTTAAGTATAGTTTATTGTAAAAGTCGAAATAGCACGTAGGGACAACTAGTGTCTTCGGTTTGTTCTGGGTGGCGAATAAGGAGAGTAATCCTTTCTTTTTTGCTTCTTTAATACCTGCCTTATGTTTAGAGGTTCTTCAGTGTCACTGAAGAAAAGTCAACTAGTTGACGTCTGATGGTTATTTAGAACATTTATAAAAACTCTTTTTGTTCGTAAGAAGTTTTGTAGAAGAGTATTCCAGGATGATTTTTTTAGCATAAATATTTTTATATCTGACATTTTTAACTGTATCTCCATCAAGAATTCAGATGGAAGACATCTTTGTGACACACAAAAATTTATGTGTTAGCTATATAATCTGTTCTCGTTTTTGCACACACAGTTGCCTGTATAAAAAATCAAATCTAAAGATTTTGATTTGCCTGTTGATGTGGGAATGTTTTCTTGTAAAGACATCAAGTAATTTCAAGCACACGAAGCACTTTCATTTGCCCCTTGGTGGGCTTCTTCTTCATGCCAAATGTAACAACGTGCTTTTTAATTGAAACATCGTTAAATTGAAAACAATTTAGATACGGTAAAAAGATCAAGCATCTCCTGTAAGACACGGCAATACTGCCTGAAAATCAAATATTATCACTGTTGTTGAACACGGTAAAAAACTTTCGTGACATTTTAATGATTTTCACTATATTTACTACGTGACTTTGACATCTTGCATGTTTCGAATTATTTTGAATGTGCCATGTGTTTGACAGATGCGCAGTACACCAATTTAAGAGCACGGCGCACATGGCGAGTGACGATTGAGAGTGGGGAGCTTTTCGCCGCATATGTCCCATCGGGCAACAATAGGACAACAATGAAGTGCGCTCTCCTGTATCTAGTCTTCTTGCTCCGAACCGCAAAAATCCAACAAAATTTCCTTGTGCGTCCCGTGATAAGGGTGATTTTTTATATCTTGGTCTCTACTGGTTGGATTTTAATGTAGTTTTTTTAGTTTATTCGGAAAAATATTTCAAACAACTTTTGTTAGAAACTTTTTGGTAGCTCTCTTAACAAAAAAGTTATAAGCAAAAGACTGCTCTTTTTTAGGGGGTGAGTTTCTTCATTAAAATATAGGAGTATATATTTTTCTATTACAATTATGAAAAAAATATTCAAACAAAAGTTGTTGAGGATGTTATTTCCTACAACTTTTATTTCAAGTATTTTTTTGTGACACAAAAATTACATTAAATAGAGGGCGCAAAACACTGCACTTTTTTAGTGGGTGAGTTTTTTCAATAAAATGTATATGCTTTTCTATTACAATTACGAAAAAAATCTTTAAACAAAAGTTTAGAGGATATTATTTCCTACAACTTTCTATTCGGGTATTTTTTTGTGAAACTAAAATTACATGAGGTAGAGGGTGCAAAACACTGGTCTTTTTTACGGGGTGAATTTTTTCAATCAAATAAACATGTTTATAATTAAAAAAAAATTAATATCGATGATTACCAACAAACGCAAATTTTACCATTACAAGTAATATTTTGTAACCGCAGTTGACTTTGGCGCCCTCTACCTCATGTACTTTTTGCGTCACAAAAAAATATACGAAATGAAAGTTTTAGGAAATAAGTTCCTCTACAACTTTTGTTTGAAGATTTTTTTCATTATTGCAATAGAAAAATATATAAGTATATTTTATTGAAGAAACTCACCCCCTAAAGAAGGGCAGTATTTTGCTTATAACTTTTTTCTTTAAAGAGCTATCAAAAAAGTTTCAAACAGAAGTTATTTAAAATATTTTTCTGAATAAATTTTTTAAAAATTCATTAAAATCCAACCAGTAGAAACCGAGATCTAAAAAATCACCCTTATCACATGACACAAGGAAATTTTGATGGATTTTTGTGTTTCGGAGGTTCATCAATGACCCTTGACTTGCTCTCAAAAATTTGACCATAGTGTCGATTTTGCTATTTTTTAATATAATTTTACTGGGCTATGGAATGTTTTAAGAAGAAAAGTTTCTTTAAACATGTGTCCGGAAATGCTTAGATTCCGAAATACAGGGTGCTGAAAATTTAATTTTTTCTTTATTATTGCATGTCATACGAAAACTGCAGGAATTATTGAACGTGTGAGACACACAATGATAAAACGATTGGAATCGTGCATTTTATCAGAAAGTCTCCATTATCAACATCTGCTTTAATTTACTGTCGGAATTGATTATTTTATTGATTGTTGTTGGTAGTAAGAGGCCATTTTTGTAAGAATAGGTTAGTATTAGGCAAAAAATTCAAGAGACCTTTTTTGTTGTACTTTGTTAGAAGAGTTTGAAAATAATAAAAAATTTCCAAAAAACCATTGGCGTTCTACTTTTTATGAAGAAAACGTCGACTGACTAACGCCTAACTACGCCACTGGTGGCAGATAAAAATTGATTTTACACTAAAAATGTAGCTCTTTACTAACGTAAATTATTTGCAAAATTTTAAGAACCCAGCATTGACTGTTCAAAAATTATTTGAAATAATAAAAATTAAAATTAAATTTTCAACACCTTGTATCTCGGAATGTAAGCATTTCCGGGCACATGTTTATAGAAACATTTTTTCTTAAAACATCCCAAGAAATTTCCCCTTGGGGGGTCGATTCTTGAAATCAGTGGAATCCATTTCCCATGGGATTTTACTGTTTTGTTTGTTATTGTTTGTTATTTTATGGGAAAACATAGTAAAATCCCATGGAAATGGATTCCACTGATTTCAAGAATCGACCGCCTGAAGTTACTTAGGGAACACCCTGTATAATTGTCAGATGTTAAATGCCATAATAGTTATTTATGTATTAAGGGTGTAAAGAGGCTTTTATGGCGTGAAGCCTTATTTCCTCTAGAGGAAAAGGTTGTAGGGCCAGTAAAGCAAGTCACGCCAGAAATACATACACTATTTTATGCACAGATTAAGTATAAATGTCTCAAATAATTAAATAATCAAATATGTCTCAAGGCGCTTGAAGTACATTACTATAGTGAAAGCAGTAAACAAGGGTATCCATTTAAACTTATTTCAAAAATTGTTTACTTCAGTTGTGTCAGAATCTTTGATGTATTTTTCATCAGACCAAGAAAATGTGATGGCTTGCGAAGCCGAAACGAGCTGGCTGAAACAGCAAGAAGTAGTGATGGTTTGATACCCGAAAAATCAGAATTTATTTACAAAAAACCTTACTGTGAGTAAAAATATCTGATGTGCCCAACACATGACTTTCTTATACATTGCCATTATACAGTTTTAATATTTGGAAAATACTAAAGGGGTAGCCACACACACACACACAAAAATGGATTCAGAGGCCCTCAAAACGTGTTAATCCATCAAAATCTCGAAGTCGAAAAAAATCACGAGCATAAAGAGGTCCATGGGTTATAAAAAGACGTTTATGACAAAGTAATTCGTGTATAATTGTCAATTTATAATATATCTGCGCATAAAATGTTTTTTGTTACTAAAAGAGTGCTCAACAAAAACATATTTAGGTGAATTTTCCCAAAATCAACTGTTCGCGCGCAATCCTCGGTTAAAGCCGATCATTCCCTTAATTTTCAAATTTTATTGCTAGTTGCTAGTAGGTAAGTGAGTAGTAACTTTATAAATATGAACAATATAAAAAAATCACGATTACTATACTTTCTTATTACTTCGTATAAGAAAGTAAAAAGTGTTGAACAAAAAATGTAGAGCGTGTTTTTCTCTATAAAAGATCTCTTATACAGGCTGTTTCAAATTCGCTTCTCACTACAGGGATCTCAGAAACGGTAACAGATACAGCTTTGGTTAAATTGGGGCAAAGTTGCGTAATAATGTGGCCAATAATAAGCCGTTAAGAAATCGAAAATATCTTTTGTAGGTCTGGATATTTTTTGAAAAAACCAAATTTTTGCCTTTTCGTTTTTATTTTTTTCTGCTCTTATTTTTCAAGATATCGAAAAACTAAAAGCACTTTGTCGTGGACACTTTATGTGCTTTATAAAATGACGTTAAAATTTTCCTTATGCGACGTTTCGTTTTTGCGCTTACGTCATCAAGTCACTTTTTTTAAATACGGTCCTGGATTTTTTTTCATCGTTTTTAGTAGCATTTTTTATGTTCTATAAAATGACGTTTACATTTTTTCCATGCAACATTTCGTTCGTGCAATCATCATCAGATCATTTTTTAAATACGGCCCTGGATTTTTTTTACATTTTCATCAGTATTTTTCCTCACTTCCTTATATCCACACATGTTGGCAAACTTTAATAATAATAATTTTCCTTTAATAAATCAAACTAACCTATTATGTACTGTTAGTAGTAATAATAAGAACTATGAAATTAATTTTTTTAAATAATTTTATAAAATAAACACTTATGAAATCGTCAATATTGATGATGGGCTGTACAACGAACAAAAATACTGATGAAATTGTAAAAAAAATCCAGTGCCGTAGGTATTCAAAAAATGACCCGATGATTACACAAGAACGAAACGTCGTATGAAAAAAATTTAAACGCCATTTTATAGAACATAAAAAATGCTACTTAAAACGATGAAAAAAATACAGGGCCGTATTTAAAAATATCTGATGTGCCCAACACATGACTTTCTTATACTTACGGATAGTATCACAATAATTACTTTTCCTAAAGAAATTAAGTTAAATTTCTTGTAAAAATTTTGAAGGTTTCCAGCAATTTTCAAATAGTCTCTCTCGCACTTATTGCAATACGCATAAATCTGTCCTTGTCCCACTCATTATAACCGAATTTTACTCAAAAATGTGTTTTATTTTAGATTTTTGACCTATTACTCACTTAAAAAAATCTCCCGTTTTGAAATTACATTTATTTATTCATTATTATTGTTTTCGGTACCATAGAAACCAGTAAAATAAAAAAAACTAATGGACCGGTCCTTCTGGGATTCGAACCCGGGACCTTCCGTTTGGCAGCCATATCACAGAATTATATACAGGCTGTTTCATTAAGGGTGGCCACCGGCCATGTCTCGGAAACTACGGGGCATAGAAATTCAGGAAAAAAAATTTCATTACTAAAGTGGCTATGAGAAAATCCTGGAAATTATTTTTAAGCTCCGCATTTCGCCGCAAGGGGGCGCAACTGAAAAGTAAATATTAAAATTCTGAATTTTTCCGAAAATTCCCACATTAAGGTATACCTTTGGTAACATCATTAGAAAGCTTGGACAATTCTGCATCATTTTGGTTTAAGGCTTCTTGGCGTATCGACCTTAGTAAGAGTGGGGGAAGCTATTGAAAGTGTAATCATTTAAATCGCTGTAACTTCTAAACTACTTTTTCGATTTTAGTAAACTTAAGCTTGTTTGGAAGAGAAATGTAGGTACTTTTAATTATCGCATCAAATGGTACACGATAGTCCCTAATAAAATTGCTAGAGGGCGCAATTTGAAATAATAACAGTTTTTTTGATTTTATCCCGAAAACTTAAATTAGACGGTATAATTATGATGTCAGAATCGGAAAGTAGATTAAATTTGCAAGAGAAAATGTGATAACCGCAGCTCGATATCTTCGTTTGTTTCCGAGTTATTGCCAAAAGAATAATTTTTAACACTTTAATTGAAGATATGATTGTTTTCATAGCTCCGTGGTCAAGCAATCCATGACAAAAAATATTTTTTAATTTTATGCTTGTGTAGGTTTGTCACTCATTATGCCAAGGGCCCAAAAACTACGTTAGAATTAATAAAATAATCATGGAAAACTTCGAATTTAGGCACAATAATTATTTTAATATGGTTTTTTAAAAATAAATCTAGATAGCCGTGAAACAAGATCGGCAGGTTTCCAAGGAGATAAATAAATTGGAATAGTTGTCAACTGATTTAATTTTGATAGGGGTTGTGTTGACAAAAGTTTCTTTTTGATGACTATGATTATTTTTGAATTTCTTTTTATTTATTCCAAAAATTGTGCTACATCCCTCAAAAATTCTCAATTCCTCTCCCTGGTTTTATGAACTGTTGAAGCCAGTTTTACTATCTGTGGCATCGTTAATTTACACAATACTTATGCACTAGGTATTGGTCACAAACAAATCCTCATTGAATACGCGAAGTGGATCACCAAAACTGGTGGAGCAGAGTTTCAGCATACAGAATTATCGGACCGTTTATTTTTAATGGCTATCTAAATGGTGAATCGTAAGCATATCATAACCCTCGGCATTGGTATAAGCATTTTTGAGAGATGTAGCACAAATTTTGATATAGGTAACAAGAAATTTAAAAAGAATCAAGTAGAAACTTTTGTCAACACAACATCTATCAGAATTAAATCAGTTGACAACTATTCCAATTTATTAATTTCCTTGGAAACCTGCCGATCTTGTTTCACGGCTATCTAGATTTATTTTTAAAAAACCATATTAAAATAATTATTGTGCCTTGTGCCTAAAAAGTTTTCCATGATTATTTTATTAAATCTAAAGTAGTTTTTGGGCCCTGGGCATAATGAGTGACAAACCTACACATAATAAAGTTTTAAAATATTTTTTGTCATGGATTCCTTGACCACGGAACTATGAAAACAATCGTATATCTTCAATTAAAGTGTTAAAAATTATTCTTTTGGCAATAACTCTGAAACGAACGAAGATATCGAGCTGCGGTTTTCACGTTTTTTCTTGCAAATTTAATCTACTTTCCGATTATGGTATCATAAATATACCGTCTAATTTAAAATTTTGGGATAAAAGCAAAAAAACTGTTAATATTTCAAATTGCGCCTTCTAGCAATTTTATTAGGAACTATCGTGTACCATTGGATGCAATAATTAAAAGTACCTACATTTCTCTTCCAAACAAGCTTAAGTTTACTAAAATCGAATAAGTCGTTTAGAAGTTACAGCGATTCAAATGATTACACTTTGAATACCTTCCCCCACTCTTATTAAGATCGGTACGCCAATGAGCCTTAAACCAAAATGATGCAGAATTGTCCAAGCTTTCTAATGATGTTACCACAGGTATACCTTAATGTGGGAATTTTCGGAGAAATCTAGAATTTTTATATTCACTTTTCAGTTGCGCCCCCTTGTGGCAAAATGCGGAACTTAAAAATAATTTCCAGGATTTTCTCATGGCCACTTTAGTAATGAAAGTTTTTTTCCTGAATTTCTATGCCCAGTAGTTTCCGAGATATGGCCGGTGGCCACCCTTAATGAAACAGCCTGTATATTATATATATTATTCTGTGGCCATATAATGAAACACATGGTCTACCTCGACCATCGGATTCAACTATCAACGCGCGCTATGAGAAATATAAAGTGTTTTAAGAATATCTAGTTTTTTTGAAATTTTTTTGACGGAATTTCAAAAAAAAGTTCAAACAAAATTTGTTCAAAATTCAATTCTAAATCAATGTTAAAGAATAAAAAAATCTCATAAATTGTTTATTTTTCAAGATATTCCTAAAAAACCTAAAAATGTCTTCAGGTAACTGTCACTTGTTTTGGTGCTAGATGAAAAACATTGAATGTGGCACCCACAAATTTGTTCAAACTATTAAATATGAAATTTGAATCAAATCCGATAAGTCGTTTTTGAGTTATGGTGGATACAGACAGACAGACAGACAGACATCATGGGGAAAATGGTCAAAATGGATTCAGGGGCCCTCAAAACGTGTAAATCCATCAAAATGTCGAAGTCGAAAAAAATCACGATTACAATACTTCCTTATACTTCGTATAAGAAAGTAAAAAGTGACTTGATGACGTAAGCGCAAAAAGGAAACGTCGCATAAGGAAAATTTTAACGTCATTTTATAAAGCACATAAAGTGTCCACGACAGAGTGCTTTTAGTTTTTCGATATCTTGAAAAATAAGAGCAGAAAAAAATAAAAACGAAAAGGCAAAAATTTGGTTTTTTCAAAAAATATCCAGAACTACAAAAGATATTTTCGATTTCTTAACGGCTTATTATTGGTCACATTATTACGCAACTTTGCCCCAATTTAACCAAAGCTGTATCTATTACCGTTTCTGAGATCCCTGTAGTGAGAAGCGAATTTGAGACAGCCTGTATTTCTTTCGGGAAATCGACCACAAATGAATTATATTAAAAACAAAACCCAACCCCCTTTCTGAAGATGGTGGCATATCGGTACTTGGGAATACGGAAACTTAGTTTTGAACTTACGTTTTGACTCTCTGTACCTACACTAAAATTTAAAAAAAAGATACCCCAAAAACTGCCAGGCATATCCCTATTGAATGTACCTACTAATTATTATGGATCAGATTTACCTCGGCACTACTTCCTACGATGATTTCCTTTTCTCCATCAAAATCCACATCGGCAACATCGCAACATGTAAACACACTGGTTCCATTTTCATGTCTTGGTAGTGTGGAATAATTACTCAAACCATATTTTAGAACGTCTCTACAATCAGATTTTGTAATAAGTTCAAGTGTTAAATAAATGACCTTACTTGAAAATCATTCCAGGTAGAATCGAATTAAGTACAACTAAATTCAAATTGGGATCATTTTCGTTTTCATTACATCTCTCAATGTTGAATAATTTAGTTGGAAAGTTATTTGTCCTTTTTTTATCTACTTGGTATATGCGCACATTAGATATGTAACAACTGAACTTTGTTGAAAAATTAAAAATTAATTTATTGGTCCTTGTGCAAGCTTTAGTGAGTTTTACATAACCACATTCACAACCAATGGCTGTAATTCGACTAAAATAAATTCAATAAATAATGGCTCACATTGTTTCTTATTAGTTGTTACTAGTTATAGTTTTTTGTGTAAAAAATATCCATCCAAATAATAGGGCTGGCAGTTTTGGTAAACTCTGGAAAGTACTCTTTATTATCAATTTCTTTGTAGACATGGTCAGACGTGTGTTCACGATAGACATGCACCTGATGATCACTTCCAGATAACAAGAAAACTATCTAGAATTAGATTTCTTGGGTCGCTAATACCTAATAATTTTAAGTTGTACCTCTTTCTGCATTTTATCATTGTGCCAAGTGACAAACTCTGTATGCAGCAGCTTGTATGGCATGTAATTCAATTGTACATTTAAGCAATTTTGTGCAATATTTTCAATGTTAAAATCATCCGTTTCTTCCCATTCTGAATAAATGTTTAGGAAAGTTTCCAAAGAATCCAAATCGTTGCTATTCTACAAACAATATTAGAGTAAATCGAATCAGACCCAGATTTACCTACTGACTTTAACAATGGTAATTCCTACAACAAACTCATTTCGTGTTGTTGATTTATTAAAAGCATCTATTGATATAATTTCAGCACCACCTGTAAACAAATTCTTTCCAAATCTATTTAGGTATGTAAATAATACCAACGAAAAACGTACTTGGTATGTAGGTAAAAGATACTTCTTTTATTGTAGGCACTAAATAATCTGTTCCATTTTCTGGATATTCCAAACAAAATATATCTCTTTTAAGTGTGGCTATTAAAAGTTTCTTTGCACCATTCGCTAATTGTAACTCTGTAATAGTATACACATTTCCTTGAGACGGTAGTTGAAAATAATGAATTTCTCTAAAATTGTTCATAATATACCTAATAGATAATATAATTTTAAAATGATATGAAAATTATGAAATTTATAGGTTAGAATCATAGATAAAACTTTAAAAATTTAAAATAGAATCGACAGTCAATGTTAAAAAGTATCAACCACGTTCGATGTCAGCGCCGCGTACCAGTGTGAAGTAAACTAACTTTTATGGAGGGGATGTGGCGGGGATTTCAAATATACTTATTTATTGTAGAAATGTTATAATTAGAAATTAATTAAAAACAGAAATGTTATAAGTATGTATATATTTTATAATTTTACATCACATATGTATTTATATAAAAATAATATAGTAGTTGTTCAAAATAAATAGCATATATAAAAGTGCCTATAATAAAATTTTCTATTATCTAAATATAAATATAGAAAACTAACCATTAAAAATAATTCAATTTTAACTTTTGATTTTTTGAGGAAATTGATACTCATACCGTGAGGCTGCGGTCCATGTAGTAGGCCATCCACCAACCATCACCAGTACTACGGCATAAGCCCTTAGCCGTCAATAGAGTTGGATGTGTAAAAAAACCACTTCAATCAACTAAAAATGCACTCACTATAGTCACTAATACAATACCTCCCTATTGCAATAATTATTGATTAATTAATCATTCCCATTTAATATTATTGATAAAAACACTATTTTTAATCTTTTTTTTTTCTTGTTTTACTGCATTTTTACTGCCAAATTTTGACGTTTCTAAAAGTACTGTGGACCAATTTATTAAGATTGAAAGAATTTTATACTAGACAACCCACGAAACACAAAGTCACATTCAATGTTGCAGAATATTAAAAAAAAAGCGCCACCTACCATGTGGAAGTAAACTATAATTATGTTTCAAGGTCATGTATAAGAGTGTCACACCCCTTAGGTTAGAATGCATTTAGAATGATAGAAAATCACAGTCACAGATGAACCAGATTGACAACTCAATCATGGCCTGTTATCCTTTACGGACAAAATATAACAAAGTAATGGTACCTCGCCGGGTCACCTGTGGCGCTGTAAGCTATTATTTTATAAAGTCCCTGTACTCCCTGTTATTTTATTAAACTTTATTATTTAATCTGTCA
Organism: Pediacus dermestoides; assembly: GCA_963942485.1. NCBI lineage: Eukaryota > Metazoa > Arthropoda > Insecta > Coleoptera > Cucujidae > Pediacus > Pediacus dermestoides. Next base: position 3,071,923 of record OZ012629.1, on the reverse strand, counting down.
TTTTCGATTTGAAATTTGAAAACGTCAACTAGACAACGCGTTTCTAAATATTTTTCCAGATTTTAGTTATTTATTCGCGATTTTGTTATTTATGTATTTCTAATTTGTTATTGTTATTGTGTTTTATAATTGATTCTTGTTATTTTGTTTTTGTTATTCGTTCCGTTAACGATATTTTTTATTATGAGTGTTTGCAAGTGTTGTAAGGTACCGATTTGTGAAAAGTCGGGACGAAACAATATAAATTATCAAACGATAACGAGGTAAATATAAAATTTTGTATAATATCTATTACGCACATCTTACATTAAACTTTCACATTTCCTTTAGATGTTTCAAACTTGCTGCTTATTAATTGGGAGAGAAGATCGTTTAAATTTGGAGTTGAAAGTCGTCGATCAAACTTTATGTTTCTGCTCATCGGTTGGTGCTCATTTATCCCTTTTGGAAACAAATTTGTACTCTGGTAACCAATAAACTTCCATTGTTGAAAAGGTTTGTGTTCAAAAATATAATTTGAATTTTTACTTTCTTATACGCAGTATAAGGAAGTATAGTAAGTGTGTCTGTCTGTCTGTATCCACCATAACTCAAAAACGACTTATTGGATTTGATTCAAATTTCATATTTAAGAGTTTGAACAAAATTGTGGGTGCCACATTCAATGTTTTTCATCTAGCACCAAAACAAGTGACAGTTACCTGAAGACATTTTTAGGTTTTTTAGGAATATCTTGAAAAATAAACAATTTATGAGATTTTTTTATTCCTTAACATTGATTTAAAATTCAATTTTGAACAAATTTTGTTTGAACTTTTTTTTGAAATTCCGTCAAAAAAATTTCAAAAAAACTAGATAATTTTAAAACACTTTATATTTCTCATAGCGCGCGTTGATATTTGAATTCGATGGTCGAGGTAGACCATGTGTCTCATTATATGGCTGCCAAACGGAAGGTCCCGGGTTCGAATCCCAGAAGGAACGGACCATTAGTTTTTAGTTTCTTATACGTAGTATAAGGAAGTATTGTAATCGTGATTTTTTTCGACTTCGAGATTTTGATGGATTTACACGTTTTGAGGGCCCCTGAATCCATTTTGACCATTTTCGCCATGATGTCTGTCTGTGTGTCTGTCTGTATCCACGATAACTCAAAAACGACTTAACGGATTTGATTCAAATTTCATATTTAAGAGTTTGAACAAAATTGTGGGTGCCACATTAAATCTTTTTCATCTAGCACCAACACAAGTGGTACTTACCTGAAGACATTTTTAGGTTTTTTAGGAATATCTTGAAAAATAAACAATTTACGACATTTTTTTATTCTTTAACATTGATTTAGAATTAAATTTTGAACAAATTTTGTTTGAAACTTTTTTTGAAATTCCGTCAAATTTTTTTATTTATTTAGTGGCGCCATCTATCTACGATTTACAAAGTACATGTTGTTTACATACAGAAATCTATACCGTTGAGGAAATCGATTGTAGCATTACTATTTGAAAAGATCGACGGCTACAACGGCTACGGTTTTGTTTTAGATATCATGGCAACTCGATTAAAAATTTTTCTAATATATACAATAAAGTCGTGAAATTGTATTATGCATGCAAATCTACATTAAAGATATCGACGCCAAATTTTTTGTGAATGCTCTTTCAATTTTTAGACGTGTCGACAAAGTAACAAAAGTGTTTTATTTTGCGCCGTTTTTTAATAATTATAAATTATTTACATATTTATATAGTGTTGCCATCTATCTCTGAGTGGCTGTTGTTTACATTACAGAAATCTATTTGTTTTTATACTAAAGATTCTATTTGCATTAAACACACGAAGAGCTCGAATAAAGTTATAAAAATTTAAAAAATGAAAACCAATTAATCCAATCCTGGTGAGAGTGGCTATATCGCCAAACACCAAAAACTTGACATTGCTTTGCAATTCAAATACGAAGAAGAAGAAGAGATTGTTAGTCAAACAACTGTCAAAGGCAAAAGATCGAAATATTTTGATGAGAAGGATTATTGTGCACTGTACAGTTTGTTTGAGTGAAACGTTGACCAAAACTGAGAAGTATTTTATAAATCTTCAAAGTTTAGCTACAGCAAATTCAAAGATATCAAGCATTTTTCGCACTGTGGAATTTTGATAAGTATTCTGTTATTTATTTGTCCTAAAATCTGGTAGTAATGAGTGGGACAAGGACAGATTTATGCGTATTGCAATAAGTGCGACAGAGACTATTTGAAAATTGCTGGAAACCACCCTCAAAATTTTAACAAGAAATTTAACTTAATTTCTTTAGGAAAAGTAATTACTGTGATACTATCCGTATAAGAAAGTCATGTGTTGGGCACATCAGATATTTTTCATGGTATAAGAAACTATGGTAGTGCATCTTCTATACTATACCACCTTTAATATTGAATACAAATAATATCTGGTACCACTGGCTACCGCCAGTGCGGCGCTACGGACGGATCAAACACTCGCTCTGTGTATAACCAATTTGTCAAGTGTTTGTTTTGGTTTGTCACTGTCACTGTAACTGGCAACGAATTTGTGCCTACGCCACCCCGAGAATTTTCCTTATACACAGAGCGAGTGTTTGATCTGCTGATAGCGCCGCACTGGTGGTAGCCAGTGGTACCAGATATTATTTGTATTCAATATTAAGATAGGAGATGCACTACCATAATTTCTTATACCGTGTTTTTTTTTATTTTACTGGTTTCTATGGTACCGAAAACAATAATAATGAATAAATAAATGTAATTTCATACCGGGAGATTTTTTTAAGTGAGTAATAGGTCAAAAATCTAAAATAAAACACATTTTTGTCGTAAAATTCGGTTATAAGGAGTGGGACAAGGACAGATTTATGCGTATTGCAATAAGTGCGACAGAGACTATTTGAAAATTGCTGGAAACCTTTATTAGATATTTTGGTAATTATCTCCTGTCAGGTAAATGAAACTCGGAACAACAATGAATAAAATGTATTAACAAAAATAGCATCGGTACAAACAAAAACAAACTTATGACAGCGCTTCCCGAGGACGACTGTCGAAAAACTCTACGTGGACACCCAGCGCCACGAACAACAAGTGGACACTGGCAGTGTTACCACAACACAAAAATTAAAATATTCTACACTCGGTCATTCCTGACATATGGTGTGACCTCACACCAGGTAAAGTTAAACGAATACAAATTCTATAACAATAATAAAAGGGTATAAAACAAACGAATTATATAACGCAAAAGGTAAATACATCAAGGTTAATCCGTAACATAATCTTTCAGATAACTAGGCAAGTTACGCACTCTTTTCGGCACTATCACTTGGTCTTTCACTTCCACTATCTTCAGACACAACTTCTTGATTTGTTTCATCCTCTCTCTCGTAAATCCTTTCTTCAACTTCTTCGTTCACGTCTTCTTCATCGCTTTCCTCTTCATTGTCGCTTTCTTCTGGGTTGCGGCAAATTTTGATTTGTGATACGTGTACCGTAGTCGAAAAGTGTCTACCATCGACTTCTACGAGACTTGATATTCGGTAAGTATCACTGGGTAGCACGTCGACTATAGTAAAAGGGCCTTTGTATCGAGGTTGGAGCTTAGTTGGCTCTCCAGTGCTCTGCGGGACCCTTTTCACAACAACTATGTCGCCGACTTCGTATCGAACTCCTGCAAATCTCTTCTTGTCGTAATATGTCTTCGATTTTTGTTGATTTTCCAAAATTCTCTCTCTTATTTGTCTCCGGATCTCTGCCGGAGGAGTCCAATCAGGATCCCCGTTTGCTGCAACTTGTCTCAGTTTCCCATCGTAGAACGCAGGCGAATATCCGTATAAGGCCTCGAACGGAGATTTTCCTGTGGTTTTATTCGTAGCGGTATTCAGGTTTCTTTCGGCTTCTATAAGATTTTCATCCCAAGAATCTTCCTCAGACATCGTCAATAACATGGTCGTCAAGGTCCGGTTTACACGTTCAACTTGACCGTTGGACTGGGGTCTTTGAGATGAGTTTAAAGTATGAGCACAGCCAATTTTTTGACAGAATTCCGTGAACATCTCAGAGGTAAAGCAAGTTCCTCGGTCGCTTACGATTCTTCCGGGTACACCAAACGTATTCACGAACTTAAACAGAGCCTCGATGTTCTCCGTTGCTTTGGTACTGGAGACTGCATACAGTTTCACGAACTTGGTCAATGCGTCCACAATGACTAACAAATGAACATTTCCTTTTTCCGTACGAATGAACGGTCCCAAATGGTCAATATGAATCCTCTCAAACGGTCTATGGGGTGGTGTCAAGGTATGTAGAAATCCTGGTTGTCTCCCGGCAGGTACCTTTGCCATCAAACATTCAGCACACGATCGGATATGATTCTTTAGATAGTTTCGCATTCGAGGGAACCAATAAATTTCCTGGATCCTCGCCATGGTACGCTCCAAACCACAATGTCCCATCAAATTGTGATATCGTACTGCAAAACTTTTTCGGACAGACTTAGGTATCACGTACAACTTCTTCTCCTGACCATCCACCGTTTTTATTTTTCTGAGTCTTCCTTCTTCTAGACAATACTGTTGGACATCGTTCTTCTCTTCATTCGAACACTCTTCGTCGGGTTTTCTTAGAATTTCTATCTTTCTGCGTAACAATGGATCGCTAAACTGGATCATCGTTATGTGTTCTGCTGGTGTAATTAGAGCCAAGACATCCACCTTACTAAAAATCTGTTCTTCGGTATCTTCTGGGGAAAGATAAGGTGACCTGGATAAAGCGTCGACGTGTTCCATCCTTGTCCCCGGGCGATACTTGATATTGTAGTCAAACTCCTGCAATAACAGACTCCACCTAGCAACTTGTGAGTTCAAGGACTTATGGGAGTTTAGGTACACAAGAGCCTGACAATCTGTCACAATTGTGAATGGAATTCCCATCAACAAATTCCGCAATCGATCGACAACCCAAACTATCGCCATCAACTCCAGCTTCGACGAATGATAATTCGCTTCTGCTTCTGTAGTTTTCTTAGAGACGAAATACACCGGATGCAGTACTCCTTCAGCGTCTGATTGGAGAAGTATACCAGCCAAACCCACCGCGCTGGCATCAGTGTGTACTTCCGTTGATTCAGCTCTGGGATTATACATTTGAAGGACCGGAGAACATGCTAGGGCGTCACGCAAGTCCACAAATGCTGCCTGTTGTCGGTCAGTCCAGGAGAACCTTTGGTTTTTCCTCGTCAAGTCACTGATTGGTCTGGCCCGCTCGGCGTACTTGGGGATAAACCTCCTGAAGTAACTAGTAAGCCCCAGGAACCGTCTCACTTCATGGACATTACCGGGTACCTGAAACTCAGAAATAGCAGTTAACTTCTTTTCTCCAGGCATTAATTGGTTGTTTTCAATCACAAAACCCAGATAGTCTACGCGTTTTACCCCGAACCGACACTTGGTTATCTTCAACGTTAGCCCCGCGCTTCGCAACGCATCAAAAACAAGTCCAAGTCTCTCCAACATATCCTCCCAGTTCCTCGCGGGCACTAAAATGTCGTCCATATAGTTCATCGCCACTCGGTTTCGCAATTGTCCTAGCGCGAGTGTCATCAACTTTGAAAATTCGAACGGCGCGTTAGTTAACCCGAACACCAGTCTATTGAACTGACCCGTTTCGTCCGGCGTTATAAACGCTGTCTTCGGTTTCGCACTTTCTGATAAAGGCACTTGCAGAAATCCGTGCGCTAAATCCAGGGAAGAAAATATCGTGGCGCCCGATAAACACTCAAAATGTTCATCAACACTTGGTATTGGGAAGGTCTTCCGAACCGTTTGTTGATTCAAAAATCTAAAATCCCCCACCAAACGAGGTTTTCCGTCTTTCTTATTCACTAAGAGAACTGGTGTTGCATAAGCAGACTTCGTTTCCTCCACAATTCCATGTTCTTTCCATTCTCGGACAATATCAGCGATAACCTTACGTTCCTTCAGACTGACTCTGTATGGCTTCTTCTGTACAGGAACATCTGTGTCGATAATGTCTACAGTCATCAAGTTAGTGCAGCCCAACTCAGACATATTTAGTGCGAAACAATCGCGATATTCGTTGCAAAGTTCCACTAATTCTTTTCGTGTTTCTTCCTCGACGTCATCGTCTGTCAACACCATTTCCGGGGTAATAGGCTGTTTTTCGGAATTATCCTGGACGGTGTTATCTGGAATTTCTTCATCATCTTGACTTTCTAGGAATTTCCCGACAACTTCATTTTTCTTCAAAATTACAGAACGCGAACTTGCATTCTCGATTGGTACTAACACCTTTTGATCGTCTACGAGGGCTTCAATCAAGTTGATCGAATTTGGGGGTAGAGTCTCATGATCCACGCAACGAACCGATATTCTTCGAGGATTTCTCATAGTTTCCATTTGTGCATACGGAAAGTTTTGAGCCCAACTTAGGCGGAAACTGTCTCCTACTCGAACGTAAGTAAATTGTGGCAATTCGGTAAATGTTCTTCCGACGATTACATCTACCTTTTGAGCAGAATCCGGCACAACACATAAAGAAACATTCTGTGCATCCACTCCATCCATTTTCATATCAACGAGCACGCTCCCCAAACTCCGAACAACATTTCCCACTCCAAATGCTATTAACTCAGTAACTTCTGGGGTAATAATCAGACTTTCTTCTCTGTTTACTATTGATTCTCTGATTGTACAGACGGCACTACCTGTATCAACCATGGCAGACAGCAGTATACCATTAACATCCACGATCTTCAAGAATTTTTCCAGGGTGTCCTTGGAAGCTACTGTTCCTACAGTGAACACGTTTCCTCCTGGTAATTTTTTCGGACAATCTTTCTTGAGGTGGCCTGGTTGCTGACATTTATAACACAAGGGGACCTTGGACTTGGAACAATTTGGAGCAATGTGTCCCTTTTCTCCGCAATAATAACATGTCGCAGGCCTCTTCTCGTCAACTTGGGGTTTTGTTTCCGATCTTCCGGTTGGTTTTGCAAATAACGTGTGTGGTTTCCCGCCACTCGCATTATGAGTCTTTGTTTTGCCATCCATTTTCGAATAAATTGATTCGAGCATTAACAAGTCATGCCAGAGCTCATCCAAGTTAGTATGATTCTTCACTAACAAACTTCCTGCTAGTTCCGGTTTCGCTAATCCTTTTATTATCTCAATTCGAGATTCTTCTTCCGATAACTCGATTTCGTGACATAATCTCCGTTTTTCCTGGAAATATGTTGCTACGGATTCTCCATGCTTTTGCGAACGATTTTTCATAAGTTCCCATCGATCGGCTTTCGTCAGAGTCTTCACGAACGTTCTTTGGAATTTCTCCTCAAAATCTTCCCATCCAGCCAGTTTTAAACAACAGCACTGAAACCAGTTTCTCGCGGCGCCTGTTAAATATGTTTGCGCTACCAACACCTTTGAAGAATCGTCCCAGTTTTGCAATGTAGCACTCGTGTTTAAAGCGTTCAACCACTCGGAAGCCCTGAACCTATCCTTGTCGCCCTCAAAATTGAACAAATTAGCGGGTATTTGTGGAACGCACCGCGAATTACTCGCCAACAAGTTCATTTGAGCCATCATAGTCTGTGTCATCATATTCATTGAAGTTAACAACTCGTTTGAGTTTACATTGTTAGGATTTTCATTCGCGTTTGAATTTGAATTTGGCGCGATGCCACGCCCTGCACCGGCCGCACATCCGGCTGCCTCTTCGTTTTCCCTAAGCATGCCGAAAATCTGAGTGTTGTAACGAAGTCATTTTTCAGTTAACTAATTATTTACCAAATTGCAGAATTCTATAAAACCCCGGTCCGACTTTTCCGCCAGATAGCCCCGTCCTACAAAACTTCGTCCGCTCTCCCGTAGATGGCACAACTACAATTATAGGTCACCGGTCCTTTATCATTTGAAAACACCTATACCCCGATTTCCCGTTATAAGTCACCGCTGGACAGCAGCTAAAATCCCTTATAAGGAGCCCCAAAACCAGTACAGGACAGTTCCAAAAGTTCCGTTAGTTCGAGAGTTCCGTCAGTTCAAAAACAGTTCGAATAATAATCCGCGAGTAAGTTAGTTAGTTAGTTCAGTTAGTTAGTTAAAGTGCCATCCGAAATTATTACAAGTGAGTATACTGGTGATTCCTGAGGTAGACCGTATTTCTGCCGTCATATTTTCTGATTTGCTATGTTGTTTATGATATTGTGCCGACCCTACACTTCCGTCCTGTTTTAAACCTTGGCTCACTTGGGCGTCGGGCTTGCGGGCCATCCACCAGGAGTCAGTTACCCACCTAGTGTCCGATCCTAGTACTTCCTTGGCTCACTAGGGCGTCGGGCTTGCGGGCCATCCACCAGGAGTCATCCTTATCCACATATATACCCGGAGAATATCATATCCAGCATCGCCAACGGACAATCCGAGTGTCGAACCCGGAGCCTTGCGAGGAACCAGTGTCCTTATTTCCCGACCGTTTATAACCGCCATCAACCGTCCACACTGTCATATACCTACCCCCACTTGTTCCCCCCGTTGATTTGAGTTCTGCCGTCACCCCCCCGTATGGTTTTATCTTGTTTGCATATTATTGTTGATTTCCCGTTTTTGAATGCATTGTTAATTTCCTACTGAATATATTTGTTTATTTCTCCTGTTCAAACCTCTTGTTTTAATAACCCTCGTATAACACCATTTCCTGCAACCCGGTATATTCCATACCCCGAATTCCATACAATTAAAGCCTGTCTTGGAGTTCGCCGCCTTCCCAGTCAAGAAGATCTGACCCCTGGAGTACCGTGTCTTCACTGCAGCTACCCGAGGTGTCACGTGGAGTAAACCACTCGAATAAATCTGGCGCCCGAGATCCCCTTCCCCCTTGATTAACCGCCTCCCTCACAAAAGTGCGTCACAGTGTGTTATACTTATATACAACCTTAAACCGATGTATTCCGCTGCGAGTTTGTCCCTGTTTTCCCACTTCCAGAAAACGACACGTCCCGTCCAAACCTCAACGGCAACAGTTCAACAGTTTAGCATAAACGCAACACAATCACTGCATCACTATCCTTATTATCCTGTTATCCTTGGCATCCCACTTCTGAGGTATTAGATATTTTGGTAATTATCTCCTGTCAGGTAAATGAAACTCGGAACAACAATGAATAAAATGTATTAACAAAAATAGCATCGGTACAAACAAAAACAAACTTATGACAGCGCTTCCCGAGGACGACTGTCGAAAAACTCTACGTGGACACCCAGCGCCACGAACAACAAGTGGACACTGGCAGTGTTACCACAACACAAAAATTAAAATATTCTACACCTTCAAAATTTTTACAAGAAATTTAACTTAATTTCTTTAGGAAAAGTAATTATTGTGATACTATCCGTAAGTATAAGAAAGTCATGTGTTGGGCACATCAGATATTTTCCTATGTATATTAATATTATTCGTTTCTTTAAATATATGTTAATATTTTTTCCTAAATGTGTTTATTTTAAAATTACTCTACTGTAATTACAGAAATATGGCATTTTACAATTCCATCACAATGCTATTTCTGATTACAGTCTAGTAATAGTAGTAATAATACTGAAATTCATATCCAAATATAATACCAACATTTAAAAAACCCGCCAAAAGAAAACAGCGCTTTGGTAATAGTACCGGCGAGGTACTATTATGTAGTAATATTAGATATTATTGGTCTTTCTCATCTATAGTATCTATCATCTATGAACTCAATGTTAAATTTTGTCACAAATGAATAGAGTTGAGATAGAGATACACATATTGCATATCTTTGTCAGTTCGGACAAACAGCAGTCCGTCAGAGGGCGCTGCCTCAGGAGTGACGCGTGGCAGTTTTTTTAAATTTGTTAGTTTATTTTCTCATATCCAATTGCCTACCAAATCCAATAGAATTTGTGATATGTATAAGGCACTTTATTGGATACGGTAAATTGGGTCCTCCGGAGATTTGTTAGACAATGGGATATAATTTACTATTGTGCATCGGTAATTAAAGGTAATAATAAAGTGACATAATTTACTACAGATAAATTGTTTATTTTCAGGATTGGTGCTAATTTCTATAAAATTTTACAATAATTATAAAATAAAAACAATAGATTCTAAATAACATATCAAAAACAATACAAATAATTATACCTGATTAACATCAATGTATTACATTATTAGTTATAATAATTACAAGTTAGTACCACTAGCTAAAGCATATGGTTTTAAAATGATACAAATAAGGTATGAGAGTAGTAAAAATAGTACAGTAAATAGGGAGAAAAAAAGGCCTCAAATAGATTTATTTTACCCTACAGCCAATTTTTGCAGAATCTTGTAGAGGGTCACCCCGTAAGTTTAAAATTGAGTTTTTGTATTCGTAGACCCCGCCGTTTCTTCACCAGCCCTTAATTAAAGTTGATTTTTTTATTTATTAAATAAGTAACTTTCATTCCTATTACGTTTCCGAAAAAAAAACAACAGCACAAAGTAGTAGAGAAAAATATTTTCTACAACTTATCTTGCGCGTTGATACTTGAATCCCACGGTCGAGGTGGCAGACATGTGTCTCACTATATGGCTGCCAAACGGAAGGTCCCGGGTTCGAATCGAAAAGTAATTATTGTGAATTGTGATACTATCTGTAACTATAAGAAAGTCATGTGTTGGGCACATCAGATATTTTTTACAACATTGTGAAGATAAATTTTTTACAAATATTAGTGTGTACACTGTTTTTGTAATTATTTTGTGACTTTTGTAAAAAAAATTTAACTGTGTAAGTAGTACCTAACTAGAGAAAAATTTCCCAAAAATGTTCAACTTATTTGTTGAATAACTTTTTAAATATTGACAATATCAAAAAAATGTTAAAAGGAAAGTTGTAGGAAATATTTTTCTCTACTACTTTGTGTTGACGCTTCTTTTTCGGAAATCTAATAGGAAAGAAGTTATTTAATAAATAAAAAAATCAACTTTAATTAAGGGATGGTGAAGGAACGGCGGGGTCTACGAAACGAATACAAAAACTCAGTTTTAAACTTATAGGGTGACCCTCTACAAGATTCTGCAAAAATTGGCTGTATGGTAAAAAAAGTCTATTTCAACTCCCTGTTTACTCTACTATAACATTATTTACACAAGCTTATGGTGTTATTATGTATTAATAGATTTAACAGAATGTTTCTAACATTTTCGATAGAGAATAGCTCCAATAAACTGTTTAGCAACAAAATTATCTGAAATTACAAAAGGTTTTATAAATAAAATATCTGATGTGTCCAGCATATGACTTTCTTATAGACGAAGACATTGTTAAATGATTCTAATGGTAAATCAATCCGGGTTAATTTTGAATTATGAATTTGAAATAATTTGCCTTTCTCAACTTTTCATAATTTTTCTGCTAAGTGCTCTGAATGTCAACGTGAACAAATTTAAATAGGCGCGGATAAAAGGCGGGAGTAACTATGACATTCTTGGCGGATGGTATATTCACGTGGGGTGGCAGAGATGTGGAAGAGTTGTACGGGTTGACACCTAGGCATTGCTTAGACCTGTTGCCTGTCTCTCAACACAAGGAGTCACAACCCGCGGTCTTCCCCGAAGCTTTGATTGTTCTAATGCTGGAGGCCTGGCTATCCTCTGGGATTGGAACGGTTATATTTGCGTTTGTGACGTACCTCCCATAGGTAACCCCCGGACAACGCTAATGTCCGATATAATGTTATGTACGATCTGCGTGAAACCAGATTAAATGCAGGCATATGTTGGGGATTAGCGGCCAAACCGTCACACGTCTTGAAACTTTGTAACAAACTCAATTTAACAAAAATTTAAGTACTGTAATTTTGAAAACAAGTAAATTATTAAAATTCGAGAGAGTAAACGAAGCTGGAGCAAACTTGCGCTCCAGCTAGTGCTCCATCATCCGAGGTGTCGGTCGTATTTGAACTGTGCTACGACTAGTATACAAGATGTCACATGTCGGACCACACGGCGTTTACCCTTTAACCTCTTCATGAGCTACCTCTACCCATGCAAAGCACCGTTGTGGGCAACGTATGCAACGTATGCAGCGGATAGTGCGTAATGTGTGGTAGAGGTTCGCGCAAGCGGTCTCGAAAGTAACCCAATAAATTTTGTTAAGGGGAGTAATTAACTCTTTCTACACGGGGTTCTCATTTAAAAAAAATCGTAATTAATTTATATAAACAGTACTTTTTTTTAAATAAAATTAGCTTTGTAACAAAGCCAAATGCGATCTATTAAAAGTGTATTTTAGGGCCCTAAAAACCCGGAAATAATTTATGTATTTACTTAAACAGTCTTTAATTCTAAAATGTCTAAAAACATTTCTTTCAAGCATGTTCATAGTTTATTTTCAGTACCTATAGGCTTCGAGCGCGAAGGCGGAGTCGAACGTTGGTGTACTGCTGGCGCCTGAAGTGGCCAAACTAAGCATTTTCATTGTGCCAGCAACTATACGGCAAACATTAGTGGCACTCTGTTTAAATGCGAAACCCCCACAAAATAAGCAGTAATATTACCTATAAAATAATTTTTATCGTACTTATTGATCATTTTTATGTGTGCAGAGTACAAGACCCTACCACCAATATTAAATATGTATATAAGCTACACATTTACTACATATATTTAATCGATTAAAGTCTTTACTCACAATTAATTGAACATTGTACGCCAGATTATTCACGGATGTTGTGCGGATCACAATTGCATCAATGGTCACTTGACCGCTCCGACTTATTTCTTGCACTTGTTTTACGTGCGAGGACTGCACTAAAGCGTACCCTTTGGCTTTTTTGGCAGACCCAAAAATATCCGCATCGAACCCGGTTTTTTTTATCGAATCCATTTATTTTTAATTTGAGATAGAGTAGGTAATCTTCGATATTCGATAAGTTTAAGTCTAATAATATCACCAAATACTAAACCAAGTACCTACACACAGAAAAAATTCAAGGAAAAGCGTGTTGCAATCTGCATTGACATTACAAAACTAATGCCCGTTTGCACCGTATTTTATTTAAGCATGTCTTACTTTTAAAACATCTTGGTTTTAAATTTGAAATTGAATTTGTTTGGTACCTATACTTTTTGTTGTAAACTAAATTGTTTAATTGGTTTCACTAAGGCAGAAGAGCAAAATATCACGTACAAGTTGTAAATTTTATTGCTATTACGTATTTTTTGTAATGCAATGTATTTTGCGAACAGATGTGCAAGCTATCTATATCCACTTTTTACATTTCTGATAGTTATTTTTTTTAAGCAAGCGGGCCCCCACAGACTACGGGCCCGTGTCTTGCAAGCACCCTAAACACTATTTTTTATTTTATTCAATACTTTGTAATGATATTACAATAAAGTAGGTAAATAAATTTCAACAAAATATAATAAATAATTACTCCTAGTTGATAACAAGCTCTCAAATATTTAAGAAACTTACTTTCATAGCTACCTCAATTTTACATTTTTTTAAATATTTTCTAAACGAAGTCCGATCTGAAAAAAAGTTATTCTTTGTTTTATGTTTAAAATTCGATTTTACATATGACGTTTAATTTTAGCTGTCCAGTTTTGAAACACCCTGTATAAAAACATAGTAAAATAACAAACAATACTATGCGCCACATATAAAATGAGAAACTAAAAGTGTCAACTTTCTCACCAGACGTCGCCACCAGTTCTCGCGCTCGAAGCCTATACCTACAGGGATATTCATCGAAACCGTTGGTTAGACGTTTTAAAAGATGTAGTTAATATTTTTTTCTGAAAATTGAGTTGTAGCCTAAATAGCATATGATCTCTTTATTTAAAATATTTTCAAGTTTCTACGACTTCCGGTTATACCGGAAGTAGACACTAACTTCGTTTTTTTAAATTGAACACCCTGTATATTACCACATTTTAAAATTCTACATTCAATGATAATAACATTTTGTTAAAACAATTTTTCACTAAAGCATTTGGTTTAATAATTACAGGATGATTTTTTAAAAAATGTTCAAAAATGGGCTAACTTTCAAATTTTATTTTCTAGCCTTCTAATATTCAAATTGAAATGCGGTTTTGGCAATGTGTTAACAAAAGTGTACTACTTGCAATTTCTTCATTGCAATAGCTCAATGTTCTACAGGGGGTTTATAATTTAGGTGCCACTCAGAAAAAAATCAAAATGACATAACTCTTTTTTTTTCAAATGGAACACACTGTATATCGATACAAATTTGGATTATTCATGCAATTTAAAGGTAATTTTGTTGAATAAACTTTATACCCAACTCTTACCGTTTTCGTGAAATTTCGCTTTTTCCCGTTTGTTTTTTCGAAAAATTCAAGAGAACTATAGTTGTAGAAAATTAATAAATCTTTCATTTTTAATTTAACTTTCAGTAGCTTAATTTTATTAAAAAAACTCCAATATAAGAAACAAATTAACAATAGTTAACTAATTATTATCAACTAAGCTGTGAAATATTAATAGTATATTATATACCAAGGGATTGAGGTGCATCATTTAATCCCTGAGGGTGAATTAAATTTCATGAGCGAACAAAGCGAGCGAGGGAACGTCGACAACAGCAATAAAATACTGTCCAAAATGACAAAAATATTCGTGTAACGTAGTAATGAAAATTTAATCCCTTGGGATTAAATAGGTCACTTCAGTCCCTGTAAAGAGGGATTAAATTAGCACATTTAATCCCGGAAGTGCAAAAATGATATTATAAACCTGTTAAAAATGTTCAAAATATAACTACTTATAAATTCTTCTTTCTATATCTATATTCACTTTATAAAAACATATTTGATAAATATATACAAACAAAATATGTAACGGAAAAAAGGAACCATCCATAATGATTATGATAAGATTCAGAACCAGAAATTTTTCTACAATTCTTACAAACCTCCTCTATCCAGTCAGTGTACTCACTTATTCTTGTATAAACAGTAGGTTCACCAACATCACAAACGGGATGGCCGAAGGAGGTTATTCCGACCTGCACATCGTTGACCTTTAAAGGACTACCTGAATCGGCTGTACAACTTCCAACTTGATTTTTACCTAAAATAATACATTTGGATTTAAGTGCAGGATTAATAGAAATAGAAACTTATTACAAACCTGAAAAACACAAATGCCGTTCACCAATTACCGCTTTAAAGTCGTCCGAGACACTTTTACATTCTTGATTACTCAGAATTGTATTATTTATAAAATACATATCATTAATCAGTGGGGTCTCGGTATCGTCTACTATTGTAGCACCCCAACCAGTCACCACTGCTTTTTTTCCAATTAATGTATCTTTTCCACTATAAAGGGATGCCATTTTGATGTTTTTAGTATAAGGAACTTTTTTTGGAAGAACTACAATAGCTATGTCATTATCGAGCTGGTTGTATTTTGGGTGGATTATATATATAGCCGTTTTAATGCGAATATGGTTGGCATCAGCTCGTTCTTTTAAATTGTGGTATCCCATTTGAACCGTTATCAATCTAACACTAAAAAATAGGACTTTTATTGACTGTTGCTTAAGTTAAAATAAATGCTCGTACTCGTAGATGCTTGTAATGCTCATCATTTTAATTTTGTTATCTTTCTGTTTTTAGGTAGTACCTATACAGGGTGTTTCAGGATTAACTGGACAAACGTAAAATCTGAATTCAGGACCTCAAAATAAGAAAAAAAATATCTATGGAGCTATGTCCGGAAACGTTTCGTTAAAGAGTTACGCTCCTCCAAAGATGGAGGCTCAAATTAGGTTTCTAATTTTAGTGCTGAAAACACTTATACGATGCAGAATTCCCGGTGTGACTGACACGCTCAAGCGTCACGCAGCGCAGATAGATGAGATAGATAGGTTGAAAAGCACCACGTACGATCAGTGTCCAATGTTGGAATGTTGCCGTTTCAGTAAAATTGTACTGATCAGAGTGATGATGATGATGAGATGATGGTGACCTGGATGGGTGGGATGTTCCTGTATCGTTGTAATATTAACAGGCTGGGTCGGCTGGGTAATTTAAATGAATGAAAAAATTTAAAACTAGTATTTTTGAATAATCACAGCGTATAATCTATTAATCTAAATTCCAAAGCTGAAAAGCACTAAATTTGAGTAAGTACGATTTAAAAGTGCCTTTACACTATCTGATTTTTGATTCGATTTTCCATAGGATTTTTCGTAACCTGGGATAATTACTGTTGTCAACAATAAATATCCTAAGTAACGAAAAATGAAATGGAAAATCAAATGAAAAATCAGACAGTGCAAATGCACTTTTACTTAATAAACATTTCTAAATGTTATTTAAATAATTATTTAAAAAAAAACTTAAAATTTAATAATAATAGTAGAATTTTCTCGCTTTAACATGAAAAGGTTCAATGCAACTAACTAGACCAGGTAGTTCTTAATTTGTTGAAAACATGTAGAAAACAACACAAACACGTTTATACGATTACTATTATACAGGGTGGTCCGAATTTTACCTTCGACAGTTTGGGAATCAATAGAAAACCTTAAAAAAACATCAATTTTCTTAATAAACTTATATCGAAAACTCAACCGTTTCAGAAATACTGGGTGTTGAAGTTGCATATTTTTTTTTTTTAATAAATTTAATATCTCCTGAACCAAAGGGAATATTTGGTTGAAATTTGGTGGATATTATTTTCTTAATAAATACCATATTAATCACCATAATTTGTTTTCCTACTTCAAGAAGTGGCGTAACCACGGGGGTGAAATTTATTCTTTTTAGAAAAAAAAAGAGTGGTACGCCAATGATATAATACATTTTTTCTACATTTCTGAAATCAGCAGTCGATTTACGAAAAAAAGTTTTGTTGTAGTTTTTTTGTCCTCGGCTATCGCCTCGGGCTATTAATAAGTTGGTTAATTAAAAATGATTTTTATTAAATTAAGATGGCGACTGGCGGTGGCAGTCCGCTTATAGTTGAGTGTAACGAAAACGAAAGTTTTGAGTGCAAATACTGCAAAAAATCAGTCAAGAGCAGGGTTATTTGTACTAAATGCAAATGCCCATTTCATCCAAGTTGTCTAACCGCTGCAAACTTGGTGAAAAACAAGACTTGTATACATGAAGTCGAGTTGAAACTGGACAACAATGTTACACATTACGAAAAGGAACTACTTCTTCTCCACAAAATTATAAGGGAAATGGAGAGTAAGAATAAAGTTCTGGAAGAAAATGCCGTTCTGTTGAAGGAGAAAATCACTCTACTGGAGGAAAACAAAATATTACAAGCACGAGAAGGTAAACAAAAGGATAACCTAAAAGTTGCATGTAATGGAGAAAACAGCGATAGGAAGACACGAAATAGTAAACATGAGACAGATAAAATACATTTAAAAATTCCACCGATCCTGGACAGGTTCGATTTCACTGCAAGAAATGGAAATCAAGCAACTACAAGTTTAAAATCAGCACCAATAGCAAGTGATCCAGTTGACAAAGAAAAACTACAGATGAACGTAGAACTTGTGGACGACGCACGAAATAAACGTCAAGTTCAAGATCATCAGACTCGGAACGAAAACAACAAAGTAGAGGGTTGGGAAAGAGTGTCAACACACAGGAATAGAATCAAAAATAAGCAATCTGCTCCAAAAATCTGCACGGGGAAAAATGTTAGTGAAATTGCTAAAAAACTGAAAGTGGTGGAACCAACGAAATGGTTATACATAGCCAATTTAGATGTGAATACTGAACCAGAAACTATTATTGAGTGTCTAAAATATAGTGAACCCGATTTTGTTTTTACTTGTGAGAAGTTGCTCTCCAAAAGCAAAAGCAAGGCCTCCTTTAAAGCGCAAATACCGCTGAGACTAGAGACATTGTACCGTGATCGCGATTATTGGCCACCAGGGACTTGGGTTGATACATATTATTTTCCACCAAGAAAGATCCGTCAAGAAAATGGTACAAATTCGGATTTTTTAGGACGGCAACCAAAAAACATACAGTGCATTACTATTCTTCATATCAATGTTAGAAGTTTAAGAAACAAACACTCAGAGGTGGAAATACTATTAAAAGAACAACAACCTCACATTTTTTGCGTCAGTGAGCATTGGATGGACCAGGATGAAATCGTGCTACAAATGTTCGAGGAATACAACCTAATTAGTTCATATAACCGGACTACAAAAAGGGGAGGCGGGGTTGCAATATTTGGACACAAGTCTTTGTTGGGTAAAGCTTCAATGCTTAGTACCGGAGTGATCGCGGTTGGGGAGATTTGTGAGTTTACATGTGTCGAGGTAAGTGTCAGTGATTTCTCTGTTGTGGTGGTATGCGTTTATAAGGCCAGGGCTGAGCAAGCAACGGATGAGTTTCTAGATATATTGGGTGAGCTATGCGACAATATTAATGTTTCAAAAAATAAAGTGGTTGTCTGTGGAGACTTCAACATAAATTTTGCGGTTGATTCAAATGATTCTAAAAAAGCACTGAATTTCTTCAGTAGTTACGGATTTATACCACATGTGGTGGGAATGACAAGAGTAACAATATCCTCAGCAACGAGAATTGATAATATTTTTAGCAATTTACCCGAGGACGAGGTTCTTTTGACAGCAATATCTGATCATAACGGGCAGGAGCTGTCAATATTTATTCCGGCAAAGCTGGTACTGGAAAATTATATACACAAGCGATTTTTTTGCGAGAGAAATGTGAGCGAATTTTTGGTTGATTTAGAAAAGGAGGTTTGGTCTGAGGTATTTGAGCAACTCGGAGTTAATTGTAAGTACGACACTTTTTTTAGAATTTTTTTCTATTACTTTGATATCCATTTTCCCAGCAAAAGTTGTAAAGAGAGAAAAGTAAAAAGTCATTGGATTACCCCAGAAATTAGAGAGCTTTCAAATCATGTTAACGACCTATTTCGACTGTATCGACAAACTAAATCTACAGCTATATTACTATCACATAAAAGCGAAAAGGAGAACCTGCAAGCGTTAATCAGTAGGGAACGAAGAGAACACTATGATAATAAAAAGATAACGGGATCTAATAACTTGGCAAAAGGGGTTTGGAATGTTTATAATTCAATAACGGGTAAAAACAACATGAACAAAAATATCGAGTTAATGGAAAACGATAAAAAAATTGTAAGCGATAGCAAAATAGCAGAAATATTTAGTAATAAGTTTTCACTACAAAATAGGAATGAACCAAAACAATTCAATTTAAAAGGTAACGATAAGTATATCACTGATACAATTTATCTTATGCCAACGGACGAGCACGAGGTTTTAAAACTATTAAATGAAATTCCAAACAAATTCTCACCGGGGGTTGATGAAATACCTATATTTTTACTAAAAAGAGCTAGTTTTTTTTATCAAAAAACCTTTAGCACATTTAATAAATGCGTGTTTTACTCTAGAGTCTTTTCCAAGTAAACTCAAGGTAGCAAAGGTCATTCCTGTTCATAAAAAAGGTTCGAAAACAGAGGTGGGAAACTATAGACCCGTGTCAATGCTCCCAGCCTTTTCAAAGGTGTTTGAAAGAATAATTTACAGAAGAATGATGGCATTTATTGACAAATATGATATTCTATCGCCCCATCAGTACGGTTTTCGCCCAAAAACATGTACAGTCGATGCCATATATGATTCAGTTAATTTTATCATAGAACAACTTGACAAGAAAAGTAAAATATGCGGCTTATACTTTGATCTGACCGAAGCATTCAATAACATAAATCATGATCTATTGATTAAAAAAATTCACAAATATGGAATTAGAGGTTCATGTGCAAATCTTCTGCAATCGTATCTTTCAGAAAGGTACCAAACTGTAAACATTTGTCAAACTACATACTCACAACGTACATCGATAGCAAGAGGAGTGCCCCAGGGCTCAATCCTGGGACCCCTTCTGTTTTTGCTGTATGTGAATGATCCTCACATTGCAATGGATACAAAATTAATATACCAGTTTGCAGACGATACTACTTTGTTGCTCAAATCAGAGTGTACAAGCGAGCTTTCTTACGCGGCCACACAGGCAGTAGATAAAATGGAAAAATGGATCAAAAATAACTGTCTCACGATGAATAATAGTAAGACAGGATTGCTCAATTTTAGTATTTTCGCAAACACTGAATCGTCTTTGTACGTAAGACAGGAAAATGGTACATCAATTCCGGTTACAAAATCCGTTAAGTTCTTGGGGCTTCAAGTTGAAAGCTCTCTGGCTTATGAGCTGCAAACAAATGCTGTTGTAAAAAAAGTGAATTCTGCCTGTGCTCCAATAAGATATCTCAAAGACCTAGTCTCGCTGAGTACTTTGATAATATATTACTATGCTAACATACAATCGGTCATTTCATACAGCATATTGTTCTGGGGCTCGTCCTCATCGGCTAATGACGTATTTATAGCTCAAAAGCGGGTGATAAGAAGCTTGTTAGGTCTATCAAGAGGAACCTCCTGTGTGCCTCATTTTAAAGCATTGGGAATCTTGACGGTTCCTGCTCTGTATTATTTTGATTAATTTGCTTTGTTAAGAGACATCCTGATTTGTATGTCGAAAATCATAAGGCGTATAACAACTTAAATATTGTTACACGAAATAGATTTGTACTTAGAATCCCTCCTCATGCAACCACTTTTTTCGAGAAAGGCCCACAATATCAGGCTATAAAGGCATATAATATACTACCGGAGAGTATTAAAAAAATCGATGAATTAAAAAAATTCAAGAAACTTGCTAAGGATTGGCTGATTGATAAATGTCCATACTCTGGCAACCCAAGGGATTTCATGTGAGGCTATGGCTATGGCATTCAGCGAGCGAATTTGCTCTGCTGATGCATCATTTTGAGGTACTGGGTATATTGAATGTAGTTATTGTTTAGTAAATTTTTTCCTTGACGTTGTCGATATTACTCAGTAATGTTATTGTATTGTGTGTAATGTATAATGGCAATAAATAAATAAATAAAAAAAAAAATAAATAAATTATTTCTTAGGGTACAAACATAGTGGAGCGTCGAGCTACGCTTCGAGCCACGATAGCTCGACGCTCCACTATGTTTGTACCTTTACTACCTAACTCGTAAATTGAGATGTGTAAGTATAAGATGTATTATATTAATAAGTACTACTTAAGTTTTTCAAAAATAAAATGCTAAAAAATTTTATGTTTATAGGTAATAACCTTCCCTATATAATAAACAGTTAATTATGTTTCAAATATGGTGTTATGATTTCCAATGTCTCCGATGGTTGCAAGGATTGCGAACATTTTTTATCATGATTATATATTGTGTTTGTTTTCAACACCCTCCGATGGTTACAAGAAATGCGAGAACTGTGGATTTTTTTTTCAAATTTGGATACAGATAAAAATATGAACTTGGTAGGGATTTTCTACTAATGGAAACGCTTCTAAAGAATATTTTTTGAATCATCCCTTATCGATAAAACGGGTGAAATCAACAACCCCTCTTTAAATTTTTATTGAATCTCTTTAACGGACCCGAATTTTGTCATATAAAAAATTGCTCTGGAAAGCTAGATTCATTTAGAAAGTATGTTGTCTCTGCTATTTTTTTCATAGAACTGACAGTTTATAAATAAAAAAATAAAATAGTTCCGATCCACATCAGACTGCTGTCAAATAAATATATTTTGATAAATTTGTAGTAAAGGGTTACTAGTAATTAATTATTACCTAATTGTTAGTAAAATCGGGTTATTTTCAGAAAATAAAAATTATTAAAATCATGTTTACTAAAAGGGTCCGTTAAAGAGTTTCAATAAAAAAATTAAATAGGGGTTGCTGATTGCACCCCTTTTATCGATAAGGGATGATTCAAAAAATATTCTTTAGAAGCGTTTTCATTAGTAGAAAATCCCTACGAAAGTTCATTTTTTTATCTTTATACAAATTTGAGAAAAAAATTAAAAACCTAATTTTAGCCTCCATCTTTAAAGGGACGTAACTCTTTAACGAAACGTTTACGGACATACCTACATAGAAAATTTTTTCCTTATTTTGAGGTACTGTATTCAGGTTTTAATAAGTTTGTCCAGTTAATTCTGAAACACCCTGTATAATAGTAGATACCTACTTATACAGGGCATCGAACTTAACGTGTGCAAAATAATCAAGTAAAATATCTGATGCGTCTAGCAAATGACTCTTTTATACATGCGATACAGTTCCAATCTTTGAAAAGTACTGAAAGGGTAGCCAATAATCACATGTGGCATGTGGTTCTGCTATATATTTATTAATATAAGTACATTTACTAATTTATTACTTGATTTCTGTACTGTGGGTAGGTATGAATAAAAAAAAACAAAAAACAAGATCTTCCCGTGATTTGAACTTTTAGATTATGCCAATACTATTATCTACGTGAAAAATTTGAACATAATTTTCTAAATAATTATCTGATAGAATTAATAAGTATATATATATATATATATATATATATATATATTTTAATTTTTTATCCCCGAAATTACATTGACCTCGCAATTTCTGACTCATCATCTACATACAGAGATACTTACTTGTTTAAGCAATGTGCAGCTGTTAATACCATTTTCTCTGAAATTAGAGTGCCCGAACAGAAGGTTCTCTTATCATTTTTCAAACTGATAATCATTGCTACTTGTTCTGGAACACTATGAGGAGTAGCTGCTCTACCGCCACTAATTCTTGCATAAGAATGTCTATTCATTTGGAATTCGAAGGGCTGTCCTTTTTTCTTGATCGTTTTGTCAACATCTACAGGTTCTGAAGAAACCTAAAAAATGCTTTATTAAAACTCTTATGCTTGGTTACCGAACGTGAGTTTAACTCATAATTAACTATTCTCTGATTAATTTCATTTTTTCTACGAAAATGCGGAATGACAGAAAGTAGGCTTTTGAAAAACTAGTACGGAAAATTAGTGTGTAAATTTTTTTCCGCACACATTTTTTAAACTTTCCGCACGCAAACAAAAACATAAAGAAGTACTTACATTTAGTTATAATTGTAACATTTATTTAATATCTAACAACCGGAGGAGTGCACATTAGTTCATCGCTTTCGCTTTAGTTTTGAAACTCCATGTTTATATTCACGTAATTTGATCTCAAAATCAAAATTATTTCGATGACAGGACACAATTTATAAACTGTCAACAGCTATGAGCTTTCAGTTCTATGACAACAAACTCACTTGATGTTTTTTTTAATTAGAAAAAGATTTACAAATAATTTTATTTTTTACGAATTCCACGTTTTCTTAGAAAAAAACGTATGTAACACGCTTGCGGAAATGGCCCATGACAATACTCGTGTGATTGCAGCACTCGCTATCGCTCGCGTTGCAAATTTCACACTCGTATTGTCATGATGCGTTTTCCGCATTTGTATTACAATATACTATTACGGAATCCTATTGGTCAATTATTATTCAAATTTAGTCAATAAAAATAACAATTAGTGCTATTCTCCCATTAAATCCATATTTATTTGATTCCTGTGAAATCCCGCATTACTTAATATATTTATTTAATTTCTAACAGTGTAGAACCTAATGCCATACTTATTAAAGTTACTCTACTATGCAAATTTCAAAAATATTGGCTAACTATGAATGAATGAATTAATGTTCCTTTCCAAATAAATATCTATTTATAATTAAAATCATATTAATTAATTTTTAGAGTAGGTACTGCTAAAAACACTAGACTAGTGTCCGGTTGCACCAAGCTCTGCTAAACTAACAGCGTGATTAATATTTAGCAGCGGCATGTTATTGGCTAAATTATTGCTATTTGCTGCGTTGCTTATCAACAAATTTAAAAGACCCAATAAGCTGTCGCTGCTAAATTTTAATCACGCAATTAGTTAATTGAGCATTTAGCAGAGCTTGGTGCAACCGGACATAGTTCTTCTGTTAGATAAGGTTTTAAACCTAATTTATAAGTATATTTTATGTACAGGGTGTCCCATTTTCGACACTTTTAGGGGGTATTGGCGTTATTATCAAAGATAGAGTGTTGCGGTTTTCACATTCCTGTCCTACTTTTTTACGAAACGAAAGATTCCGGGGTCAAATTTGTCATGGCTCTCTTAGTTTTTAATCTACAGAGTGATTCTGAAAATCTTTGTTTTTTAGACACCCCTCGTATTTCCATTATGCGTCTACTTATCAAAAACGTGAAAACTGAGTTTTTTACGTAGAATTCAGTGGCGTAGGCAGTTGATCATTGCAAGACTAGTACCTACTGTAATATTTTACATGACGGTCATTCAGTACTACTTTTAAAAATAGTACTGTAATGACCGTCATGTAAAATATTACAGTACTAGTCTTGCAAAGATCAATTTTCTTGTATCAAAATAGTCTTTGGAGTTTGACTTTTTTAAAAGTTTCAGGTAATAGTATATTTCATTACCAGTCTGGAAATAAGGATTTTTTCGTGCGCGCGTGACAAATTCTCGTGGGAGGCGAAGCCGAACACGGGAAGTCATGCAAGCACGAAAAATCCATTTCTGGACGTGTAATGAACGATGTTTTTTATTATACTTATCTAAAAACAACCCAAAAAAAGGATTAGAAGTAATTTTAGGATATTTTATTTTCAAAGTAATCATAATACATCGTAAAAATAGTAGGCAAACACGATTAACATTTCCATAGCAACGACTTGTTTATTATCGGCGATGCTTTAGTGTCTGTCATATTTAGTGCACGGAAAAAAGAATAGGAGATCGGGAAAAGTTTTCCGTGCGCTGTTCTGAAAACGTCACCTTTACGTCATTGCAAAAACAGGTGAAAACAATGTGTTTTCAGATAAGTATAATGAAAAATATTATACATAACACGTCATGAAAATTATTATTCCTGGACTCAGAGAGCTTAAAAGTACTTGGCCTTACGGCCTCGTACTCTCAACAATGCTTCTCTTCGTCCTGTAATAGATAATATTTATGACTTGATATTGATATGTAAATATCTATTAACTGTTGTAATATTTTGGTATGTGAAATTCGTAAAATTTTTGTATAAAAATAAAAATGATCAGATTATTCGGGAGGGGACTATAACTTTTTATTCTAAACAACTTTTCTTTATAGCATTTTGATGTATCTCTCACAAAAAAATCATTTCACTTCTAACAATAACTAACAATAAATTTTATTACCTGTAGTGCAAGTAGAATCAACAGTATAATTGTTTTCATAATTAGGCACTTATAACACCGATCTACAACTATTACTTATTTTATGTATTATTGTAGGTAAATTTTTGCACAAATGTAAATGTCGATGTCACTGACTGATTGCATGTGAGACTCCTTGATTTTTCGTACCAAATCTTGACTTTCCAAATTTTTTTTTTTTTTTTATTAAGGTAGGTAACAATCGTGAACCAATAACATTGGATATGTTACCGTAAAAGTCCGAAAAGCAGTAAATCCTAGGATTTACGCGCGAAACTTAGGATTTACCAATTTGATGTGGTAAATGTACGAAAAATTGTGTCAATTATTCAATTTTGGGGTTTTACCAAGCCAAAGTCTTAAGATTTACTAGTTCGAATTGGTAAATCTTAAATTTATTTAATAGCGCATGTGCATGATCGTATTAATAACAGCTGATTCATTAGTATACACGTATGTTTTCCTGATGAATGGTGTGTTTCAGTAGGTACAATTTAACGATAGAATGGCTGATGCAAAGCGTTTTTATGATCAAATGAATTTTATTGTCGCTGAAAAAAATACAGACAACAATTTTTATATCACACGTGATAAATATACTTAGCAACTATATTCGCGAAGTGAAAGAGGCTAAACTTGTGAAGTGTAAAAAAGCGCTTCATTACAGAAGACTAAAACGATTTGATATTTTGAGTGTTGGTGGTGAGGAAAAAAAGCTTATCGCACCCCTTTTACCAGGATGTGAAGATATACGCTATTTTGTAACCTATGAAGACTTATTTACAGCAATACATGAAGCACATCTTGCTACGGACCACGGTGGAAGAACAAGAACGATGAAGGAAGCTAACCGTAAATATAAAAATGTTACTGTTGAATCGATAGTGCAATGTCTGCTGTTATGTAAGCCGTGTCAGAAAAAATCTAGTATGCCGAAAAAAGGTTTAGTGGTTAAATCGATATTACACACAGAAATGAATTCAAGATGTCAAGTTGACCTTATCGACATGCAAACTAACCCTGATAATGATTATAAATTTATCATGGTTTATCAGGATCATCTTTCCAAATTTGTTGTGATGCGCCCTCTACGTAGCAAACGCGCCGAAGAAATTGCCTACAATCTTCTAGACTTTTTTACACTATTTGGGGCACCTAACATACTGCATTCGGATAATGGTAGGGAATTCGCAAATGCAATAATAACTGAACTTTGTCAAATGTGGGCTGGTGTCAAAATTGTGCATGGAAAACCGCGCCACAGCCAGTCGCAAGGATCAGTGGAACGTGCTAACCAAGATATCCAAAATATGATTACAACTTGGGTGGAAACGAACGGTAGTAGAAAATGGTCTGAATCATTAGGGTTTGTTCAAGCTATGAAAAACAACGCTTATCATGAAGGCATTAAGCGATCCCCTTATGAAGCTATGTTCGGTTGTCCAATGAGGATGGGTCTCTCAAACGCCAGCATCCCATCCAACGTTTTACCAAATTTAAAAAGCGAGGAAGATCTTGAAAAAGCTCTTTATCATGATGCCGATCTTCAAGATAATGATACGATAAATAAAGAAAGCACGACTTCAAACATCACCGAGGAAAACGATGTTGTGGCCTGTGATATGGATGACTGCGATGTTGCACCTAGCAGTTTAGAAATTGATTCAATAGCTACTTCTCACAGATACAACAATAATGACATTAAATTAAATGACGTTAATGCATCAAATATTAAGCGACACAGGCAGGAAGCTCACCAGGCATTGGACAAGCAGGCAAAGAAAATGAAAATTTTATCGAATAAGAAATTTCCCCCTGCAACATTGGGACAAACAGTTAAAGTCAAAATCCCTGAAGTAGATCGATCTAAAACAGACCCAAGAACTCTATTGGCTGTTATAATGGATATTCAAGATGAAGAATTTTATCGTCTTGGAACGAGTGCAGGAATTCTTGCACAGTTATTTAGTAGGAACCAATTTACCATATGTAAGGAAATTTTTATCACTTCCGCGGATGTTCCTGCCAATGAAATAAGTGTAAGAGGTGCAGTGCGAAAAAAATCTTTATCTGGCGGACAAGGGTTCCAAAGATGTAACTGTACTCGAAAATGTTCCACCAAGAGATGTTTTGTAGATCAACCGGCAAACTATGCAATTAAAAATGTCATGGAAGTTTATCATGCACCAACAAGTAAGCTCCCATGTATTAGCAAGTAACCCACATAAAATAATATGTAGAATTTAAACATATTTTCCTATACCTATACCTAAGCAATATTTTTATATTTTTATCTACTACCAATTCATAATAGCCTTGATTTGACATTAATTTGAGTAAGGTAAGTCAGATTATTACGCAACATGTGTTTTAAAGAAATCATTACCACACTGAAATTTCAACAAGAAAATTCTTTCTTACAAGTATTTATAACACAATTTTTACAATTTAGTATCTTTATAGGAAAGTTTATATTTGTAAATGTCTAATTATAATATAATATATATTGTTTAATTCTTTAAAATTTGTGATTAACATTGAGTAATGACACTTCATACTCTTAAGTTTGATTTTTTGAAACCTGGAGAATTTTATATAGGTCCGAATCACATTGAAATACCGTGCTGTAATGTTGGTTGCCAGACCAATTTTAGGGAATTTGCTTTTTTATGTTTACCCTCTGTAAGCCATGTCTTTTGCACATACATCTTACTCTTTCTAATTGGAAAGCTAAAGCAAATGCGCAAGTACAAATACCCCCGGATACACGATTTTCGACCTTATTGAAATCTTCAATTTGTCGCACTTTTTCATCGCGCAGCCCATATGCTTTAGTTATCTATTTAGAAAGAGTAAGATATCTATGGGTATCACAGGGAGTAGACTACGATAACAAATTTGACGCCCTTGACCCCACAAAGTGCGTCACAACATATTCTGGATTTTAGTAACTTTTCAAATACCTTCTCCAGAATCGATATAGGTAATCGATATTGGTTATATTTTGTCAAGTTGTCAGTTGAACACTTTTTAAAGAGACAATTTAAAAAAATGGAAACACTTTCTTAGTAATATCTAATTGGTAACATTATGGAGTAGATTGAAAGGGCAATTAGTGGACACTAACATAAACATTTTTGTGTTATATAAAAAATTGTTTTAGTGTTGAAAACACTTAACCGATGCAGAATTCCCGGTCTGACTGACACGCTCAAGCGTCACGCAGCGCAGTTAGATGAGAGAGATAGGTTGAAAAGCACCACGTACGATTAGTGTCCAATGTTGGAATGTTGCCGTTTCAGTAAAATTGTAGGTACTGATCAGAGTGATGATGATGATGAGATGATGGTGACCTGGATGGGTGGGATGTTCCTGTATCGTTGTAATATTAACAGGCTGGGTAATTTAAATGAATGAAAAAATTTAAAACTAGTATTTTTGAATAATCTATTAATCTAAATTCCAAAGCTGAAAAGCACTAAATTTGAGTAAGTACGATTTTACTTAATAAACATTTCTAAATGTTATTTAAATAATTATTTAAAAAAAACTTAAAATTTAATAACAGTGGAATTTTCTCGCTTTAACATGAAAGGATTCAATGCAACAAACTAGACCAGGTAGTTCTTAATTTGTTGAAAACACGTAGAAAACAACACAAACACGTTTATACGATTACTATTATACAGGGTGGTCCAAACTTTACCTTCGATAATTTGGGAATCAATAGAAAACCTTAAAAAACATCAATTTTCTTAATAAACTTATATAGAAAACTCAACCGTTTCAGAAATACTAAGTGTTGAAGTTGCATATTTTTTTTTAATAAATTTAATATCTCCTGAACCAAAGGGAATATTTTATTGAAATTTGGTGGATATTATTTTCTTAATAAGTACCATATTAATCACCATAATTTGTTTTCCTACTTCAAGCAGTGGCGTAACCACGGGGGTGAAATTATTTCTTTTTAGAAAAAAAAGTGGTACGCCAATGATATAATACATTTTATTTTTATTTAAGCGATTTAAACTTGGATTTTCTATACCTAGTAATTGTTATTTAACTTACAATTTTAAAGAAGCAGATTATCACGCTATAAATAATGCACTCTTTAATATCGATTGGGAAATTTTGTGTAATATGTCAGTAGACGACTGTGCTCAGGAACTTTATGACGTAATTTATTCCTCAATTAAACAGTTTGTT
The DNA here is from genome assembly GCA_963942485.1 of Pediacus dermestoides. Classification (NCBI taxonomy): domain Eukaryota; kingdom Metazoa; phylum Arthropoda; class Insecta; order Coleoptera; family Cucujidae; genus Pediacus; species Pediacus dermestoides. Next base: position 3,042,400 of record OZ012629.1, on the reverse strand, counting down.
CCTGCAAGACATGTCACCCCTTCAACGTTTCCCAAATGGGTTCAAAATAATACAAAATTGTTAGTATTTCAAAAAAAGGTCGCTCATAAACGCTACAAATCCACAGGTACATTACAAGATTATGACTATTTTTGCGATTTAAGATCTAGGGTACAATTATCCCTCAAATCTAATAAGGATACATTTTTGCAATATTCTCAACGAAATATAGTGAGTGATTCTAATCAATTTTGGTCTTATGTGAAATCTGTAATAAAAGATATGAATATCCCAAATTCAGTGATTTTCAATGATGATTCTTATTATGGTGGTGAAAACATTTGCAACTCATTTGCCTCTTTTTTTCAACAAAATTATAATATTGATAACTACAAATTTAATAAAACCTGTTATGGTGCGAATCTCGATAATATTACTTCTTTCACAATTACAAACGAAGACATTATTAAAGGAATTTGCTCATTAAAAAACAATTCCTCGGGCATAGACGATATACCTGGTATATTTGTCAAAAACTGTAGTGAATCACTTTGTAATCCGCTCCATTTAATATTTAATAAATGCATACGTGATGGCACTTTCCCACTACTATGGAAAACCTCCAAAATAATCCCAGTACATAAATCGGGTTTTAAATCTCAAGTAAATAACTATCGACCAATCAGTATAAACTCTAACTTTGCAAAATTATTTGACTTATTACTATCTAATGCACTTTATTCTCATGTTTACAATGTTATCATTGAGGAACAGCATAGATCGAACCTACAACCTCCGCACTGTCAAGCAAAGGCTCAACAAATTAGACCATCGCAACACTAGAAGATGGTCGAACTTAAGTCTATATATCGTGGCATTGTTTGTAAACGTGATTTGATTCACTAAGTGTTCATGGAAAGAATTTTTAAATTTTTTTATGTACTAAAACTAATAATTATACGCTTTTTTATAAATTATGATTTTTAATTGTGACTATTTTTACTTTCTTATACGTAGTATAAGGAAGTATTGTAATCGTGATTTTTTTCGACTTCGAGATTTTGATGGATTTACACGTTTTGAGGGCCCCTGAATCCATTTTGACCATTTTCGCCATGATGTCTGTCTGTGTGTCTGTCTGTGTGTCTGTCTGTATCCACGATAACTCAAAAACGACTTAACGGATTTCATTCAAATTTCATATTTAAGAGTTTGAACAAAATTGTGGGTGCCACATTAAATCTTTTTCATCTAGCACCAACACAAGTGGTACTTACCTGAAGACATTTTTAGGTTTTTTAGGAATATCTTGAAAAATAAACAATTTACGACATTTTTTTATTCTTTAACATTGATTTAGAATTAAATTTTGAACAAATTTTGTTTGAAACTTTTTTTGAAATTCCGTCAAATTTTTTTATTTATATAGTGGCGCCATCTATCTCTGATTTACAAAGTACATGTTGTTTACATACAGAAATCTATACCGTTGAGGAAATCGACTGTAGCATTACTATTTGAAAAGATCGACGGCTACAACGGCTACGGTTTTATGTTTTGGATATCATGGCAAGTCGATGAAAATTTTTTCTAATATATACAATAAAGTCGTGAAATTGTATTATGCATGCAAATCTACATTAAAGATATCGACGCCAAATTTTTTGTGAATGCTCTTTCAATTTTTAGACGTGTCGACAAAGTAAACAAAGTGTTCTATTTTGCGCCGTTTTTTAATAATTATAAATTATTTACATATTTATATAGTGTTGCCATCTATCTCTGAGTGGCTGTTGTTTACATTACAGAAATCTATTTGTTTTTATACTAAAGATTCTATTTGCATTAAACACACGAAGAGCTCGAATAAAGTTATAAAAATTTAAAAAGTGAAAACCAATTAATCCAATCCTGGTGAGAGTGGCTATATCGCCAAACACCAAAAACTTGACATTGCTTTGTAATCCAAGTACGAAGAAGAAGAAGAGTTTGTTAGTCAAACAACTGTCAAAGGCAAAAGATCGAAATATTTTGATGAGAAGGATTATTGTGTACTGTACAGTTTGTTTGAGTGAAACGTTGACCAAAACTGAGAAGTATTTTATAAATCTTCAAAGTTTAGCTACAGCAAATTCAAAGATATTAAGCATTTTTCGCACTGTGGAATGTTGATAAGTATTCTGTTATTTATTTGTCCTAAAATCTGGTAGTAATGAGTGGGACAAGGACAGATTTATGCGTTTTGCAATAAGTGCGACAGAGACTATTTGAAAATTGCTGGAAACCCTCAAAATTTTTACAAGAAATTTAACTTAATTTCTTTAGGAAAAGTAATTACTGTGATACTATCCGTATAAGAAAGTCATGTGTTGGGCACATCAGATATTTTAAAATATATTCATGTGTAAATAAAACCAATGAATTGATCTAGTTAAATTGAATCGAAAATATTGTTTATATTTTTACTGTAAATTTAAGAAACAATATGAATAATAATCATTAAAAGATAAAAATGTAAAATAAATATTGGTCCAATAACTCCTGTATGTTGTTTGAAAATATTGGCTAGAATAGGCAAATCAGTATTATACCAATCATGGCCACAAACCGAATAGTCTATATTGGTTAAATAAAAATAATCATTAAAAGACCAATCTATCTATTATACAGGGTGATCAGTAATTGCCGCACTCGGAGCATACTGTGATAAACTTTACGTTTTAAGAATGACGAATTTTTTTACCGCAGTGTTGTAAGTCCTTTCTTTACAAAGATATGACCACTTTTGTGAAAATAAAAGTGGCAACACTGCATTGAACATGTGAATAGGTTCGACGAGAAAAAATATCTGATGTGCCCAACACATGACTTTCTTATACTTACGGATAGTATCACAATAATTACTTTTCCTAAAGAAATTAAGTTAAATTTCTTGTAAAAATTTTGAAGGTTTTCAGCAATTTTCAAATAGTCTCTGTCGCACTTATTGCAATACGCATACATCTGTCCTTGTCCCACTCATTACCGAATTTTACGACAAAAATGTGTTTTATTTTAGATTTTTGACCTATTACTGACTTAAAATAATCTCCCGGTATGAAATTACCTTTATTTATTCATTATTATTGTTTTCGGTACCATAGAAACCAGTAAAATAAAAAAAAAACTAATGGTCCGTTCCTTCTGGGATTCGAACCGGAACCTTCCGTTTGGCAGCCATATAATGAGACACATGGTCTACCTCGACCCTCGGATTCAACTATCAAACAGCGCTATGAGAAATATAAAGTGTTTTAGGAATATCTCGTTTTTTTGAAATTTTTTTGACTTAATTTCAAAAAAAAGTTCAAACAAAATTTGTTCAAAATTCAATTCTAAATCAATGTTAAAGAATAAAAAAATCTCATAAATTGTTTATTTTTCAAGATATTCTTAAAAAACCTAAAAATGTCATCAGGTAACTGTCACTTGTTTTGGTGCTAGATGAAAAACATTGAATGTGGCACCCACAATTTTGTTCAAACTCTTAAATATGAAATTTGAATCAAATCCGATAACTCGTTTTTGAGTTATGGTGGATACAGACAGACACACAGACACACAGACAGACATCATGGCAAAAATGGTCAAAATGGATTCAGGGGCCCTCAAAACGTGTAAATCCATCAAAATCTCGAAGTCGAAAAAAATCACGATTACAATACTTATACATCGTATAAGAAAGTAAAATATCTGATGTGCCCAACACATGACTTTCTTATACGGATAGTATCACAGTAATTACTTTTCCTAAAGAAATTAAGTTAAATTTCTTGTAAAAATTTTGAGGGTTTCCAGCAATTTTCAAATAGTCTCTGTCGCACTTATTGCAATACGCATAAATCTGTCCTTGTCCCACTCATTACTACCAGATTTTAGGACAAATAAATAACAGAATACTTATCAACATTCCACAGTGCGAAAAATGCTTGATATCTTTGAATTTGCTGTAGCTAAACTTTGAAGATTTATAAAATACTTCTCAGTTTTGGTCAACGTTTCACTCAAACAAACTGTACAGTGCACAATAATCCTTCTCATCAAAATTTTTCGATCTTTTGCCTTTGACAGTTGTTTGACTAACAAACTCTTCTTCTTCTTCGTACTTGGATTACAAAGCAATGTCAAGTTTTTGGTGTTTGGCGATATAGCCACTCTCACCAGGATTGGATTAATTGGTTTTCACTTTTTAAATTTTTATAACTTTATTCGAGCTCTTCGTGTGTTTAATGCAAATAGAAGCTTTAGTATAAAAACAAATAGATTTCTGTAATGTAAACAACAGCCACTCAGAGATAGATGGCAACACTATATAAATATGTAAATAATTTATAATTATTAAAAAACGGCGCAAAATAAAACACTTTTGTTACTTTGTCGACACGTCTAAAAATTGAAAGAGCATTCACAAAAAATTTGGCGTCGATATCTTTAATGTAGATTTGCATGCATAATACAATTTCACGACTTTATTGTATATATTAGAAAAAATTTTCATCGACTTGCCATGATATCCAAAACATAAAACCGTAGCCGTTGTAGCCGTCGATCTTTTCAAATAGTAATGCTACAATCGATTTCCTCAACGGTATAGATTTCTGTATGTAAACAACATGTACTTTGTAAATCAGAGATAGATGGCGCCACTATATAAATAAAAAATTTTGACGAAATTTCAAAAAAAGTTTCAAACAAAATTTGTTCAAAATTTAATTCTAAATCAATGTTAAAGAATAAAAAAATGTCGTAAATTGTTTATTTTTCAAGATATTCCTAAAAAACCTAAAAATGTCTTCAGGTAAGTACCACTTGTGTTGGTGCTAGATGAAAAAGATTTAATGTGGCACCCACAATTTTGTTCAAACTCTTAAATATGAAATTTGAATGAAATCCGTTAAGTCGTTTTTGAGTTATCGTGGATACAGACAGACACACAGACAGACACACAGACAGACATCATGGCGAAAATGGTCAAAATGGATTCAGGGGCCTTCAAAACGTGTAAATCCATCAAAATCTCGAAGTCGAAAAAAATCACGATTACAATACTTCCTTATACTACGTATAAGAAAGTAAAAAGAGAAACGTTCAATATTTTATGATGCGAGAACTTGTCAAACTAATTTAGTACTGTCAATTTTATTAAAAAACATAAACAACAATTGAAATTCATTAATAATATTTTCATGGCAATAGAAGGTATTTTAGTTTATCCCAAGGGGAGCTTGAGAGGTTGCCAAACTTCAAAATTTTCTCAAATTTAGGTATTTTATTAAATTTTAACATTTTCAATTTCATTGTATTAGAGGTTTTGTGAAAAAAATTGAACAAATCATATTGCATTTTATCCAGAGATTATAGTGCCATGAATTATTCACTCATTTTTGTCTTGGTTATGAAAATAATTAGCTTGTAACTTGGATGAGGGAAACTCTATAACTCGGAAACTAACAATCAGACTTAATTTTTCTTTGCAGATTATCCTTAGTTTTAATGTGCTCTATAACGCCCTGTATTCGGAGTGCGCCAATTACTGATCACCCTGTATATAATTCCCGTGTCACGATGTTTGTCCGGGATGAACTCCGAAACTAACAATCCGATTTTAACTTTTTTTTTAATGTGTGTTTTGTTCCAACTTGAGAGATAGGATAGTTTTTATTCAGATTTTTCTTATTTAAATGCAAAATCGACGATTTACATATTTCGAGCAGTGCTGCAAGATCGCGGACCATCTAATAGATGGCGCTGTGTCTCGATGCCTGTACTACATAATCACAGTAAACCAAACGCAATGTGTAATATTAAAAAAAAAGCGGAATGGCTGCTGTGTTGCAAAAGAGTTCAATTATTCTATGAGTCATAAACATTCTCTTGAGGCATTTCACAGAACTATGCAAGATTTAAACGGCAATAATCGACTCTTCGGTGGTGCTGTTTTACTACTATCTGGTGATTTCCGGCAGACATTACCTGTCATTCCTCGCTCTACGTCTCTACGTTTGCTGATGAGATTAACGTATGTTTGAAACAATCATTTTTATGGAAAAACGTTGAAACACTTCGATTGACCATAAATATGCGCGTACAATTACATAATGATCCATTGGAACAAGTATTTTCAAATCAATTACTGGATACTGGAAACAGTACAATCAGACTACATCAAAATACGCAATGTATCCAATTGAGGTTTTCAATAAAACAACGTTCTCTGTCCGTCCTGACGTCACAAGACACCCTAATGACCGTTGCCATTGCGCATATCATCTATCTCTCAAAATTGACAACCTGTGAGGTATTCAATGGGTGCGTACAGCTGACACAGCTGCTGACTTAACAGCGGTACGCTGTACGCGCATGCTGAGTCACGCTGTTTTCCAGCAGCTGCTGAATTCTCTCAGCGAAAATAAATTCTGCTGTTTTGATGCAGCGCATTGTTTAGCGTGGAGGGGGTTATTTTGAGTTTTTGCTTATATGGCCAAACATCAAAACCATAACCACTGCCAATTATCAATTATCAAACATTATTCTGTACGTTATTCATACTAAAATATATAATAATAATTTAACAGCTGATTTTAAACAGTTCAGAGAACTGTATTGTGCTGTATTCCAGCGCACCCAGCAATTAGAACGCTGAGTTTCAGCAGCTGTGTCAGCTGGACGCACCCAATAAAACAACGTTCTCTGTCCCTCCTGACGTCACAAGACACCGTAATAACCGTTGCCATTGCGCATATCAGCTATCTCTCAAAATTGAAAACCTTAATTGCCAGACAATTTCTGCTCTGTTGTTCATTCAAAAAATGAACTAATTGAGAGTGTATGTCCGGATATTCTTAATAATTACTTAGACCATAATTGGCTCAGTAATCGTGCAATTTTGGCAGCAAAAAATGTTGATGTTGATGAAATTAACTGTCAAATACAAAATTTATTGCCAGGCAATCTGATGACTTTTAAGTCAATCGATACCATTGGGAACTGAAACGACCGATGGGGGCGCTGCAGTCGGAAGCTTGAAAGAGAGTCGCTTTCAAGGTCGCACAAATATTTACACATGTTTATATGAACGGTGTCGAGATTTAACGCAAGTTTTTTAATTTTTGTGTGTGATTCTTTTATTTGTGTTTTTACAATAAGTAAATTACCACAATTAAACTCAGTTTAATCGAATTATTTCGGTCCTAGATGCATCAGAACTTGAGCAATTTAACAGAAGGTAAGTAATAAAACTATTTGCAAGGTTAGGTTTATTTTTCCTCTTATTATTTTATTTTATGGAAAAAGCAATTAATTTAGTTTAAGTTGGAAGAAGGGAAAATGTAACAACAAATCATTTAATAGACATACATGTATATTTGGATGTTATCAAACATCTTCGTTGGCAAAAATATCATGGCGTTTGCAATTGTTAATACATACTATCAATTTTATTTTTCTGGTCTTTTTGGTTTGCTTTCTGTTTCAGGCACGATATAAAACACTTGGATCACATATCTGGTACTGATATGAAATGCACATGGTCGAAAAAGAAAGTTGTTTTGGAAAAATATGAGCCAATTTCCCTCCGTGAAACTCCTTGTTATAAAAAGAAAATAAATAACAAATAAATGAAAACTAAGTTGTCAATTTCTTTTCCCTTTGCTGTTACAACTTACAACCATTAACACAACAAAAAACTTTGCAGTTCATCCAGAGAAAAGTCTCTGGTTCATACCGGTTTTAAACACAACAGGCGGCCCTTTTTGCTCTCCGTTACACATTACACTGTAATAATAAACATATAACAAGTATGTAACACTAATTATGTGTGCCTTATCTGCAATATTTGAAACAAATCTTAACCTTTTATTAGTTATCATATTTAACAAGAAAATTAACTTTGTGCAGCCTGCTATACTTCACATGTTGAAATGTCAAAGTGACTCTCTTTCACGAGGGGAAAATTTGTACCGCCAGGTGGCGTATTCTATATTTCAGTTCCCAATTGCTGATGAAAACCAGATCGTCAATTTTCCGATTGAATTTTTAAATTCTCTGGATATGCTAGGAATGCGGCCACACAATCTTCGTCTGAAAATTGATTCACCGGTCATTCTATTGCGTAACTTAAATCCACCAAAATTATGCAACGGTACACGATTAGTCATCAGAAGAATTACCGGAAACGTACTTGAAGCAACGATATTGACTGGAAAGTTTAAAGGCGAAGTCGTCCTGTTACCTCGAATACCTATGATACCATCAGAATCTACAATACCTTTCAAAAGGCTACAATTTCTGATACGTTTGGCTTTTGCGATGACAATAAATAAGTCGCAAGGGCAGACAATGGCTATTTGTGGCTTGGACTTGGAGAATCCGTGTTTCTCCCATGGACAGCTGTATGTTGCATGCTCACGTGTTGGAAAACCATAGAATTTATTTATTTTGACGAAAGACAGATTAACAAGAAATATTGTTCATCGCTTAGTTCTAAGTTAAATGAAAGTAATGATTATTAAAAATTAAATTAGGTAAAATAATTATAAAATCAACATTATCTACCTCATTCATTAAATTAATAAAAATTAAACATTTTCTATTCGTTGAAGCTTAATTTGAACTTTTCATTATTCTTTACCAATCACTTCCTTAACAATACCAATTATAGTATCTAATAATTGAACGTGGCCGGGTCTGCTTGTATTTAATAAATAAAAATCTAAACTAAATATTGGTCCAATAACTCTCGTATATTGTTTGGAAATATTGGCTAGAATAGGCAAATCAATATTATACCAATCATGGCCACAAATCAAATGGTTAATATTGGTTAAATAAGAATAATCAGTAGTAATATCACAAGAGCATAGAAAATAATCGATTATACTTCCGAGTCACTAGACGTATTCTGCGAAACACCACGAGAGCGTTAGCTCGAGTGGTGTTTTAAGGATATACGTCGAGTGACGAGGTTAGTATAACGATTATTTCGTTTGCTCGAGTGGTATTCGTTACGATTATATAAAGAATTAACAAACAAATTGTCTTTCTGACGTTTATTAATAAACATCAAAAAAATGTTACTATGACAAAATTCGTGAAGTGGCAAGAAGGGATGATGATGCTTATGAGAGTGAAAGGATCTTTCTGGAATCGCATTGACGCATGCTAAAGAAATGGTGGGCAGCATTTTGAACATCTCCTTAATTGATTCACTTAATTTTTATATTCTGTTCGTTATTAAAACATCTTTTGCGTTCGTATTTAAGCTACTTCTGTCTTTCATTATTTTAATGTCAAAACTGACAAATTTTAGCAATGCTCGCTATGATTTCATATTTATTACAAATAATATTTGAAATCTACCTGACCTATGAAAATGTAATGTTGGTTGCATCGAGAATTTGGTCAGGCTCATTATTCCTCGTGAATCACCCTGTATAATCATTAAAAGACCATTATACGTTATAGAAAAAAACCTAAAAAAATATTGGTCCAATAACTCTTCTATATTGTTTGAAAATATTGGCTAAATAACCTAAAATAATTAAATGCCAATATTGGCGAGATCTTGTAAATATTGGCCCGATGTTAAAATATTAGACCAATAATAGCCCAATATTGTTGTGCTACCTGGGGAAGTGGAACCAACTCCGTGTGAGCTTCAAAAGAAATTGAAAGGGATTCTTGGAGAGTATTGCAGTCAGCAATATGTCTTCTCCAGACACACTGACGATCATCTAGTGACCTTAGATTCGCTCTTGTTTCGTATGAAAACATAACTCGCTTCCAGGCATCTACAGTCCAATTCGCATGATTCTGGACAAAACGTAATCTTGAAATTCTGTGTTGCCTGGTGAGTAGTGGTGCAGTTGTTGGCCTTCTACTACTCAATTATTTTTTTTTACTGCTTCATGCCCATTTCAGTTATATACGTCTACGATTCATTTCCTCGCCGGACGGATTCTAAATGGTTGATTCTCTTGAGATTTATCAAAATTTACTTAAGCATGCAGAATAAGAAAGTTCACTTCTGAATTTATGATTTGTATTTTAATAATTGTTCAACTATACTTTCTATACAACTAATTGTTTTTAAAAGCCATTTTTATAAACATTATATAAATATAATCAAACAATGACAATTACTCCTGTCATTAGTGACATAAAGAACGCAAAGCCACTCTTATAAAAAGCTCACTGGGAAAACATCATCGTCAATATACTCTGGTCTTGCTGGACCTATGGGTGCTCCTTCTTTCAGTGGTTTGGGACGACTTCGTTTGGTGGTGGAGGGTTTGGTGGTGGTGAGTATGGGGCAGGCTAGTTCATCCATCTCATCTATGTCTTCTATTTCATTCTTGTCAGTCGTGTCAGTCATGTCAGTCGAGTCAACCGTGTCAATCATGTCACTGTCATGACTGACACGCTTGTCAGTCGCATCAGTCCTGTGATTCGTGTCAATAATGTCACTGTCATGACTGACACGCTGATCAGTGGCATCAGTCCTGTGATTCGTGTCAATAATGTCACTGTCATGACTGACACGCTGATCAGTCGCATCAGTCCTGTGATTCGTGTCAATCATGTCACTGTCATGACTGACACGCTTGTCAGTCGCATCAGTCCTGTGATTCGTGCCAATCATGTCATTGTCATGACTGACACGCTTGTCAGTCGCATCAGTCCTGTGATTCGTGTCAATTATGTCACTGTCATGACTGACACGCTGATCAGTCGCATCAGTCCTGTGATTCGTGTCAATCATGTCACTGTCATGACTGACACGCTTGTCAGTCGCATCAGTCCTGTGATTCGTGCCAATCATGTCATTGTCATGACTGACACGCTTGTCAGTCGCATCAGTCCTGTGATTCGTGTCAATCATGTCACTGTCATGACTGACACGCTTGTCAGTCGCATCAGTCCTGTGATTCGTGTCAATCATGTCATTGTCATGACTGACACGCTTGTCAGTCGCATCAGTCCTGTGATTCGTGTCAATAATGTCACTGTCATGACTAACACGCTTGTCGGTCGCATCAGTCCTGTGATTCGTGTCAATCATGTCACTGTCATGACTGACACGCTTGTCAGTCGCATCAGTCCTGTGATTCGTGTCAATAATGTCACTGTCATGACTAACACGCTTGTCGGTCGCATCAGTCCTGTGATTCGTGTCAATCATGTCACTGTCATAACTGACACGCTTGTCAGTCGCATCAGTCCTGTGATTCGTGTCAATCACGTCACTGTCATGACTGACACGCTGATCAGTCGCATCAGTCCTGTGATTCGTGTCAATTATATCAGTCATGTCAGTCGAGTCAACCGTGTCAATCGTGTGAGTCGCATCAGTCCTGTGATTCGTGTCAATTATGTCAGCCATGTCAGTCGAGTCAACCGTGTCAATCGTGTGAGTCGTATCAGCCCTGTGATTCGTGTCAAGAATGTCACTGTCATGACTGACACGCTTGTCAGTCGCATCTGTCCTGTGATTCGTGTCAATCTTGTCAGTCGTATCAGTCTTGTCAGTTTTGTTTATATATCCAAAAAGATCTTGCCAAAGCAGGTTTATAGCACCCTTGAGTGATTTGGTTGCGGTTTCTTGGTAGTGTTTCTTAATATCATCAAGTATGTTCCAAATGCATGATACAGCTGGTAAGGTTGTGTTAAAAAACCCTCGTTGCATCATGAGAGGATTTATCTTAGAGCACATTATGACTTTGTTGATATCTTGACAATTTTGTACTGGGCCAATGTGCATTAGGCATTTGTTTTTCGTATTCCTGTCGTAATCCATTAGAGATACTTGGTTTAGAACATTAATATTTTCGAGAATAATATTACCATCTAAGTCAATAAAATGAAGTTGTTCCGCAACACATTTCATGAAACATAACTGGTTGGAAGTGAACACTCTGGTCCAAATTAGACTTATAACGTCCGAAACGGTCAGTGAATTTTTTACCAAACATCTATGTACACCGTAATCAACCTGTAAAAAAAGGTATATTTCAAAAAACAAATAAACAGTAATACTATAAATAGGTACTACAAAATAATCGGTTATAGATCGATAATAGTCCAGGAGTTAGTGAATTTTTTGGGTACTAATTTTTTCAGTCAGCAAACATCGATAGAATTATTCAGTTAGTGATTGTAAAGCGTAGTTTACACGGGATAGTAACTTGCGATAGAACTCACATGGGTGAAACTCAGATAGGAACAACGGAAGCAAAGACTTGATTGGCTTGAGTCGAAATCATACTGTCTTCCTTTTTGGTAGTGTAGTAAAGCAGAGTATGTCTCTGTTCAACAGTACACTTGTGCGCATGTCTGGTAAGTAGTTGAACAACCACGCACAACGGGGCGCTAATATTCAAGAATAAAAGAGATGACATGATACATCTCTGTCTAACATAGTAACTTTTAGGGGATTTTATTGATAGTGGTGTCAGGGTGTCACTACTGTCATCCAGTCCAACTGATTTAAATCGTTTGCTTTGTGATGACGTGTGTGGAAGTTCTCGTTAATTTGTTATTTTTAACATTTTCGGATTTGAGCGATACGAAATTGGTAAGTTTTCCTGTATTTATTTGTTTTTTTATCCATTTGGAATTGGAAAGTACCAGTTCTACTGAAATGTAACGAAATTTAGGTGTAAATATTTGTAACTTTTCAAACATAACCTAGAACTGTTGAAGTGTATTTGCTTTTATTTATAAATACATCAGTTTTATATTTTAATTTTTCACTTTATGGTTTTAACACATATTTTGTAAGAAATTAGAATTGTATTAAACTACTTATGTAATTCTTGTTTTAGGGTTTCCGAGTTGATGGAGAGGATCAGATCGTGAAGTAGAACATCGATCATCGATCTAAGTTAAAAGTTTAATTCTTTCACATAAATTTTATTAAAAATGTATTGATTATACTTTTGTTATATTTATTAATGCTATTTGAAAGAAGACTGAATGTTTTATTTGTATTTTTATGGAGAAATACATTAATTTTTTTAAATAATCCTGTTTTTTATTTATTAGTTTGTATTTTTTTCAATTATTCAGTGTATTTAATTATTAGTTTCAATGAAAGTTAATTTTCATTGAAATTAAATATTAAATGCATGGAATAATTTGAAAAAAATAATAGTTGGTGGGTGTATAACGCACTGTACAATTTTAAATTTTCGCGGGGAATGTAGTAGTTCCTCAACCAGACGCAAAAATCTTGTTTCTCGCGTTCACCGTTAGGTTCGCACTTCTCCTCTTGAATGTTTTGTGATAGAACTTTTGAGAGTAACTTGCGCTAGTGTTTACATATAAGCAAGTTGTCAAGGCAATTTCTCTCAGCAAGTGCTCTCTAGACATAACTTGCAGCAAGTGAATGCATGCGCGTTTACACGGTAGAGTATGTATATTCAAGTGTGAAGTGTCACGTCGTAGAAATCAACCGTTGCCGTTCTCATTGCACAAAAAGAGCGAAGAGAGGATAGAAAAAGGATAGGAGTCAAAGAATAGATAGCCAGAAGGCCTACTCTTGGAGCTTCGATGTTATTAAAAGAGTTAATAAGTGAAAATCCAAATAAATTTAAAAAACTACATTAAAATCCAACCAGTAGAGACCAAGATATAAAAAATCATTCTTATCACGTGACACACAAGCAAATTTTGTTAGATTCTTGCGGTTCAGAGCTTTATCAATGACCCTCGACTTGCTCTCAAAAATGTGGCCATCCTGTCAACTTTGTAGATATTAGGTAATTTTTGATCTAATTTGACTGGGCTAGTATTATGTACGAGTCTGTATGTACAGGGTGTCCCATTTTCGACACTTTTAGGGGGTATTGGCGTTATTATCAGAGATAGAGTGTTGCGGTTTTCACCTTCCTATATTACTTTTTTACGAAACGAAAGATTCCATAGTCAAATTTGTCATGGCTCTCTTAGTTTTAAATCTACAGAGTGTTTCTCAAAATCTTTGTTTTCTAGACACCCCTCGTATTTCCGTTATGTGTCTACTTATCAAAAAGGTGAAAACTGATCTTGATAGAGTTTTTTACGTAAAATTCAGTGGCGTAGGCAGTTTTTGAGTAAAAGGTTTAGTTTTTGAGATATTGCCCAAACTTATGTTTTTTTAAATGGGACACCCTATATATTACTTTTTATAATGATTAAGCAAAATTTGGGCTTTCCAAAAATATATAATACTTAATATTTATTTTGAAAAAAAAGCTCAAAATTCTATATTTTCAATAATTTACTTTATTTATAACAGTAGGCCATGGCTAGTTTATTAGAAACAAACACAAAATTTTCACAATGCGTAATTATTCTAAAGCTAAACACTTCAAAAGATAATTTTAATGCATTGTATAAAACATACCAACAATATAATACTTCTCATAATTATTATAAACGGCCATTGTAATAAAAAATTGCATGACTTCCCGTGTTCGGCTTCGCCTCCCACGAGAATTTGTCACGCGCGCACGAAAAAATCCTTATTTCCAGACTGGTAATGAAATATACTATTACCTGAAACTTTTAAAAAAGTCAAACTCCAAAGACTATTTTGATACAAGAAAATTGATCTTTGCAAGACTAGTACTGTAATATTTTACATGACGGTCATTACAGTACTATTTTTAAAAGTAGTACTGAATGACCGTCATGTAAAATATTACAGTAGGTACTAGTCTTGCAATGATCAACTGCCTACGCCACTGAATTCTACGTAAAAAACTCAGTTTTCACGTTTTTGATAAGTAGACGCATAATGGAAATACGAGGGGTGTCTAAAAAACAAAGATTTTCAGAATCACTCTGTACATTAAAAACTAAGAGAGCCATGACAAATTTGACCCCGGAATCTTTCGTTTCGTAAAAAAGTAGGACAGGAATGTGAAAACCGCAACACTCTATATTTGATAATAACGCCAATACCCTCTAAAAGTGTCGAAAATGGGACACCCTGTACAGGGTGGTCCAGTTACGGTGTCCTCGTTATTATCTCAGAAACAATTAGGCACAGGAAAAAAAGTTGTATATAGAAGATGTACAGTCTATAGCATGCTATATTTTTTAAATAAATTTATTTATACAGGGTGCGTCATTTTCATGTGGCGATATAAAGTTTCATTTTTTTAAATGGAACACCCTATATTTTACCCAAAATTATGATTTCTCGTCCAATTTACGATAAAAAATATATAAGATTTAATATGCCTATTATTGATAGTTTCCAAGATATTCGAGAAAATATCTAGAAATACTATGATATCTGCCTGTTTATAATGAGCAATGTTAGTTCTATTTTTTAGCTAGATAATTTTATTCATAGTAATTTCGACCAATCATAATGCAGTATTGGACCAACCTACATGGTTTTCCAGCGATAAAATTTCGATAAAATTAATTGTAGGTTTTCCATAGTAACAATATAAATAACAAAATTTGTATAAGAATTAATTTGTAATTAAATATTAGTATGATCTAATATTTGCATTAATATGAAATAAAATAAACTGCTGTGTACATTCATAAAATTATCTTATCGAATATAATACGTGCTTTGGATTTTCCGATGGTTAAATTCCTCAAACTTCCTGCACAGCAACAAATCGTGTCAGTTTGACAGAAAAAACCTCGTGCTACGCACTCGGTTTTTTTAGACTGTCAAACTGACACTCTTTGTTGCTGTGCAACAAGTTATCGTAATTTAACCGGAAAATCCAAAGCACTTATTATAATACTATTGATAATTTTATTCATAGCAATTTCGACCAATCATAGTGCAGTATTGGGCCAACCTACATGGTTTTCCAGCGATAAAATTTCGATAAAATTAATTGTAGGTTTTCCATGGTAACAATATAAATAACAAAATTTGTATAAGAATTGAGATCTGACATAGGGGCGGAGCTTATTTCAAATATTACAATATGGCCATCGCTAGTACGCTGTCACTTCTAAAATACATGGAAAAAGATAGGAGTGAATTTTTTTAATGTCGATTTCCGCAGCCGAAATTTACTCTTGGCCCTTGCGCCGAGACAAATCCAAGCCAGCAGAATTTCAAAGAGGTATAGGTACCTATTAATCGCCTAATCCTAAACAAACATATTATTGTGTATGTAAATAAAATTCGTTTAGGCGTCATTTTATGCGCTAAAATAATGTATAAGTAAATGCGTTTTTAAGTTTGTGATTGTTTTCAAGTTGCAGTCGAAAACTCAAAAAAATACCTATCCTCTTGAGGTCTATAACTTTTATCGCCTGTACAAAAGTCTATTCTTAGAAAGCAGAAAAAAATAGTTAGGTATGAATGGTATGATGATATAAACAATTCTAGTTTTGTGCAGTTTCAAATTTGGAACCAAGAAGGTATAAAAATAGAGGAGAGAAAGCTCCCGGATGGGTGTAAGCACAAATCCGTTGCCAGTTGCTATGACAGTGACAAACCAAAACAAACACTTGACCACTAACGCGCCTTATTGACTGCTGGCGCATGCGTAGAAACTATCAAGTACGCTTGAGTCCATTTGAACGTGCAACACTTTTTGACCCACGAATTCAACCCCCACCCCGGGGATCTTTCTGTCCTCTATTTTATACGTCCTTGGTTGGAACTTATCAAATTGATTTTTTTTATGCTTCGTTCGATTATGATATGATTTTTAGAAGTTGTGGAGCGCTAGATGCTAGTGTTTGTTATAGATGCACAGATAATTTTTTCTACCTATACTTACATGTAGCTTTAAATAAGAATATATTCGAATGTTTTACAAGGAGTAGGGAGCTGCTATTGCAACCCACAATCGCGCAATAAACATTGTGTTGGGAGTTGGATTCGCTCAGCTCATATTTTCATACTTTTAATAAAAAGATTTTAAAAAATTAAACATTTGTAATCTGACATCTCCGACGTACTAACGACAGTTCCGCCTGGCGCCAAGAGATGTCGAGTCAGAAATGTCAGATCTCAATTAATTTGTAATTATATGTATATTAGTATGATCTAATACTTGCATTAATATGAAATAAAATAAACTGTTGTGTACATTCATAAAATTATCTTAACGAATATAATACGTGCTTTGGATTTTCCGATGGTTAAATTCCTCAAACTTCCTGCACAACAAATCGTGTCAGTTTGACAGAAAATACCTCGTGCTTCGCACTCGGTATTTTTAAACTGTCAAACTGACACTCTTTGTTGCTGTGTTTTCGTAATTTAACCGGAAAATCCAAAGCACTTATTATATTACTATTGAAAATTTTATTTCTGGTCTTAAAAATCAAGTAAACTTTAAATTGATATAATATGTAAGAAAAAGTCGTAGTATTTGACAAAGGACTATTATTTTATAGAGTAGACCTAGAAGCTAATAATAATGCTCTGTCGGGTAGGCATTGGAAATAGTTAAATTTTTTTAAATATTTTGTTTTTTATTATAAACTAACTAAATCAAGAATATGTTTTGATTGAGTATTATTGAAATTGAAACAATAAAATAGCTTGCTCTAACACACCTGGTGGAAGCTACACCCACATAATAAAATATTATTTTTCAAAATATTTTGTCGAATATCTTGGAAACTATCAATAATAGGCATATTAAGCCTTGTATATTTTTTATCGTAAATTGGATGAGAAATCATAATTTGGGGTAAAACACGGGGTGTTCCATTTAAAAAAATGCAACTTTATATCGCCACATGAAAATGACTCACCCTGTATAAGTAATATTTTCTCAAAAATATAGAATGCTATAGACTGTACAACTTCTATATAAAACTTTTTTTCCTGGGCCCAATAATTTCTGAGATAATAACGAGGACACCGTAACTGGACCATCACCCTGTACATATTTAAACAAATTTTTAAATTAATTTGGGGGTTTGCAGACCTCATGCAAAAAAAACTTGTATGCAACACGTACGCAAATAGTTTTTGGGGACTTTTCACGATTCGTCCCCGAAAACTCTTGAAATACTTGATACATAAATAGCTATATTAATGAATATAAGTTGTTAATTGATAAAAATGTATAAAATATTCGAGCGTGTCGCTGCAACTTGCACACAACTTTCAGTAAAATCGAAAAAAAATTGTAACTTGTTAGAGCGCTCTCCCAATTTGTTTAGACGTGCAAGTGATTATTGCCGCAAGCACTTGCCTCAAGTTTTGCGACTTGCTGAGAGAACTCTCGGGCAGTGTTTACACTACGCAAATTATTTGGAAGTTGCTCTCAGACATTAACTTGCGATAGTTTACTTGCTCGTGTAAACTACGCTTTAGTTTAAATTTTGAGCGTTTCCAGCAATTTTCGGTAGTCTCTCTCGCACGTATTGCAGTATGGGTAAATCTGTCCTTGTCCCAGTCATTATAACCGAATTTTACGACAAAAATTAGTATATTAAAAAACTAGTTTTGTAAAACTTATATTAAGATACGAGTTCAGGTTTGCAGCACGACTGCCTTAGGCAGGAGTGCTCTTAATTTTTTAAAACGATTTTTTTATACTATTTTTTCTAATTTGCATATTAAATACATTTTTTTTACTAATAAAATCAATTTAGGGAATTTTGTGGCAGTTGGTGACACTTTTATTTCAAAGTTGATATTTACAGGTAACTTTAAAATTTGAATCAAGTAGATACAAAATTGTCATTTTTCGCGAAATGAATTCAGAAATTTCCTGCACTCCGCCAGAAATAGGTACGGCAAATTACAGAAAATTCCACGGTTAATTTGCTGCCGATAAAATCTCATGATAAATACGAAAAACAATAAAAAACAGTAACGTCAAATTCACACTGATATTTGACATTTCGTTCAATATGTGTTACCAACCGAAAAAAAGTTTCTAGATTTGGGGGGGTTTCGTAATGGATATTAACACACTCAAAACGAGTGCTGTAATAGCTTTGCTACATCATCAAATTAGAAAAAAGTGTTTTATTTTAGATTTTTGACCTATTACCCACTTGAAAAAATCTCCTGGTATAAAATCAGATTTATGTATTCATTATTATTGTTATCGGTACCATAGAAACCAGAAAAATAGAAAAAAAAGTCCTTCTGGGATTCGAACCCGGAACCTTCAGTTTGGCAGCCAAGTCCCTTAGGCACTAGTCTAATCTAGTCTGTCGGATTCATCGCGCACTATGAAAAATATAAGTGTTTTAAGAATATCGCGTTTTTTTGATATTTTTTTGACGGAATTTCAAAAAAAAGTTCAAACAAAATTTATTTAAAATTTAATTCTAAATCAATGTTAAAGAATAAAAAACTCTCGTAAATTGTTTATTTTTCAAGATATTCCTAGAAAACCTAAAAATGTCTTCAGGTAAGTGCCACTTGTGTTGGTGCTAGATTGAAATTGTTATAAAAACAAGTAACAAGGACCTACTTACGTTGCTTTCTGATGACATTAAAACTTTGAGAAGTATTGCAAATAATACCCACAGCACTATGTTACGAAATATCATAGTGTATGCTGTATGGTAGTTTTGGAATTATGAATATATTTGCATAGTATACATATTTATTTTATAATTCAAAACTATTGAAGTTGGATTTGATAAGGATAATAAAAATAAATTAATTTAAAACTGGAGAAATTGTAATTGTCCGTGTCTATTAGTAAAATCGAGATTTCTGTCTACATAATTACGTAGTTTAATATACCTGAAATATATGCCAAAAATTGTTATCGGATAAGCGTAGTAAGTTTTATTTGACAAGCTGATTTACATAACCTATTTAATTTCAACTACTGACGATGAATCAAACATGCAAGGTAAGTTCAGAATTCCAATCCACCCTTTATCTAAATAATTTTTGTTCATATGGTATTTATGTCGCTAACGAGAGAGAGAGAAAATCCATCAAAGTCGAAAAACTCACGATTACTTTCCGATTACTTCGTATAAGAAGATTAAAAGGAGTATTATTCTAATAAAATTAGTGATAACTTTACATGGACTATTTCAGTATTTGAAAAATTAATTCAAGTTACTATTGGACACGGACAATTATAAATTTTCCGGCATATAAATAGAAAATGTGCATGTAAATTTGATTTCTTTGTTATAATTCTTATCAAATCTATATCTATAGTTACGCAGGTTTTACATAAAATAAAACCATTCACATACCTGTGAAAAAGTTTGTTAGAGCCGCTTGCCACGAGGCTAATTTTAATGCTAAATTTCATACAAGTGATGCGTGCGCAGATTTAGTAAACTTGTTACAATAAATTAGAGCATGTTCTATTTTCTTGTATACAATCTGACTAATTGTGAATAAATTCGGTGCAGTAATGTATAGTTCAATACAGAACGAATTTAAATTAGCCTCGTGACAAATGGCTCTTAAAATTACAGTAGAATCCGTTTATAATGGACTTCAGGGGATCAAGTAAAATAGTCCATTATAACCGAGTGTTCATCTCATCAGAATAATTACTAATTAAACAAATACATATGTATGTAATTTCACTGTCATGTTTTTTATTGAAAAAAGATAACTAACGCATTAAACTATACATAAGCAGGAAAATAAAAGCGAAAAACTTATATAATATTACGTATTTTGAAAAAAGTCGGTTAGTTTTGTTTGGATCCGCGGTTTGGGTATATAATACATACTGGCACGCACTGGTCAACGCCCTGACAGAAACTGCAAGAGCGACATCAGTTCGCATTTCGCAGCTTCTTTTCGATTGCGTCATAATATTTTATGTTTATCGGGGAAGTACCGAATCGCTCCGGTTGTAATGGACAAATGTAATTTGTATAATTGCTACTGTTTTTCAGAAAAACGCCCTTAATAGTACAGTCAAATTAGATATTCAGATCGAAAAAATTCACGGCAGCAATTTTTTTTTCATAATCGTGTTTGGGTACATGAGACAAGTCTAAAACCAAATTTGGTCAGAAAAATTTCTTATTAAAGGGGGGATATTTCTACACATTTTATATCAGCATGGAGATGTACCATAAATATTTCAAATGTTAGAAGGCTTCAAAGTCACCAAAAATCAGTTTTTTACAATTTTCGAGACGTAAAATTCATTTAATTTAAATCATGTGAATACAAAAGTTGTAGATAATTAAAAAATCTTCAAAAAACCGTTTACATTATGCAATTTGGACGAATAGTTTTCAAGTTATAGCGTTTCGAAAGTTCGCCCCCTAACATTTGAAATATTCACCATACATCTCCACGTTGACAAAAAATGTATAAAATTATTCCCCCTCTATTTTTTAATAAGAAAATTTTCAGCTCTGACCAATAGAAATGGAGATAAACCAATTTCAACATTTTTTCATCAGGGGGGGGTCCCCCCAATTTGGTTTTAGACTTGTCTCATGTACCTACCCAAACACGATTATAAAAAAAATTGCTGCCGTGAATTTTTTCAATGTCGGGGGAGTTTTACTCTAAATTGACTGCAGGTACTATAAGTATAAAAACAGAAAGAATTGAAACTCGTTGAACTTCCAGCCACTGCTCTGGATACTCTGAAACCTGAAGATACTGTTGAAAGATTTGATCAACTAGGTCAACATCGTATGGTGCTCTAAATATCTGATGTGCCCAACACATGACTTTCTTATACGGATGTTTTCACAATAATTACTTTTCCTAAATAAATTAAGTTAAATTTCTTGTAAAAATTTTGAGGGTTTCCAGCAATTTTCAAATAGCCTCTGTCGCACTTATTGCAATACGCATAAATCTGTCCTTGTCCCACTCATTATAACCGAATTTTACCACAAAAATGTGTTTTATTTTAGATTTTTGACCTATTACTCACTTAAAAAAATCTCCCGGTATGAAATTACATTTATTTATTCATTATTATTGTTTTCGGGACCATAGAAACCAGTAAATTTAAAAAAATAATGGTCCGTCCTTCTGGGATTCGAACCCGGGACCTTCCGTTTGGCAGCCATATAATGAGACACATGGTCTACCTCGTCCGTCGGATTCAACTATCAGCGCGCGCTATGAGAAATATAATGTGTTTTAAGAATATCTAGTTTTTTTGAAATTTATTTGACGGAATTTCAAAAAAAAGTTCAAAAAAAATTTGTTCAAAATTCAACTCTAAATCAATGTTAAAGAATAAAAAAATCTCATAAATTATTTATTTTTCAAGATATTCCTAAAAAACCTAAAAATGTCTTCAGGTGAGTGTCACTTGTTTTGGTGCTAGATGAAAAACATTGAATGTGGCACCCACAATTTTGTTCAAACTCTTAAATATGAAATTTGAATCAAATCCGATAACTCGTTTTTGAGTTATGGTGGATACAGACAGACAGACACACAAACAAACAGACACACACACAGACATCATGGAGAAAATGGTCAAAATGGATTCATCAAAATCTTGGAGTCGAAAAAAATCACGATTACAATACTTACTTAGGTATACTTCGTATAAGAAAATAAAAATGTAATGCTCAGATTCACGCATTGATGTGCTAGGTATAACAAATAAAATCATCATAAATTTCTCATAATTAACTTACTTATTCCTCATTTAGTACTCTATGTTTGGAAGTCTCCTTAGAAATGATAGCTTGTTTGTCTATTAATTTATGCCAGTCAGGAAACCATCGATTCCTCCCCCCCTCGAAAATTTGCCCTGGTTCCGCCACTGAAAATGAAACGAAAACAAAATAATGTTTTTCTAAATTTGTCTAACTGACGTATCAAAAAATTGTACTTATAATACAACATTAGTAGCAACGTTAACTTTAATGCGTATTGTGGTGAAAGCATTAACATTAACTGTGATTATCTTTGCAGCACAGGTGAAGTAGGCATGAAATTAGAAATTACATTTGATTTGATATTTTTCTTTAGGTTTTTTCCGATGAAGACAGCTTTGTGTATCCAAAAGACATCCAAGATGATCTCGCTAGAACCTGTGTACAATTGGCTAGAGGTCCTGAAGCACCACTACACAGTTTTCCAGCACAAGTGGCGATTTATAGTAACGGTCCAAATGGGACAATCTCTTGTGCGGCTTCTTTAATCTCAAGAACCAAGTTGTTAACAGCGGCACATTGTTTAAACCCGTAAGTAGCGAATATTAGGGTATGAACATAGTAAACGATAATGCTAGAGACAACGACGGGAATGCGTTTGTCCGTACATTTCTGGGCACCAGAGTATGGTAAAAATGTTGTAGTCACATTATGAATCTAAAGGTAGAGATCCTATTTACCACGTTCAGGTGTCTAGAAATATTAATATCCAATTAGTATCCAGAATCATTTCTCTTGTTAGTTTGGCCCACTTGTACCTACTACGTTCGTACTCTTAGTCAAACCAATCATATAAGAACTAACTTTTTTGTAGGGGTGAAACCGTAAAAATATTCCTAGGATATGATGATTTAAATGAACCAAATCACAATAGTATTATTCTATATAGTAATAATTTTACAATCCACCAAGAATTCGCACAGTTTGACAACGACATTGGAATTATCACATTAGACAAGAAAGCGCCTCTAAATGTTAACATTTATCCTGTGATTTTGGATGGGGGAAATAGTACTCACGTTGGAGAGATAGCAACGATTCGTGGTTGGGGACATGCAGATTTTTATGGTGATAAACATATTTTACATTATATGAATAGTCAAATTATAGACGAAGAGGATTGTAAAACAGCATTTTCTGGAATAAGAAATGATCGATATATTTGCCTTTTAGGTTTGCATTACTTTTATTATTTCAGACATAATTTGACACCAAGATCAAAAATTGTACATAGGTACTAAATTCTGTATCTATAAGCTTTTGGATATTAATTATCGGCCAGAGCAAACTTAAATTATGATTAAATACTTACAAAAGTTAATTTATTTTCTAAAAATAAGAATTTTTTTAATAAGGAGTGGGGTAACATTTCTCACTTGGGTAGCCATTCCCTCCCTGATATGCGGGAGTTACTTGTGTTGTCAGCATAATAAAGGTACCTTGTTTATGGTTGTCAGGGTGATTTTCTCACCGCAAACTGTCAAACAAAAATGTCAATGTTATGCTGTTAGAATTTGTTCGCTTCGCTTCGATTCGCTTCGCTCGGGCCCAATTTTTACACTCGCCAGAATCTCCTAATTCCTACCTTGTTGCAATAACTAACGTGTGATTCTTTAAATTTCCATTCTAGGTAAGCCTTGGAATTTGAACGTACGCGCACAATTGATTCATGTGTCACTGTCAGTTTCAAACAACTACCAGAAAACCTAACCTTCTTTGACATTTAAATAAGAAATGAGGTGTAATCAAAGACATGATTTTTCTTTCCACCGCCAACTCAGAATGGAAATTTAATGAATCACACGTTACTATTTCAATGCTTTTATTATTTTTTTAGCTTAATCTTTGCAATTAAGAATAAAAAAAGGTATGTCAAAAATTTCCGGATGACTATTCCCCAAGCACAAAATGTACTGTTAACTGTACCAACAGTAACCACCAATCAGGACGGCTATTCACTATCTTGTTAAGGCTCCTACACACAATGGGCCAACATAAGCCATCACCAATAGCACACCAATAAACGCCTCGACCAACACCGGCCACTGCAGGTGCCCACACATTGACCCAGGTGTTGGCTCAGGTGTAGGCTCAGGTGTTCGGATGATTCACTAAATAAGGAAAAAATTAAGATTTATTTATAAAAATAAAGTAGAATGCTTTGTAGTATCATCTCTCAGGTAGTTGAGTATCAGCTGATCGTACTTTCGTACCAGGTGTTCTGTGCTCTCGTACTGAATGATGTGCCCATGTATGGACATGCGCTAGCATCTGCACCAACTTCCTTTGATGTGCGCTCCAAAAACCGATAACTTAGCCATCGTCAGCCACGCTTGGCGATCATACGCGAACATAAGCAAATGCGCTCTCTACATAATGGCCCATTGCAGTGTGCCATCATGATGGCCCACTGTGTGGAGGAGCCTTTAGAAACTCACCTCACATGCTAGCTCGAATATCTAGTCCTTCAGCTAGGGGTCAAAAGTTAGGAAGTAAAAGTGGGATGAGACGACGCAGTGTTTTCTGAAGGTTTTTTGGTCGCTGAATCCGAATCCGTGCGTCGTTTTTCAATAAAGTGGTGCAAACAAAATTTATTAACAATTTATTGTTTACAACGCAATAACTCGAAAAGTATAGATTTTACCGAGCATTTTACCAAAAAAAGTTTTAAACAAAAGTTGTTCAAAATAAAAAGACTCTCCGAAAAGGTCATATGATATTTTGTCATAAAGTCGCTCGAACAAATGTTATTAACAATTTATTGTTTAAAATGGAACAAACCAAAAAGCATAGGTACATTTTAGGAGAGTCTTTTTATTTTGCACAACTTTTGTTTGAAACTTTTTTTAGTAAAATGTACACTTTTCGAGTTATTGCATTTTAAACAATACATTGTTAATAACTTTGGCCGAGCAACTTTATGACAAAATACCATATGACCTTTTCGGAGAGTCATTTATTTTGAACAACTTTCGTTTGAAATTTTTTTTGATAAAATGTATACTTTTCGTTTTCGAGTTAATTTAAACATTTAAACAATAAATTGTTAATAACTTTTGTCCGTGCGACTTTATGACAAAATATCATATGAACTTTTCGGAGAGTCTTTTTATTTTGAACAACTTTTGTTTGAAACTATTTTTGGTAAAATGCTCGGTAAAATCTATAAGTACTTTTCGAGTTATTTTTAGTTTATCGATTGGCATCATTGAAATCATAAAGAAAATTTGTATTTTCCATAGAAACGGATTATTATTTCTGTCATTCGGCTACTACTGTCAGTGTCAATTTTAAGTATCGCGTGTTACCAATATAAAAAAAAATCCCTAATACCAAATATTTAAACAAATATTTTGTACATTTTATTTATTTAAATAAACTTCGGCATAAAAAATAGTGTGTATTACACGCCTAGAAACTGTTTTGCGAGTACTCGTAGTTGCGGGCCTCGGCCTACGGCCTCTGCTCGCAAACCCTACTCGCACTCGCAAAACTCTAGTTTCAAAGCTAGCAATACAAATAACTATTGCACCACTTTATTGAAAAACGACGCACGGATTCGGATTCATCGACCAAAAAACCTTCAGAAAACACTGCGTCGTCTCATTCCGCTTTTACTTCCTACCTTTTGACCCCCAGCTGAAGGACTAATTTTTCAAATTGGTATTCACGATTGTCATCGAGTGAGTTTTTGCAGGCGAGAAACAGTACGGTGTTGCCATATTACAATGCTATAATTTAGGGCAATCATATGTTCGTTTCTTATTCGGTGCGCAAGATTTTGATTTTTTAAATATTAATTTTATACAGGGTGGCCCAAAATTCTACGTTCAAAAATAATGCAAAAAGTTCCAATAAAGAGGTTGAAAAATGCTTCCTACGAGAGCTACAGCCCCTTAAAAGGGCACACTTGAAGATGGTTTTTATTCAATATCCCCAAAAATGGTAAAGATAAGAAAATGAAATTTTGGGCATTCTCTAATCTTTTTATGTTCAACAAGATAGCTTGATCACAATCTCAAACTTTTATACAGAGGTGGGTCAAATAGGAAGGGGTTGGAGTAAAAACTACCCCAACTTTTTTGTATTTGTTTTTTCCAGATTCTGATGAAAAATTATGAAATTTCAGGGTGTTTATAAATAAAGGGTGCACTTGTTGAAACTCGATAGAACGAACCGTTTTCGAATTAAAATCAACTGCAATTTTTATTAAGTGCATGCCTTAAGTATAAATATGAATAATTAATTAGTGGACCGATAGGATTCACTTGACAATTCAGTTCACGTTCTTATCATAGAATTTGAAAAAAACTGACAAATTGACTAATTAATTGCAATAAATAATTTAGTTAAACGTATATGTATCTATTTATTATTTATTATAATAATTGTTCAAATAAATATCCTCTTATATCCGACATAAATGGAGTAACCATTTCAATTACAATTCTTGTCAAATCTAAAGGCATCTTCTTGATGTATAACATGCTGATAAATTATAGCTTATTCCTCCGCATCCTCCAAATCTTTGACAATTTGATTAACCAGGTACCAGGACATCGTTTACGTCCATTTTTTGAGAAAGTACCACCAACTTATGTCATAACCAATACTTTTAGGTAGACGAGTTACTCTCGCATCATTTTCATACGAAGGGTACTCATTTGTTAGAGAATAGCAAATTTAATAATATCATGCGAATTTCTTATAAACTCGCATGAAAAGCTCAACTCACTGGATAGAGAATAGCCGTCCAGAGACCAGTATAATTGTCCGGTTCTGTACTCCAGGGTTAACCCTAATACGCATCGGCTTGGTCTTTTTAAAGAAATTTATGTTGGTATTCCTTTCCCGTCTGCGAAGCCGTTTATTCTTGTTAAACTCTTTTGGAAATTTATTGAAGTAAACTCAGATACTTTTTTTTCAACACCCACCTTATCACCCAAAGTTAACTCGAGATAAATTTCCATAACCACCTATTGTGTTGTAATGCATATTATGATTTTCAGTTGACAAGAGAGTAGGTGATTGTCTAGGAGATTCAGGATCACCATTAACAATAAGGACAAGAGAGAACGTGCAAATTGGAATATCTTCTATTATTTTTAAAAGTTGTTTATCTGATCATCCAGCAGGGTATGTGAGAGTAAACCAGTACAGGCATTGGATAGCAAAACATTGTCCTGACTGTATATTTTCTGGCACAGAAAAAAAAGTAATTGCTCCTTTCGTATTCATTTTAATAATGTTATACCTACTTATATTTGTCAATATTTGTGAATAAATGTATTATAAAGAAGCATAAAATATAAGTATATCCATATATTTTCAATGTACCTACCCGATGTTTTACTTTCTTATAGTAATCATGATTCTTTTTGGATATGCGATTTTGATGGATTTACATGTTTTAGTCCCTGCAGGATGAAAATGATTTGCAAAAGGGTGAATATGAATTGCAAAGTGGTGAATTTGGAGTGGAAAACCTGTACTTATATCGTCAAAATGTCATTATTCGATGCTTTTAAAATATCTTGGAAATGATTAGAAATTTAACAAATTTCTCGGCGAATAATAACAAAGATACTTATAACATAATGACCTTTATTCATAATAACCAAGGGCTACCATAGGGACTTTGCATGATTTTCAAAATAATTTTTTTTTAAAAGCTGATACCAAATTATCACTATCAATATTTTTGAAAAAAATTTTTGGTTCGTACTTTCCGAGTAAATAAATAAAAAGTATTGTAAAATTTGAAATTTCCACGCATTGCCCGGAAACGCCCGAATCGGCTCAAAAGACTGCTGACGTCACGAATCTAGTTCCACAGTGCAGCACGCCGCATTTTGACTATTTCGAAAAATGTCAAACGCGTAAAAAATATTTAGACATGCCAATGTCAACTAGATTCGTGACGTCACACAGGACTCTCCGATCTCAAAGCGTTTTCGGACGGCAATAATATATTTGAATTACGGTCAATTTATAATCGTTTTTTTATGTACAAATATTGAGTAAAAAAATTATTTTTGCTGTAGAGTATTATTAATATAGTCGTTTTACATTTCTAACAGAAAAAAACGGGATTTAAAAAAAATGCAACATTCCTATTGGTCGGTAATAGAGGATTAACATGTTTTTAAAAAAAAAATTTTTTCAATAATTCATACCCACTTTTATATATAAATTTTTTTTCTCCGAATTTTTTGAGCGCTGGAAAATTTTTGAAACGCGTTTGAAATTCGAACAAATTTGAAAAAGCCGACGACATGCCGAACAAAGCAAAGCAAATGTGACGTCATTCCTGTACATCTGTCATCTGATCAGATTTAAATTGTCAATAATAATAATACTGACGGATCAATAATCTCTTAAATATATCGTTATCAAAATCGATTATAAATGTAAAAAGTGATAATCACCGTTCGTATCGGTGTTGCTTTGTGCCTAGTTGTCCAAATACATAAAAAAATTCGTCCAAAAAGTTGTTTTTGTACGTTCCGGAAAATTTCGAACGTCGAAATTTGTGGTTTATACTTGCCCGAACCCGAAGGATCGATGAACCGTCGACAACTACAAGATTCTCATTCCACTGGTATCAAAATATTTTCTCTAGGCCGAATTGGCGAGCAAGAATTCACCACAATAATGTTAAAAACTAATGTTAAGTCCCTATGTGCGGGTTTGAAAGTAGACCCCGGTATGTACTATTAATTATTGTTGTACTTACATTAAAGTGATCCTCACAGCAATAATCATTTGTAGTTGTTGATGATTTATTGATGCTTTGCTTTAGGCAAGTACAAACCACAAATTTCGACATTCTAATTTTTCCGGAACGCGCAAAAACAACTTTTTGGACGAATTTTTTTATGTATTTGGACAACTAGGCACAAAACAACACCGATACGAACGATGATTATCACTTTTTACATTCATAATCGATTTGGATACCGATATATTTAAGAGATTATTGATCCGTCAGTATTATTGACAAGTTTCTAGTCTTCTTGATTGACAATTTAAATCTGATCAGATGACAGATGTACAGGAATGACGTCACATAGGCTCGGCTTTTTTTCGGGCGTGTTCGGCACGTCGTCGGCTATTTCAAATTTGTAGGAATTTCAACTGCTGGTAAAATATTGAAAAAAAAAGAAAAATAATGAACAATAATTGTTTTTGGACTCAGGGCAACTCAAATTATACAAATAATATGCGAAACAAGGAATCTAAAAAAAATGTTAATCCTCTATTATATTCACTAATTTGGAAATTATGAATCTAGCTTTAACGCTAACATAATTAATGGCATAATTTTAACATTGTTTATTTTACTTTTATACCATTTTTTATTTTAAAATTTCATGCGCTGTTGAATCCACCTTTGAATAAACTTACGAGTAACAAAAACATTTGTATAATGGTTGCTACGGCATTCGAAGTCCCACAAGTTGGATCTGAATCAGCTTTCTGCAATGCTGTCGACAAGTCCGCCAAGCTGCGTCCGCTTGCTAAAAAACACATTTTGACTTTATTGATATCCTGACAAGTTTTCACTTGACCAATGTGCGGAATGCATTTATTTATTTTCTTTCTGTCATCATTTTGCGATGGGAGTGTCTGGATTATCGTTTTAAAATTTTCAAAAAGAACATAGCCTTGGGGATCAATAAACTTCGCTTGTTGTGCAAAACACTTCATAAAGCACATTTGCTTCACACTCAAATTTTCATCCAGTACTAGATTTAGTAATTCTGCTGCTGACAAGGGATTTGTCACTAGACATTTGTCCACATCGTATATATCCTGAAGAAAAAGTTAATAAATCATATGAGTTAGGTTCAAAGTCTTTAATCATTATAAAAAAATAGCATAGACACGGCACAGCACAGGTTATGTGGCCAGGCCTTTACTAGAGTAGTAAAACAGTTTCCCGCTTCTGTCATTTTCGGTGCATAGCATCGGCGACTTACGATGTGGTTAAGTGTATATCTATCACATACTGTTAAAAAATTACTTACAGTAGTCGTAACCGAAACAATAAATACGGGAAATATGGTGAATATCATACAATTGTTCGATTTGAAAAACATCGTTATATGTATGTCGTTGTTTTTCTTTTAACTTCAATAGTTAATATGTGACTTGTTGCACATAATATTAAATAAGAATCGCAGTTTAATTTGATTAGGATAATAAAAATTAATCAAATTACAAATTACACAGCAAATCATTCGAATTGGATATACCGTGTGTTTCAAGTAATATACACCTATAAAGCGTATCTTGCAAATGTCTTCGTATTGGATTCACACACATCCCAAAAGTAGCGTGCAGCACGCAGTTTTTCGTGCTGCAGCTACCCGTTAAAACTGCAAGTGTAATAAAAGGTTGTGACACTGTTCACACACAACAGGCTGTTTTTGCATCATGCAGTCAAGCTGCAGCATTTTGGGATGCTATCCTATCAGTTTGTTTGGCGCCGTTGTTGTGTTCGTAATGTCGTTTGCAAAGTATGAACCGTTTATTGGTACTAAAAATTTTCAAATATCAACATCAATTTTCAGAAAATATTCTTGCCTAAAACTTTTTACTTGTCTGTCTTTCATTCGAATAACGAGGATGCTAAAAGTAATATGTATAATGTATAACGAAACAAAAGATTTATTTAAACCGGATAAAAATTTATTTAATTTTATTGTAAGAAAAAGATCGCAGATAATTCAATAATTAAATTCTCTTCAAATTTTAGAATACTTTGTATTTATTTACTCGGAAAGTACGGAGCAAAATTTTTTTTCAAAAATATTGATAGTGATAATTTGGTATCAGCTTTTCAAAAAAAATTATTTTGAATATCATGCAAAGTCCCTATTATCCCAGAAACTAAAACTTCAATTTTTGTCCTGTAAAAGCAAAGTTTACTCCAAATTGAACAAGGAATTCAATAGATAATTTAATTCATAGCAATTTCGACCAATCATAATGCAGTATTGGACCAACCTACATGGTTTTCCAGCGATAAAATTAATTGTAGGTCTTCCATACTAACAATATAAATTACACAATTTGTATAAGAATTAATTTGTAATTATACAGGGTGTTTTTGAAATACACTACCAAAAAAAGAACGGTAATAGGTGATTAAAAATAGACACCATTGACAAAAAAAACCTTGAATAAAAGTCTTTTCGTTTTCGTTCTAAAATTAATCGAAAATTTGGTCAAAATTTGCAGTGCGCTACTGGGTTAAAGATAACTACATAATTCAAATCGTAATTATTTTGGTTGTTTAGTAACAAGAATAAAAGGTAGATGTGATTTTTTCTGTCACACAATTCAAATTGTCACCGTACAATTGTCAGTTTTGAATTTTGAATTTCCATATTTATTATAAATGGTTTACACAAATTATGAATTGACCGATATGGTGTTAATGTATGGGAGAGCACTGAGAAATGCTCGTGAAGCACAGCCTCTCTGCAGAGAAGCATTTCCTAGACGAGTAGTACACGACCATCATACATTTACTACCACTGTGCAGCATCTCAGAGACAACGGTGAATATCGTCCCCAAACTAGATATAGAAGCCGACAGAGAAATGCAAGGGTATTAGATGCTGAACCTGATATATTAAATACTGTGGAAGAAAACCCCGGAATTAACGTAAGAAAGCTGTCGTACAGAATTGGTGTTTCCCCATTTATTGTTTGTAGAACATTAAAAGAACAGAGGCTTCATCCCTACCATTTGCAGCGTGTACAAGCACTCAAAGAAGAAGATCTACCCCGAAGGATCAGGTTTTGTGAATGGATATTGCAAAAAAATTATCAAGATCCAGTTTATTGAAAATTTGTTATCAACAGATGAGGCAACCTTCGTAAGAGATAGAGTCTTTAATTCTCATAATTCTCATTGTTGTTCGGCAATTTGAACAATTTTTATAACTAAATTATGTATTTCACTACGTATTTATTGAATGCTTGAACCATAATTTAAAATCTAGTTCTCAGAATTGACTTTCGACTTGTCAGTTCTGACTTTAAGGTTACTATGGCTATTTATTCAAAATGATTTAATTTTAGTTACCATGGCTTTTTATTGAAATCGAACGCAATCAGTTTTACGTGTATTTTCATCAGTGGCGTTCTGGTTTTATAAGTAAGGGATCAGAGGTTATTTTTTCTTATCGTAAAAAAAATAGAAAGGTCCATCCGCCTCCTTAAAAGTCCCAGAGACTCCGTTTCACTTTTGGTAGTGTATTTCAAAAACACCCTGTATATTATTATGATCTGTTACTTGCATTAATATGAAATAAAATAAATTGTTGTGTATATTCATAAAATTATCTTATCGAATATAATACGTGCTTTGGATTTTCCGATGGTTAAATTCCTCAAACTTCCTGCACAACATCAAATCGTGTCAGTTTGACAGAAAAAACCTCGTGCTTCGCACTCGGTTTTTACTTTCTTATACGTAGTATAAGGAAGTATTGTAATCGTGATTTTTTTCGACTTCGAGATTTTGATGGATTTACACGTTTTGAGGGCCCCTGAATCCATTTTGACCATTTTCGCCATGATGTCTGTCTGTATCCACGATAACTCGAAAACGACTTAACGGATTTGATTCAAATTTCATATTTAAGAGTTTGAACAAAATTGTGGGTGCCACATTCAATGTTTTTCATCTAGCACCAAAACAAGTGACACTTACCTGAAGACATTTTTAGGTTTTTTAGGAATATCTTGAAAAATAAACAATTTATGAGATTTTTTTATTCTTTAACATTGATTTAGAATTGAATTTTGAACAAATTTTGTTTGAACTTTTTTTTGAAATTCCGTCAAAAAAAAAAACTAGATATTCTTAGAACACTTCATATTTCTCATAGCGCGCGTTGATAGTTGAATCCGATGGTCGAGGTAGACCATGTGTTTCATTATATGTGCTGCCAAACGGAAGGTCCTGGGTTCGAATCCCAGAAGGACCGGTCCATTTGTTTTTTTTTTATTTTACTGGTTTCTATGGTACCGAAAACAATAATAATGAATAAATAATAGTAATTTGTATTACTAGGCTAGAAACTAGATTTTTGCGAGTGCGAGTAGGGTTTGCGAGCAGAGGCCGTAGGCCGAGGCCCGCAACTACGAGTACTCGCAAAACAGTTTCTAGGCGTGTAATACACGCTATTTTTTGTGCCGAAGTTTATTTAAATAAATAAAATTTACAAAATATTTGTTTAAATATTTGGTATTAGGGATTTTTTTTATATTGGTAACACGCGATACTTAAAATTGACACTGACAGTAGTAGCCGAATGACAAAAATAATAATCCGTTTCTATGGAAAATACAAATTTTCTTTATGATTTCCATGATGCCAATCGATAAACTAAAAATTCCTAGTTTTTGCCGGTCTAGCCCGGCAAAACATGTGTTTCCAGCCGATTTATACGAATGCAAAATGACCAATGCCAGCCTGAGGCACAAAAATGTAATTTCATACCGGGAGATTTTTTTAAGTGAGTAATAGGTCAAAAATCTAAAATAAAACACATTTTTGTCGTAAAATTCGGTTATAATGAGTGGGACAAGGACAGATTTATGCGTATTGCAAGTGCGACAGAGACTACTTGAAAATTGCTGGAAACCTTCAAAATTTTTACAAGAAATGTAACTTAATTTCTTTAGGAAAAGTAATTATTGTGGTACTATCCGTAAGTATAACAAAGTCATGTGTTGGGCACATCAGATATTTTCCTCTGGAATTGGTACTATTGACGCAAACAACCGTAAGGGCGTTGGCGCGCACATCTTACTGTCATCTTTTGACAATCTTGACAATCCCAACATAACAATACTTCACCCTAATATAACCTTAGATTTTGTAAACTGACATTTTTAATTGTGACAATCAGGTTTGCAAATCATACCACAAAAAAAATTCCTAATTTCGCAACTGTTTTAATACCAACAGATTCAGTCATTTCTGATCACGCTGTATTACTACTGATAAAAAAATATTTCTTAAAAATTACAGTAGCATGCTTTTTTCTTTGAAATAATTGAGATGTGGCCGAATTGCACGCCACTGGTGCCCCTCAAAATCGAAAATATCTTCATAAATTTGTTCTTATATAGGGAGGAGGGCAGGCATGCAAAATTTTGTTTGAATCCAAGTTTTTTTATAGAAGTTATTGCTAAAAAAATATTTTTTGTAAAATCTTTTTTAGGAATCGAGATAGATGTATATAATATACATTTTCCGAATCAGGACGACCTAGCAGAACGACTAGGAGAATGTACCATTAAAGTTTGCTCGATTAAAACTGATACACCCTGTATACAAAGCTATCTTGAAACCAATCTAGACGGCATTCAACTCTGGGGTA
The DNA here is from genome assembly GCA_963942485.1 of Pediacus dermestoides. Taxonomy (NCBI): domain Eukaryota; kingdom Metazoa; phylum Arthropoda; class Insecta; order Coleoptera; family Cucujidae; genus Pediacus; species Pediacus dermestoides. The sequence continues at coordinate 3,007,406 of OZ012629.1, read as the reverse complement.
CCGCTAGCAAATCCAACACTGCTATACTCCAATACAAGCTTTAATTATACTGTTTGAGGGCCCCTGAATTTGTCCAAGTATCATGAAGTTAACATAAAGTTGAGTATAGCATAATTTACGAGAACTTGCGTGCACGTCATATTCTACTACGTTTAATTACTCATCTTTTAATTATAGTCCGGGAGCCAGCGATACTGATTTTAGCCAGATTTGTTTAAGATTAATTTAATTTTTTTTGTGTCGTATTAAAGCTATAGATACATGAAATCGACTCCTGCCGGTGCGACAGCAGAACACCGGCCGATGGCAGCATGGTAAATGTAAAAGTGTAAATGTTAGAAATGTTTAAAGATTAAGTTTTATCTATTGTTTAATAACATTTAATTAAACCTTAAAATGAAGGCATTATTATTCTGATGACGCCCGTGGTGCCTTCAACGTTTAATGTCCGAATGGTTTATTATTTTGCTCCGAAATATTTTTAAGTAAAATTTGCTGTTTTACTAGTAAGAATAATCTAGTAGTTTTTAAATTCCGTTACTATGACACATTGAATCAACAAAGCAGTACCTACGGCTTGATAGCCATTAGGGCATTGTTTGTCTTATAATATAATTTGTCAGTGTCATTAATATTATTAACATGTAGATGGTTAATCGTTGTCCCCCCAAACTTTTCTACTCAGTGTCACTTTCTTTTCTTATAGTGTAATATACTATTTCTAAGCAGATAGCACCTACCATCCGTTGTTTTTAATCATAAATGAGTATGTTTGTTTATATTAACAACATTAAAATCCAGTCCGCCTTGCACCATACTGTTCTAAAACCACAGAATACCCTCTTTATCTAAAACTCACATACAAAACTAACGTGTGATTCATTAAATTTCCATTCTGAGTTGGCGGTGGAAAAAAAAATCATGTCTTTGATTACACCTCATTTCTTTAAATCTCAAAAAAGGTTAGGTTTTCTGGTTGTCGTTTGAAACTGACAGCAACAGATGAATCAATTCGGCGCATACGTTCAAATTCCAAGGCTTACCTAGAATGGAAATTTAAAGAATCACACGTTATAACCATTGACAGCAAACCAGCATAATGTGGTCCAGATACGCAATTTCATATTTAGTTTAAAATACTATAGGTACTTTTCAAAACTCCCTTTTCAGCTAATTTCAAAAATTTAAAGATATAAAAAATTCTTCCCGCTATACAGGGTTGTTCGAATTTTACCTTCAATAATTTGGGAATCAATAGAAAACCTTAAAAAAACATCAATTTTCTTAATAAACTTATATCGAAAACTCAACCGTTTCAGAAATACAGAGTGTTGAAGTTGCATATTTTTTTTTAATAAATTCAATATCTCCTGAACCATAGGGAATATTTTATTGAAATTTGGTGGGTATTATTTTATTAATAAGTACCATATTTAATCATCAAAATTTGTTTTCCTATTTCAAGCAGTGGCGTAACCACAGGGTGAGATTATTTCTTTTTATATAAAAAAAAAGGTACGCCAATGATATAATTTTTTTTTCTACATTTCTGAAATTAGCAGTCGATTTACGAAAAAAAGTCCTTTAGTAATTTTTTTCCTAAAACGTATCGTTTTATAGTAAAATTTTAATTAGAATTCATTGTAGGTAATTTATCGCAACAAGACAAGTAGGTACCTATGTATTTCAAACAAATAAATTAAAAATAAGAAAAGCTAAATTTATTTTACAACAGAAACTTAAATCATTGGAGGAACTGCTCAAAATAAAAAAAAAGTTCTGGAGATTTTAAATTTATTAAAAAAAAATATGTAATTTCAACACCCTGTATTTCTGAAACAGTTGAGATTTAGATATATGTTTATTAAGAAAATTGATATTATTTTAACATTTTTGATTGATTCCCAAATTATCGAAGGTTCAATTCGGACCACCCTGTATACTTGGTACTTGTCTTATTGCAATAAATTACCTACAATAATTAAAATTTTACTGTATAACGATTTGTTTTACAAAAAAACTACTACTCGTAGTTGCGGGCCTCGGCCTACGGCCTCTGCTCGCAAACCCTACTCGCACTCGCAAAACTCTAGTTTCAAGGCTAGCAATACAAATAATTATTACTGAAACGGCAACATTCCAACATTGGACACTGATCGTACGTGGTGCTTTTCAACCTATCTATCTCATCTAACTGCGCTGTGTGACGCTTGAGCGTGTCTTTCAGATCGGTAATGCTGCATCGTATGAGTGTTTTTAACACTAAAAGATAAACCATCCTTAAACAAATGTAGCAAGGAAAAGTGTGGCTGGCTCCTGGACTATTAGTTTTAAAACAAACCCGAACAAAAACAGCACCTTATCGATCGTCGATCATCGTTTTAGAAGTATAATGTAAACGCACCAACATGAAAGACAGACCTGCGGAGAACCAAAAGACAAAAAAATTGATGACGTGCACGCACGTATTCGTAAATTTTGCTATAGCGTGAAATCCTCATATATGTATGTAATAGTAATATATTTTTTTTGTCGATCGTTTATTAAAGATCTAGTTAATGTAATAAAAGGAGTGTATTAATTGAGATCTGACATTTCTGACTCGACATCTCTTGGCGCCAGGCGGAACTGTCGTTAGTACGTCGGAGATGTCAGATTACAAATGTTTAACTTTTTAAAATCTTTTTATTAAAAGTATAAAAATATGAGCTGAGTGAATCTAACTCCCAATGCTTCTAAAGAAACACAATGTTTATTGCGCGATTGTGGGTTGCAATAGCAGCTCCCTACTCCCTGTAAAACATTCGAATATATTCTTATTTAAAGCTACATGTAAGTATAGGTAGAAAAAATTATCTGTGCATCTATAACAAACACTAGCATCTAGCGCTCCACAACTTCTAAAAATCATATCATAATCGAACGAAGCATAAAAAAAATCAATTTGATAAGTTCCAAATTTGAAATTGCACAAAAATAGAATTGTTTATATCATCATACCTAACTATTTTTTTCTGCTTTCTAAGAATTGCCTTCTGTACAGGCGATAAAAGTTATAGACCTCAAGAGGATAGGTATTTTTTTGAGTTTTCGACTGCAACTTGAAAACAATCACAAACTTAAAAACGCATTTACTTATACATTATTTTAGCGCATAAAATGACGCCTAAACGAATTTTATTTACATACACAATAATATGTTTGTTTAGGATTAGGCGATTAATAGGTACCTATACCTCTTTGAAATTCTGCTGGCTTGGATTTGTCTCGGCGCAAGGGCCAAGAGTAAATTTCGGCTGCGGAAATCGACATTAAAAAAATTCACTCCTATCTTTTTCCATGTATTTTAGAAGTGACAGCGTACTAGCGATGGCCATATTGTAATATTTGAAATAAGCTCCGCCCCTATGTCAGATCTCAATAACTCAGTTTAATGCATACATGCACATTAAAAATATTGTTGAGATTAAGAGATTTGCTAGGTAACCAACAATATATTATATTATTGAAACATGCATTTGGAACTGACACCTGCCGAAATTAATTAATTATGTCAGTGGTATTTTGACTTATTGCATATTATGTCAGAATTTGGATTTTGCCATGGAACAAAATTAGATTATTTTCATTCTAATAAAGAGCGATCGACAAAAAAATATTGTAATCAACATGAATGTTAATCGGCGATTAATAACCTCGACTCATTAACGCGCTCGCTGCGTGGATGTGGTATAAATGAGGCAATAATGACTTCTTTAAAAGAATCGGTGGCTAAGATGAGTACAGCAGACAAACATTGCATTTTAATGTTTGATGAAATCTCTTTGGAACCAGGGCTGTCTTATAATGTCTCAACTGATACTATTAAGGGATTCGAGGATAATGGAGAAGGGGCCACAATGAGTTCGCAGACCATGCCATGGTTTTTATGGCAAAGGGGATTAACACTCAATGGAAGCAGCCGTTGGCGTATTTTTTCACCAAAGGAGGAATGAACGCCACACATATTGTGCGGAATTTGACCAATATGATTAAAGAAATTCGCAAAATAGGGCTCAAAATTGTGGCAACTGTTTCCGACCAATATTCAACAAATATTTCGGCTGTTAGGATACTGAATAATAAAACAAAAGAGTGGTGCATTAGAAATAACATCGAAAATAATTTTTTTGTCGATCGTTTATTAAAGATCTAGTTAATGTAATGAAAGGAGTGTATTAATAACTCAGTTTAATGCATACATGCACATTAAAAACATTGTTGAGATTAAGAGATTTGCTAGGTAACCAACAATATATTATATTATTGAAACATGCATTTGGAACTGACACCTGCCGAAATTAATTAATTATGTCAGTGGTATTTTGACTTATTGCATATTATGTCAGAATTTGGATTTTGCCATGGAACAAAATTAGATTATTTTCATTCTAATAAAGAGCGATCGACAAAAAATATTGTAATCAACATGAGTGTTAATCGGCGATTAATAATCTCGACTCATTAACGCGCTCGCTGCGCTCACGCGTTAAAATCGTTTCGATTATTAATCGCTCTTATTAACACTCTTGTTTATTAAACTACTATTCCAATTCAGTTACGAAATGTCAACATTTACACCTGTCATTTTAGTTGCGAAACGTTGGTCTTTTTATAACTAGTTACGAAAAGTGACATTTGTAATAATATAGATAAGAATAGATATTTATTTTATTAGGAGTATAAGCGAAACTTTTATGTGACGAAGTATGGAGGTGTAAGCGCCGAGCGGAGCGAGGAGAATTAACTCCATATGGAGTCACATGAAAGTGCTTATACTCTTACTTATACTCCGAATAAAATACAATATTTTATTTTCAAATGGAATCATTCTATAATCGTAATATGACAATCAATTTAATAAGTAATTTTGCAACTGTCATACATTTTTGCAGATAATGTGTTTGTGTTATACTCCACCGGAGTATAAGTCCTACTTATACGCCGCTCAAGAGTGGTGTCATAGAAATGAAACGTATACCTTGCCTACTCAGTCTTATAACACCATGTTATATGCCGTTTGAAAATAAAGCAAATTTATTTATTTCTTATATTAATTGTACAGTTTTCAAATGATCAAATGTAACATCACGAAATATTGGTGCCATGCTTGACCTTAGATGATGCCTCAATTTTATTTGGAACCAAAATGATACACGTGCGATTCCAACTATCAAAATAACCTGCGAAAATTGACTTTTTACAAAACAATTCTCTAATTCTTTTAATAATAAATACCTTAACACCAAATCAATCTGGTCATCTGCCTCCTATAATAATTTACCAAAATCTTCCTTCGAAAAAATGTTGTATTTCTTTGGATGAATCCTTCGGCATTTATCTTCAGAAAAGCAATAGGGACTTTGCATGATTTTCAAAATAATTTTTTTTGAAAAGCTGATACCAAATTATTACTATCAATATTAAAAAAAAATTTTTTTGGTCCGTACTTTCCAAGTAAATAAATAAAAAATATTGCAAAATTTGAAATTTCCACGCATTGCCCGGAAACGCCCGAATCGGCCCAAAAGACTGCTGACATCACGAATCTAGTTCCACAAATATTTAGACATGCCAATGTTAACTAGATTCGTGACGTCACACAGGACTCTCCGATCTCAAAGCGTTTTCGGGCGGCAATAATATATTTGAATTACGGTCAATTTATAATCGTTTTTTATGTACAAATATTGAGTAAAAAAAAATATTTTTGATGTAGAGTATTATTAATATAGTCGTTTTACATTTCTATAAAAAAAAACGGGATTTTAAAAAATGCAACATCCCTATTAGATTCATAAATTTACTTCGTACCAAGTTTGAAACTTTTTATAAGCCAATTGGTAAATTTTCTTCCATTTACTCGGCAACAAATTTGAAATTGCAACTTTTGCAGCATCTTCGATGTCGGAGGGTATATAGTCTTCTGATTCACTCATTTCTTCTAACGTTAAAACACATAAAAAGTGAAAATGAAATGAAAACAAACCAACATGCAAACCAACTTTTATTTGGAAAATTATAAATAGCAACGTCTAATTTTCCATAGCAACGCTTGCATGTGTATACTGGGATTTATATCTTAAATTAAATCCACACGAATAGTGGTAATTGCAAATCTTAATTATATATCCATTTCGTAACTGAATTGGAAAAAATCTTGTATGAAACTCAGGGTAAAAACGTGTTGTTTATCTCGGCTACGCCCCGACAAACAATATTCACGTCTAGTGTTAAAAAGCAGTACTTTTTACCACTTATAGCTATTCTAGCACTAAGAACTTTAGACTCTACTACAACTACACGACCAAACAGGGTAATCGATTTTTTTAAATTTGTTCAGTATTCTTGACAATATCATATACAATCAATTTCGATATTATGTTTGAAATAATTAAGAGGAGACAATAAAAAAATGTTTCACTTTTCTAATAGCATTTTTTTTCAAATTTCATAAGCTAAATATTTCAGTATTTACAATCAATTTGTGAAAAAACTTATGATAGATATAAGAAGCTTTATTATGATTGCGAGTCCACTCGCAATATTACAAAGTAGATCTAATACGTTGATGTTACCATTCGCACCACTACAAATTAGACCTAATACGTTCATTTTCTGAATGTTCTGAAGTAATGGCCAGAGATCTTCACTTTTGCGTCCTTTTGCCACAAAACACATTTTGATTTTATTGATATCCTGACAAGTTTTCACTTGACCAATGTGCGGAATACAATTTTGTATTTTCTCTTTGTAATCATTATGCGCTGGGATCCTCTGGATTATGGTTTTAAAATTTTCTAAAACAACATTGCCATATGAATCAATAAACTTCATTTGTTGTATAATGCACTTTATAAAGCACATTTGCTTCTGACTGAAATTGTCAACTAGTATTAGATTTACTAGTTCTGGCACAGACAGAGGATTCATGTACAAACATTTGGTCACATGGTATATCTCCTAAAAAAAAGTTCATAATTACATTTATTAACCATTAAAAATGAAATGATAATGTTCAAGTTACAATTATAATTTATTATTTTAATTATTTTCTAACTACCTATCCATAGATATCTTACTCTAAAAGTGTGTTTACACTATCTGATTTTCCGTTTGATTTTCAATTCGAGAAATATATAATTTACAAATTTCAAATTTTCTCGATTGTATTCTATTTTAATATTTACACTATCTGACTTAGTTTTGAAAGCTAAGTCAGATAGTGTAAATATTGAAATAGAATATAATCGAGAAATTTTGAAATTTGTAAATTATATATTTCTCGAATTGAAAGTCAAACGGAAAATCAGATAGTGTAAACACACTTTTAAAGTGTGTTTACACTATCTGATTTTCCGTTTGATTTTCAATTCGATTTATGAAATATTTATATTTGTTACTTCACACTATTCGATTTCGTGTTTGACTTCAGAGGTTCTATTTTGTATTTGATTTTGTATTCGATTTTTCGAATGTCAAGGAATAGAACAGCACCTATTTTCGGAGTTTGCAAATTTGCAAATTATTGTATGTTAATTTATTCAATATTCATAGGTGACAAAACTACAATGAGAAAACACCGTCACCTAGCTCCAGGACACGTACAGTTAAATAATAATTAACATTAAACAACAAATTATTAAGAACTGACCAGCTCCAAAGGCTGCTAGTTTGTCCCTGCTTGGCAAGAATGTGAGTATCACAGCAAAACCGAAAGCCAAAAACCAAAAAAAGGAAATAAAAACCAAAAACAACCCTACACGAAACTAGCATACCAGAAATTATTCCGTTACATTCTTGACGTAGGTTTTTATTACAGACCGACAAGGGCTTGTTTTTTCGCATGTTTATTTAGTTATGTTCCTTCCGCTAAAGAACACACATTACAATGAATTCTGAACAACAGGGCGTTAATAAAAAGAGGATTAAGAAGGTAAGAAAAAGAATGATGATTTATTTATTGTTCATCTAAATAGCTTTCGAGGTACCTATCTAGTTATCATATAAAAATTATACCAATTTTAGGCACCTATTTGGACACAACAAATAATAAAAAACTTGCTGCAACAATATGAAATGTATGATTGTTTATACGACACAAAAAATAAATTATATATGAACAAGCACGCTCGCACTGATGCGTTGTTTAAAATATGGCAATCCCTTCAAGAATTACACCCAACATTAACTGTTGAGTATATAAAAATTAAAATAAACAATATTCGTTCACAACTTTCACACGAATTGCAAAAAATCAAAGAAAGTAAGAGAAGTGGAGTCGGAACGGAAGAAGTATATGAACCTACAGTTTGGTGGTTTGACTACGTAGAATTTTTAATTTCCCACATGAAGGCTCGTAAGGGAAAAGATTCGTTAGGGTCTCTTGAAGGGGTATAACATGATTTAAAATACTTTGCTACTCTACTTAAAATAATTAATTTTATTAGATTCAAGATTCACAATTAGATCCAGAAACGAAACAGTACATTTATAGAAACTCCCAGTACTTCGAGAGATACTCCAGACTTGGATGATAACAGTCTTTCGAGAAGGCCCACTAAATTTAGGAAAAAGGAGGTTCCAGCTGAGCAAACTACTGAAGATGTCATTATAAACAAAAGCATCGAAACACTATCTTATCTTAATCAGAATTTAAAAACCAATAATTCTATGACGGTATCTGAAAAAGAATTTGGCTGTTTTGTTGCGAAGGAACCCTCAGAAATAGACGACATATCAATTCTGCTTGAAGCAAAACATGAAATTAATAATGTCATCTACAAATATAAAAAAATGTGGTTACAAAAACAGATTCAAATAGAATATTTAGAAACCGACTAATTTAACTGATTAATTATTCTGTTTTTCGTTCATTCATAATAAACTCTTTATGTAGAAGGATAGGTTACATTTTTATAATTTGGTTATTAAAATAAAAAGTTTCTTTAAAAGATTACTATTTTATTATAATAAAATATAACCTTTTTTTCAAAAATTAAAGTTTTTTACTAATTTATAGCTTCCTCTTGCCACGAGACGGAACCTGCTCCATTAAAATATTTGGTGAATTCCTGTCTGACAATTAAGGCTTCGTCACAAGTTCTGTTAGTTCTACTTTTTTCTAAGTTAGCTACGAAAACATTTTTCCTCCATTCCCCATCAGTTATAGTCCCTAAACTTATATTTTCAAAATCCATTCCGTGTAAATACTTTTGTCCGTCTCTTTTTTTAATGAAATTATGTAGAACGCAGCATGTTGCAGTAATATCTTGAACTTTTTCTACTGATAAATTTATATCCTTTTGGAGTATTTGAAATTTATTGGCAAGTATGCCGAAAGCATTTTCAACAACACGCCGAGCTCTGCTTAATCTATAATTAAAATTTTTTTTTTTCTTTTACTGCTCTCTGTCCCCATGGTTTCATTATACGTCTAGTGGATTTAAACGCTTCATCAGCTACAAAGGATACGGAACTTTTAAATTCATATTAACGAGAATTTCATCTTTCGGGAAGTTGAGTAAATTTCTTTCAATTGCGGCACTGAGGGTTGAACTACTGTAAACTCCTCCATCGCTAACCCTGCCATTGCAACCGACATCGATGTATATAAAATTATATTCTGCGTCAACTAAGGCTAGTAGTACAATACTGTGAAAACCTTTGCAGTTGTAGTAAAAAGAACCATCAGTTTTCTTGGCCCTAAATGAAATGTGTTTACCATCTGCAAAAGCTTCAAATATAATATCTACATATTTTACAATTAGCAAATAATGACAAACCTAAGGCTCCTAAACACATTGGAAAATTCCACAATTCATGAAATTTTAGAGCAATGATTCTCCATTCATTTTCCGTTCTTGGAGTCTAAAAAAGAAAAAATGTGCTTTTAAATAAGTGTGACACCAAACCAAACTCTCTAGCCCTTACTTTCAAAAACTCATCTTTGAGTACACTGTAAATCACATTCAGTGTTTCAGGAATTAACATTGAAAGCGAAGGTACTGAAATTCTGAAACTGTAACTCAAACTCTGATACGTCTCTCCTGTCGCCAAGAATCTTATTGTGACAAGAAGTCTTAAAAAAAGGACAATATTATTCATGTTGAAGTTTAAAACATTCTTTTAAAACTATAAGTACCTGATTTCTACTGTTATACACTCACGAAGTATTGTACTTTGCCTTTTTAAATGGTCTTCAACCTTCACAAGCAATTCGTTGAAAGTCGCAACGCTCATTCTCGTAAAATTGTTGAAACTACTTGGATCTTCTATTTTGAGTTCTTCTAAAACTAAATTTGCAATTCCACGTCCTTCGTTCCTCTTCATGAGCTATTTTCTGCTCCACAAAGATTTCTTTCTTTTTAGTTTCCTATCTTTTTCACTTTTAGAGCGTTTACGTAATAATAAAATTATATTCAACAATGAAAGTGTAGCGATGTAAAACGTTTCTTCATCCATATTCAATAGCAAATAGATACTACTGCTCATCTGATGGTCAATGCAACAATAAAACTAGAGAGTGAGATTATGTCAAGGTGGGGATGACATTAACTCGAATGAAAACTTGAAAGCTAAATCAGATAGTGTAAACATTGAAATAGAATACATTTGAGAAATTTTGAAATTTGTAAATTATATATTTATCGAATTGAAAATCAAACGGAAAATCAGATAGTGTAAACACACTTTTAGAGTAAGATATCTGTGTACCTATCCCAGCCAATCATGTAGGTTAGGTTAGAAAATATGGAAACAAGCAAAATTTAAAACACAAAAAATACAAGTAAAACTTTAGCTATTTTCGCAATGATGTTTGTCTATCAGATTGTTTGCCTTAATATCTGGTAACAGGAATGGTTCTCCATTTACTAAAGTTTCTTCATTGTTAAATTCTAAACATTTGAAGATGATTCGACAATGTTGTACCTAGTATCTTGATCAAATTTGGTTTTTCTATTGCTATTGAATTAAGGAAGAAAATTACCATCTCGCATTTAAGAGGTCGAAATGTTGGTTTGGTGGTTAGAGGAATTATGTAATTACGCGAACGCAACGTGTAATATGAAAGAAGGCCAAGAAGTTATAAATTCTGGGCTGATTAATTATGCGCAGTTATGTGAACGTTCAAAAAATAAAATAATATTCTTTGTGTGTGCAAACAGAGTATTTGCAGCTTTTGGTACAACATTTCTTTTCAAGACCTGCGATTGAGCGTAAACTCCTGCAAAGTATATACATGTTACTATAAAAATGGTTGCAAATAAGTTGTCCCATTTTTATAGCATAAGAAAATTACATGGGAAGTGATAATCGTCTCTATGAAACTGCAGCCAACAAATCAGCATTTCCTTATCCGCATCTTTTACATTTAACTTCTTGAGCCATTCTACATGTTTGTCAACGAGTTTAACAGTGCCAAATACATTTCAATTTTAGTACCTACTAGCACGGGCTGGCACTTATCGTAAAAACGTGATGATTTGGATTTTTGAAGTTAATCTCGAAAAAATATTCAAACTATAATACCCATAAATATATTTTCTTTTTTGTATAATTATCCTAACTATTATTCCGAGAAGCACATCATATTATTCCATGAAATTTCTGTATAAAGAGCGATCAAATAAATTTGTAATCGAGTCATCCATGAATCCGAAATCGTATAGTTACATCAACTGCATTACAATAAAATGTCAGTTGAAAGCTAAAATGGTTCAAGTTAAAGACATACGGATTCAAATCCATGGATGACTCGATTACAAATTTATTTGATCGCTCGATATTAAGAATAATGTTTTAACATAAAAAATTCCAACACATTACTTTCTTATAAGTACAGGATCGAATCTAAGATAATTCGAATGGGACATAAGTATCAAAACCTTGCACGAAGATTCTACTACCATGTTGATCATGTACAGTTGGCGACACGGTATAGTTTTCAGGCATTTTTTTCCATTGTAAATTAAATCATGTTCATAGGCTCGATAACTGCTTAGTGACATTAGCATTATTAGCAGTCATACTTGTGTCACAATATTTTATGTAAAGTATTTGAAGTAAAACGCCTAGAAATTTTCTTACTGATGCTCAAAAAGGCGCAGTTGTGGCACAGCTAGAAGATAGTTGGTCAAGTAGACAAGTAAATGTAATTTAATGAGATCTTCGCCTGTCTCCACCACTGTCGTTAAAAGAAATTTTGATTTAAAAAGTCTGATGTATAATGCTAAAAAAATTAAAAAATCTCTACTTTGATCAATTTGTCTGGAAACTATTCCGTGTCGCCAACTGTACAAACCGTCGAGGAAGCAGGGCCGTAGCAACTCTGTTTTCTGTGTTTTTTTTCAATATCTGTTGTAGGGTTGCCAATTTTTATTATTGCTTACTAAAGACATGCAAAACTTGTCTGACAGATCGTAGGCGGATAAAGCTTTTTTGAATCTGTTTCAAAATAATAATATTCGAAATGTAAAAACGTTATTTTAGATTTAATTTTTCAAATTTGTTACATACAAATATCAATAGCTACTGATACTATTTTGAAATGTGGTATCATCATGCGGCAATTTCGTTTGATAATTTAGACTATTTAATTCATCTGTTATTTAATGTTCATTAACCAATGAAAAAACTTAATTTTAGTCATTTCTATGGTTACAAAAAATTGCAGCGGATATTGGACTAGTACAAATTAAATCGACTATTTCTCTCAGAAAATTTCAACCAATCAAATTAACGCATTTTACAGAAATCACCTAGCAACGGAGGAATATCACATGAATATCACTGACTATTTAATTCATCTATCATTTAATGTTCATTAACGAATGAAAAAACTTAATTTTAGTCATTTCCATGGTTACAACAATTTTTCAGTGGATATTGTATCTACTAGTACAACTTAAATCGAATATTGTACTAGTCCTTTCGATGATAATTTTAAACAAATGATTGTGTGGGACGTTTTCTAGCTGATCAAAAAATAAATTTTCCTAAATGGTACAGAACTCAGGTCATTAATAGTTGATAAGAAAATTGCGCATAAGAAGTTTAAGTTAACTAGATTAGACGATGATTACATTAGTTTTCAGAATCTTAGAAGGAACTGTAAGATGTTGTATGATCAATGTTATTCTCAGTATATTATCTCGTTTGAATCAGACTTCATCAATGACTGTAATAAATTTTGGACCTACGTTGATGACAAAAAAAGGATGGATGACGATTCAGTTAGAAACTTAATAGTAGTTTATGCAACAAGGTAGGAATTGAGAGATTCTGACGAGTGTGAAAATTGCAAGAACACGAGGCAGAATCAATTTCTACCCTGTAGCATACTCTATTTTTTCTCATACCTGTACGAAAATGGCCGTTTCTTTTGCGTGAAACGCGCGAACAAATTAAACAGCATAACACTGACATTTTGCTTGACACTGTGCGGTGAGCAAATCACCTTGACAACCATTAACAAACACAAATAACTCCCGCATATCAGTAAAGGAATGGCTACCCGGGGGGGAAATGTTACCCCCACTCCTTATTTTCTGAGACTACCCTAAAAAGGCGACTTTGTACCTGCATTTCATGCAAATAAAGTGGCCATTTTCGTGTAGGTATGGGAAAAAAATTATTTTCAGCAATTTCTCTTTGCCACTTTTACTATAAATATTTTTTTCCGTACGATAAGTATTTAGTTTCCGGGATGCAGTCGGCGACCTTTCTTAGTTGTACACCCTATACAATGCATCCACACAAGTAACATAGCGTAAAAAAAACACCTTTAAAATAGATAATTAAAACCCCTTACTATCCACGACTATGGAAAACTGGTCAACTGCACATACCTGATGCTTCTGCTACAACAGTTGTTTGAAGTTCTGTCTGCCGATCTGTTAGTAAGCTGAGCAAGCCGAATTGCATTTTGTCGCAAAAATTGCTCGTATACGTCATATAGGTAGTAGATTGACATCTGTACAGCGAGGTGCCTCTTACTTATGCGAGGATTTTCTTCCATGTCTATAATTTGGTCTGCAAATAAGACACGTGGTTGCCGTCCGTGACTCCTGTCTCATCCACGGTATGTTTGGATATTTCCAATATCACTTTGCACTGTCGCGATAAGTGTTGCTGGCTGAGGATGTCTGCCGGTAAATCGTTCTGCGTATAGGCGACGAACTGCTAATGTTTTACAAGAATTCACCGTAGATTAATACCATATCCATTAATTCTTGATTGCTATAGACATGTGTCCTTCTCACAGTACATGCAAAATACAGACTAAAGAAATGAAGTCAAGTTCTTTGTGTGTGGTCAGGAATCAAGTCAAGCCGTAGGTATACATCTTTTCAGAAAGTTTTACATCAAAAAGTTATTAAGGAAACTTGTAAAAAGAAACAATTTAAATATTTCTACAAACTTTACAAACAATCAAATTATTTTAACTGTTATATTTTGGTATATGTGAAAATTTTTGTGTAAAAATAAAAATAAAGATTACTCTGATATTCGGCACTTTTCATTTTCTACAACTCTTTTTAATAACACTTTGAAGTATTTTTCACCAAAAGGCACTTTACTTGAAACGAAACTAGTTTTTGCTTAATTTATTAAGCTCACTTGATTTAAAAAAAAAAGAACTTATGTTAAAAACTACTTTGTAATCAAGCGGAGCGAGATCTCAGAAAGACAAAACACTGCTCAAAAATTATTGATCATTTACACCTATGGTTATGTCAATCTGGAGACACATTGTATATCTGTATATTCTAAAAACCCCCGACGCTATCACTTACCATTAAAAAAGCAGTATGACATGTACATATATACATATTATTAATAGTCCAGTCAATAGAGCGAAAAAAATACCCTATCTAGAGATTTTTTGGGTGAGTCGAATTTTTCGATTCCATTGCTTAGAGGGTCTTTAGAAAAGCTTAAAACTGAATTTCCGTATCCCCACCCCCTGCCGTTCGGCCGCCATTTTAAAAAAAGGGGTGACTTTTTATTTTTTGGTTTATCTCGTTAACGGTTAATTTTTACAGAAAAATACACGACATGATTTTTGTAGAGAAAAATACGCTCTACATTATTTGTCATTACCTTTTTTTCATATTGTTATTATTTTCGAGTTTATTGACGATGATAGCCAAAAAACTATGGGATGATTTGCTTAAAGCGAGAACAGCGCCAGAAGGGTTGCCTTTTCGACAAAATTCGGCTAATACTTTTTGTAGAGGACTACTCGAGCCACAAAAAACTCTTCATAACATTTATCATCAAACGAATATTTATCGCTGTACAGCGCTTCAAACGCCGCAGGAAACGAAAAAAAAATCGTTCTACTGCTCCGAATCTCTGTGAGACGTTAATGATATGCGCTGTACTGGAATGTTGAAAAAGTAACAGAACGGTCAAACAATAACAAAAGCGCCAAAAATGGTCACAGGCACTTCACCTGACGACAGATTATACAGGCTGTGTTACGTAGAGGGCCATCGATCTGTATATGGAAAACTAATAACAGTAGAATTGTGAAAATTTGGTTACCTATCTAATTTATCTTGAGTCGTTCAGTAACTTTTGGCATTTTGATTTTTGGCGATGGATGCAAATAAGTACTTAATTTGTCAATTTGACAGTAAACGTCAATCAAACAAAGGCATTGTAACACAGAGAATCAGGGAAATATTAGGTGTAGTCGATTTCTGTGAAATTAACTGTACAGTGGGCGACACGGAATAGTTTCCAGGCATTTTTTTCCATTGTAAATTAAATCATGTTCATAGGCTCGATAACTGCTTAGTGACATTAGCACTATTAGCAGTCATACTTGTGTCACAATATTTTATGTAAAGTATTTGAAGTAAAACGCCTAGAAATTTTCTTACTGATGCTCAAAACGGCGCAATTGTGGCACAGCTAGAGCTTAGGTGGTCTAGTAGACAAGTAAATGTAATCTAATGAGATCTTCGCCTGTCTCCACCACTGTCCTTAAAAGAAATTTTGATTTAAAAAGTCTGATTTATAATGCTAAAAAAATTCAAAAATCACTATACTTTGATCAATTTGTCTGGAAACTATTCCGTGTCGCCAACTGTACATATAATTATTATTGAAAAAATCGACGGCAATGGCAGCATCGTGGTGGCGTGTTTTTTGGGTAATATTGATATATTGTAATACAATTAAATATTATTGAAAAAACGGAGCAAGACTGAAAACTATCGTGGGGCGAAGCCCGCGGGGGACAGCTAGTAATAAATAAATGTGATTTTATATTAATAACGTGTTGAATGTCGACAGCATGTGATTATTGGCTACCCCTTCAGTATTTTCCAAAGATTAAAACTGTATCATGGCAATGTATAAAAGAAAGTCATGTGTTGGGCACATCAGATATTTTTTATTTTACTGGTTTCTGTGGTACCGAAAACAATAATAATGAATAAAAAAATGTGATTTTATACCGGGAGATTTTTTTAAGTGAGTAATAGGTCAAAAATCTAAAATAAAACACATTTTTGTCGTAAAATTCGGTTATAATGAGTGGAGGACAGATTTATGCGTATTGCAATAAGTGCGACTATTTGAAAATTGCTGGAAACCCTCAAAATTTTTACAAGAAATTTAATTTCTTTAGGAAAAGTAATTGTGATCGGTATAAGAAAGTCATGTGTTGGACACATCAGATATTTTCGATTACTTTACTTTGAAAATAGCAGGTTTTTAAGATCATCACGTCGTAGCTGGCGATTTTCGCTACAACACGGATAAGGTCTGTCACCACTCGCGTGGCTGAAAACCCTTAGCAGACCCGCTTCAAGGGTCTAGGGTTCTTAGTAGTACTTACTTACTGTATTTTCTACTACTACTATTACTACTACTATTACTACTACTACTAATTACTACTACTTATTACTCTATCTCCGTGGTGGCGTGGAAAAGAGTTTTATAGAAAGAAATAAATGGAAATTGGTACAAATGAAATCGTTTATTTATTTTGATTGTATAATCTAGCTCAAAAAGTACCTATAATTTATTTTTACTTTCTTATACGAAGTATAAGGAAGGGTTCTATGACTTATAATCCTCGGACAAAAGATACTGAAGACAAAATATACTTGGATGAAATTATTAAAAAATTATTATTATCAGATTATACATTCAATACTGAACATATTAATTAGTAAATACAAAAAAAACCAAAAAAAAAGAAAGATCAAATAACATCAACTAAGCACAATTCCAATAATTCAAATATTCTTATGTTATTATATTATATGTATATTAATGCGGATTATTCAAATTTTAATATAAAGAATTAACTTTTTACGATTTAATTTAATAAAATATTTCAAAATTACACAATATATAAATACATATTAATACGCAACATCGAGGGAACGATGTAGAAATCTTTGGGTGCTTGATTTTGTCCAAGAATATTTTGTCTCAAAGATATTTTGTCTCAAGGATATTTTGTCCAAGAATATTATGTCTCAAGGATATTTTGTCTCAAGGATATTTTATCCAAGGATATTTTAACAAGGATAATTTTATTCATAGTAATTTCGACCAATCATAATGCAGTATTGGACCAACCTACATGGTTTTCCAGCGATAAAATTTCGATAAAATTAATTGTAGGTTTTCCATAGTAACAATATAAATCACAAAATTTGTATAAGAATTAATTTGTAATTAAATATTAGTATGATCTAATATTTGCATTAATATGAAATAAAATAAACTGTTGTGTACATTCATAAAATTATCTTATCGAATATAATACGTGCTTTGGATTTTCCGATGGTTAAATTCCTCAAACTTCCTGCACAACAACAAATCGTGTCAGTTTGACAGAAAAAACCTCGTGCTGCGCACTCGGTTTTTACTTTCTTATACGTAGTATAAGGAAGTATTGTAATCGTGATTTTTTTCGACTTCGAGATTTTGATGGATTTACACGTTTTGGAGGGCCCCTGAATCCATTTTGACCATTTTCACCATGATGTCTGTCTGTGTGTCTGTCTGTCTGTCTGTATCCACCATAACTCAAAAACGAGTTATCGGATTTGATTCAAATTTCATATTTAAGAGTTTGAACAAAATTGTGGGTGCCACATTCAATGTTTTTCATCTAGCACCAAAACAAGTGACAGTTACCTGATGACATTTTTAGGTTTTCTAGGAATATCTTGAAAAATAAACAATTTATGAGATTTTTTTATTCTTTAACATTGATTTAGAATTGAATTTTGAACAAATTTTGTTTGAACTTTTTTTTGAAATTCCGTCAAAAAAATTTCAAAAAAACTAGATATTCTTAAAACACTTTATATTTCTCATAGCGCGCGTTGATATTTGAATTCGATGGTCGAGGTAGACCATGTGTGTCATTATATGGCTGCCAAATGGAAGGTCCCGGGTTCGAATCCCAGAAGGAACGGACCATTAGTTTTTTTTTTATTTTACTGGTTTCTATGGTACCGAAAATAATAATAATGAATAAATAATTTCATACCGGGAGATTTTTTTAAGTGAGTAATAGGTCAAAAATCTAAAATTAAACACATTTTTGTCGTAAAATACGGTTATAATGAGTGGGACAAGGACAGATTTATGCGTATTGCAATAAGTGCGACAGAGACTATTTGAAAATTGCTGGAAACCTTCAAAATTTTTACAAGAAATTTAACTTAATTTCTTTAGGAAAAGTAATTATTGTGATACTATCCGTAAGTATAAGAAAGTCATGTGTTGGGCACATCAGATATTTTTAGACTGTCAAACTGACACTCTTTGTTGCTGTGCAACAAGTTATCGTAATTTAACCGGAAAATCCAAAGCACTTATTATATTACTATTGATAAAATTTCGTCGGGGATATTTTGTCCAAGGATCAAAAACCGATTACCTAAGGAAGTATTGTAATCGTGATTTTTTTCGACTCCGAGATTTTGATGGATTTACACGTTTTGAGGGCCCCTGAATCCATTTTGACCATTTTCCCCATGATTTGAAATTCCGTCAAAAAAATTTCAAAAAAATAAAACACTAATTTTTGTCGTGCATTCTGTTTTAATTTTTTCGCGCGTTTCACGCAAAAGAAGTGGCCATTTTCGTACAGGTATGAGAAAAAATAGAGTATGCTACATGGTAGGAATTGATTCTGACTCGTGTTCTTGCGCCCTCGCTTCGCTCTGGCGCAATTTTTCCACTAGTCAGAATCTCTTAATTCCTACCTTGTTACATAAAGTAGGTACTATTATCCAACATCGATTCATAATAAGCGCATTACTATGAGAGAGCTTTATAAAAATCATTAGAAACAAAATTATCTGAAACTTACTGTAAAGGAAATATTTAATGAAAAAAGAAAAAAAAATCAGTTATAATACGACAAGTAGGTATAGTCAATATTACGTTTGTCGTGGTGTTACGAATGTCAACTGCGCTGGCATATGAGTGCTTGCACGAGTCGAATTCGAAAGCGCCGTTGACATGAGTGACACCATCGCAAAAATGATCTGCATAACATTGATTACGAATACTATTTGGAGGACAATTTAATAAATCAATTCCTTCAAACGGCGCTTTCGAATTCGACTCGTGCAAGCACTCGACAAATTCATATGCCAGCGTCGTTGACATTCGTAACACCACGACAAAAATAATCAGTAGTAATATCAGAAGAGCATAGAAAATAATCGATTATACTTCCGAGTCATTAGACGTATTCGGTGAAGGATATACGTCGAGTGACGAGGTTAGTATAACGATTATTTTCGTTTGCTCGAGTGGTATTCGTTACGATTATATAAAGAATTAACAAACAAATTGTTTTTCTGACATTTATTAATAAACATCAAAAAAATGTTACTATGACAAAATTCACATTGTTTGAGGAGCGAATATACGAAAACGGTTATACCACGTCGTCAAGGGGTATATTCGCTTATCAATACATAGTAACTATGTAAAACTTGTAATTGCTATTGGGTAAATTCATAATGAGTTATATAATCGGCATAATATTGATTACTTGTCGTATTATAACTGAATATACCCGAAGCCTTTTTGATAAAATTAATATTACCCCCGGTTTTTTTTCCGTACAACTTAATATTGTTTAATCGTTTCCGAATACATCCGAATTGATATAAAGACATCCGATTTCACACAATATTAATTAAATTAATTAGTAAAATTTGATTATTTGCGACAGCTTCAGTACTTTCCAAAGATCAGAATTAAATCCGTAGCGTATAAGAAAGTCATGTGTTGGAAACATAAGATATTTTTGAATTAAAAATACGGCAGCGCAGCGTGACAATGCTCCAAGCAGAAGTTAACATCAAACTCAAATAATATTATTGACTTTGCGTAAATATGGTCCAGCATGTCAAAGTGACAACTATTATCCAAAACCGCCCACTCGAGCACTAGAGTACTAACTTACTATAATGACCAAAGTCTTCATGTACGAGTATATACGCATTTTTCATTAAAGCACATAAATTATTTTATCTACTGTTTTGGAGCACACAGCTATTCGTTCGATCACCTAATTTCTAGTCATCATGGTTTATACCTTTTACTTTACCAACGTTTGATCTGTGAGACCGAATAATCATCCACGCCTTCTTAAAAGATATTTTAGATAATGCAAATAACACAATTTCTTTTAAAAATTGATATGTAGAATAGAAACTAAAACGGCTACTGATATGAATGGACTTTTTTTACTTGAAAGATCTAACCTAACCTAACCCAAACATGTAATTTATTTACTGTGAATGCTTTTTAATGTGTTTTGATCATTTGTTTCAGAAGCTTGGTATACCTATATTTATTAGCAAAAAATTACTTACATTGGTTGTAGGAACAGCAACAACAAATACGAAAAATATTGTTATTATACAAATGTTCCATTTGAAAAACATTATTATATTACTTAAAGTGTGTCGTTGTTTATCTTAGAATTTCAATAGTTTTAATATATGAAACAATGTATTCGTTTCACATAATAAAACAATTGCAATTTAATTTAATTAGAATAATAAAAGTAATCAAATTCCAAAAGAGACCATTCAAATTCTACATACTTTGTACAAAGTGATTCAAATCGGTGCTTCGTATAATTTTCTTTAGGCGGTATTGCAAAAAAATTGTTGCGATAAGTATTCAACTACATTAACAAATTGATAATAGCTATTTATGTATTAAGGGCGTAAAGAGGCTTTATGGCTCGGAGCCTTATTTCAACCCCGAGGCGTAGCCGAGGGCTAGGAAAAGGTTGTAGAGTCATAAAAGCAAGTTACGCCAGAAATAACGTGTGATTCATTAAATTTCCATTCTGAGTTGGCGGTGGAAAAAAAATTATGTCTTTGATTACACCTCATTTCTTTAAATGTCAAAAAAGGTTAGGTTTTCTGGTTGTTGTTTGAAACTGACAGCAATACATGAATCAATTCGCCGCGTACGTTCAAATTCCAAGGCTTACCTAAAATGTAAATTTAAAGAATCACACGTTACATACACTATTTTATGCACAGATTAAGTATTTATCCCAAATAATTAAATATGTCTCTAGTCGCTTGAAGTACGTTACTATAGTAAAAGGAGTAAACAAGGGTATCCATTTTAACTGTTTACAAAAATTGTTTACTTCAATTGTGTGATCCAGAATCTATGATGGATTTTTCATCAGACCAAGAAAATGTGATGGCTTGCAAAGCCGAAACGAGCTGGCTGAATCGGCAAGAAATAGTGATGGTTTGATACCCGAAAAATCAGAATTTATTTACAAAAAAAATACTGTGAGTAAAAAAAAACAGCTCTGACTTTTATTTGACGTTTCATTATAGCCCATGAGCATAAAGAGGTCCATGGGCTACAAAAAGACGTTTATGACAAAGAAATTCATGTAGGTATAATTGTCAATTGTTTTCTAACCCGGTATTTTTATCATCAAAGTTATCTGAATTACTTTGGAATGTTACCGAATCTCACCTATTATAACAGAATTAGTAACTAGCAATATGTTGAATTTCCACTGATTCACTAAAAGGAAAAAAAAAAGTGAAAATCGTCAAAAAGTTCAATTTTGGTCTTCCATTGAAAAAGACATAACTTCAAAATTTGTCCATGGATTTTCATCAATAGCAGCTTGTTTTTTTCGTTAAAGTATTAGCTTCACGCAAAAATATTTGAACTAAACTTATCTTTGAGCTTTCTATTTTTCCCAGGACGATATGTGAATTTTCGACATCGATTTTTGCCAAAAAACGCGACTTTTTCAACTTATTAAAATCGCTAGCATCTGAACTACTGGGTCGATCTCTAAACTATGTAATGGAAGTTGTAGAAGGCTCAGTTACCTGTAATTTGAGTTCTTGTTTGGCCAAATCGGCCAATTAGATCTCGATATACACTCAAAAACGTCGAACAAACTCCGACATTTGAAAAAAAAATTTCGAAAATTCATATCTCGAAAACGCTTAAATGAAAAAAATTTTAAGTGTGTTTTCGTGTTTAGTGGGCCAAAATACATGGGAAAATCAGTGTGAGATATGGTGGGCAAAATAGCTGTAAACTAGTGTAATTCATTATCCAACTTTCATATCCTAAGATCAGACGTTATTCTTCGTAGTGAAGTAAGCCTCTATGTTCTTAGTTTTTGAAACGCTATATCTCGTGAACGATTGCCCCTACAAAAAAACTTTTGAATAAGTTTTTATAGTAAATTGCCTCAGTTAAAAATTAGCTCTCTATATTTTTTTCAATAAAGGTCGCCGTTCTCGAAATATTTGCAAAAACTGTTTATCGCGACCTTTGACCTCGAGTAACTCAGTTAGCAGCCATCAAATCGATGGGAAACTTTCACACATTATGTAGGGCTATAATACTAAGGTGCATGCAAAAATTCAACCTGTAACAATTTTTTTCCATGTTAAAGTCTATTTTTCCTGGACTATTTATTATGCGAATACTTGATCTAAATCTACACTTTGAAAATTGCAATAGGTACCTTTGACGTGCTAACTTACCATCGAGCACCTATACCTGCAGAATTGCCCGACTCTGTAATCCAGAGTCAATCTTATTACCTACGCTACCTGACAATAATTATTTGGAATATCTACATTTCAGGAATTGCGTAGGTATGTAGATTAGAAAACTTGATTTTACTACTGGACATGGAAAATTACAATTGGTCTAGTTTTAAATTAATTTAGTTTTATTATCCTTATCAAATTCAACTTCAATAGGTTTGCGTTTTAAAATATTTTATACAAATATCTTCGGTATTAAAAAAACTGCCATTCAATATGATGTTCCGCAACGTAGAGCTTTGGGTATTATTCGCAATACTTCCAAAAGTTTTAGTCTCACCATCAGTTAACAATGTAAGTACCTGTTTTTATAATGATTTTTACAACTTTAAGATATTCCATCATTACTATAGGAGAGATAATATGCTTTTATTCTTCTTTCTCTTGGAGACCATTTCTAGGTGGCCAAAGCAACGAAGTGTTTTATTTTCTAAATTTCTGGTAATGTTGACGTAATTTCCATTTCTTTCCATATTTTGTTTTCTGTTTTCTATTATTTATTTGTCTCGTTTCGTACTTTGCAGGCATCTTCTGAAAAAGTCCAATTCAACTGTTCTTTAGTTGGTTTCCTAAGCTATATGTTACTGGCATAGAATGGTTACTGGCTAGGTCTCTCCCCCATACAATGTTATACTTTCGACTATGCTATGGAATATGTTCTTCTTAGGTTCTTTTCTAATGTTTTTATTCCAGAAGACTCCGTGGAGTACTCTATTTGGATTTGCTGCTTTTCCTTATTTATTCCTGTTGTTTACTTACTTCTTCTATTGACCAATTAGCCGAGATAACTGAGCCTAAGTATTTATAGTTTGGACAGTGCCTTCCACGTTTTATACTGCTATAGTCGCAGGTATCTATGCTTTATTTTATTGAGTCCGTGCTTGTTTGCACTCCTCGTTGAAGTCGAAAGCCTTTCACTATCTGACCCCAAACTTACTCTTTGAACGGTACACTCTCCTTTTTGATAATTAATGAAAAACCATGGACCATTAACAATTTCAGAGCGAAGATGCACGTATTTGTTATAAATGTCATAGTAATGACCGCTTGCAGTAAAATTTCGAGCAATTTTGATTTTTAGTATCTGGTGTTGTTACTACAACACCTGAATCATTGAAATTAGTAATTTTCAATTGATTTAATATGTGTCTTCTACAGGCACCCATTATGCCCATAACTAATGCTTCCTACAATATAAATTAGTAGTAAAATAATTTGTTGCGCGATCCATTAATTTCACATATTTACTGATTTAATTAAAAGAATAGTAGGTTTTGTTTACAAATCACTGATCGGTAAGACATCACTTACGGATCAGAAGGCGGTAAGTAATCAAATATGACCTTTTGTCACATTATTTTAGATAATTTTAAAGTTGTCACTTTGACATGAACAAATTTAGAATCATTTTAATTTGGTTATTGCATGGATCGTGCAAAAAACGTAATAAGCATCACGAGCGTTAAGGGTTACCGGTGTCAGGCCACATTGGAAGCCTCGGTACCCTCGGCCACCAAACTATTGGCTTCTACCGGTAACATATCCTTACCGCTTTTAATGCTTAAATAACTATTTCATTAAATGGAAATATAAAACACGAAAATTTTATATCGCATTTGTTGTCTAGTAACTTGCCTAGCAACCGATGAGAAATGAAATTCTGTGCAAGATGTGCTTGTGTATGATTGAATTTACGCTCGTTAAATGAACATTTGTGTTAGAAATAGTTATTTGCATTGCCAGATGCGTAAGTAAACTTTTCAGCCAAGGAGGCACTTTAAAGGCCCATGCGGACAACCGAGAAGAAAAGATCTTACGCATCGTGCATTGTATTAACTTTTTCCTTCTCCCCATCGTATCAATATTAATTTATTTGATAATAATGAAAATAAAAACGAAAATGGCGGCCGAAAATAACGAGGTACCTGATTGTGAGAACCTTGGTAACTATTCTAGCGATCTGTCAAAATTTTGAAACGACAAATTTCTCCGCATAATTTTGTGAAGAAACATTATTTTCATTGAAAATGAGTGCAATTGAACAGGCTGCGAAACCTGCATGTGGTTCGTTGTTGCCGACTAAAAACTAAACTAAAAAAAGAAAGAAGATGAATATCAACCCCGAAAATCGCAGGTATTTTTGAAAAATGCAATTGTTAGAAACTTCTAATGAAATCTATTTGATGAAGAAAGTGGCAGCGATTTTTGGGGTGGCTGGAGCGATCTGATGAGCTTTATAATTTGAATAACCTGCTATTTGTTCATCTAGCTGTATGCTGCTATTAGAAATATGAGCAAAAAAATGTTTTTTATTTTTAGGTTAAATACGCTGTGCAAAAATGTCTGGCCGCAAATTCACTAGCCGTTCCCGACGTTATAATTCTAACACTGACCAATGTTTTAAGTTATAATCAGCTGTGCTTTATAAAATGCATTGGTGAACAATTAAATTTTATAGATTTAAATGGATACATCATTTTTAAAAATATTAATGGTTTAAACCAAGTACCTTCACTTAACTTTCATCAAAATAAGAAAAAAGAAAAATGTCTGAAGTACATAGACCAAGTGAAAACTTGTCCGGACATCAATAAAGTTTTAAGCTGTTTTAAGACAAAGGGCTTCATGATGCAACGAGAGTTTACGGATTCGAACTTGCCCAAAGCGGATTGCATTCTTAGAGATCTTTTCGACGTTTACAAATACTATCAAGATCTTAAATCAATTGAAGATATTATAACTACAACGACAGCAACAAAACCAGGCAAATCAAGATCAGGAGCAGAACTTATTAATGATCGACAAAAACTAAGGACTTCTGAGATTGTAGACAGAAGAAGACAAGCTCCAGTGAAGTTATATTAAGTATATGGAAGATGTGAATAAAAATGAATAAGGAGATTCATCCAGCTATATTCAACCAATGTGCTTCTAAAGACATTTATATTAGTTTTCAATTTTTCTGAATTTATTAAATTAAATTATACGAGTAATTGTTAGTCAGATAGTTATCTGACCATTCAACTCACTTGTCATTTTTTAAAAATGAACCAATAAAAATAAGGCATTGTACGTTTTGTAACCAATAACAACAAATAATAATGGTGGATATTTGGACTAGTGGAAATTATACTGAATAAGTATTCAACTAGTAGTCCAGTCAATCTGTCGAAATTTCTGGAAAAAATTACCCGGTAAACTTTCTCTTCATAAATCGTTAGTAATTTTTTCCAAAAACCACCCTTTTTCCTAACAGATTGACTGGACTATAGTGAAAATGGTGAATATTTTAAACAAATAAAAATCTCTGATATGATAATAATAATAATAAAGTTTATTAGCAAAAGCTACGAATTACAAAGTTTCACAAAGTTTTACACATCATTACAAAATAACATCATGCAAACACACACAAAATCACTGGTACGGTAATTCAGTGTACAACACTCAATACCTTGAAACTACATGCTCCCCCAGTAATACTTTAAATCTATTATTAATTGCAATACAGTTTCTTATATCTTTTGGTAAATCATTGTAATAAATTAACCCCCTGGAATATACTGAGTCAAACATCAATTTCCTTCCGTACACAGGTACCACGAAATCATCCTTGTTACGCGTACGATAACTGTTTTTCTCATATACATAACTTACATGTTCATACATATATTCAGGCAGCATTCTGTTTCTTAGTTTATGCACAAACATTAGTGTTTTAAAAATGATTCTCTGTTTCACATTCAGCAAATTTAAAGTTCTTAGCATAATATCAGTAGGTGTGTATCTGCTGCATCTGAGTACAATTCTCATAGCCCTATTTTGAATTGTTTGCATCTGTCTCAGTTTGTAATCTGGCAACGTAAACATCATCGTACTACAGAACTCCAAATGTGGAGCTATTAATACCTTATACAACAGTAACCTTGTATAAACACTCAAATTTTTACTCATTCTACTCAAAAAATAACTCTTTTTTGACATTTTACTCATAACAAAATCCGAATGTTGCAAGAACTTCAATTGTTGATCAAATACAACTCCCAAATATTTCATATTATTAACATGATTCAATGTCACCGTCTTAATTTTAACACTTAAATTTTCCAGCACAATATTACACAAAGCGTTCCTGCTACCCAACCACATACTACATTTCGACTTATCTATATTGACAGAAAGACTGTTATCACAGATCCATTCATACAAACACCAAATCTGCATTAATTTTATTAACCATTTCGTTTGTTTTCGTTCCACTAATATATATCATAGTATCATCTGCAAACAATTTAATTTTACAATACTTAACATATTTACAAATGTCATTAATATAAAGGATAAACAATATGGGACCCAAAACGGATCCCTGTGGCACCCCGTATTCAACCTTAACAGTACTCGAAATACTACTATTAATTTTGACCCTTTGTGTTCTATTTGAAAGGTAACACTTAAACCAACTTAACACCTTCCCACTGATACCCATTTTTTCCAACTTCTTCAACAGCAAAGACCGATTCACTGTCTCAAAAGCTCTTCTAAAGTCAAGGAAAACAGCCAATATGATTTGTCCGTCATTAATCAGTCTTGACCACTCATCACATATATTTATCACCACGTTTTCACATGAATGTCCCTGACGAAAACCTGATTGACACTCTGTTAAAATTTTATTGTTTCACAGTATGCCATCACTTGATTTTTGACTATCACTTCCAACAATTTTTCATAAACGGGCAGAGTATTTATAGGCCTAAAATTTTCACATTTTTTAGTATTGATCACTTTTGGAACCGGGGTAACAATTGATGTTTTCCAATTTGACGGAAACTTTCCCAAGGATAGTGACAAGTTTAACACTTCCAAAATTTTATGTCCAACTATTTCAAAAAATTCCCTCAAGATATTTGTTGAGATTCCCTCAATTCCACCTGACGTATTTTTAAGGTTTCTCATGATATGTCTAATTTCAGAAAAGCTTGTTAATTTAAATGTAGAAAAGTCTTCATAATAATTTATACCCCTCAGTATGTTCGTATAATCATTAAAGTTACTTATATTTAGCACAATCTGATCAATACTATTTACAAAGTACATATTAAATTCATTAGCTATGTCAATTTCCCTTTTAATAATTTTATCCTGAAACGTAATCTCCTTGATTTGTTGGACATTTTTAGCATCGGGTAACAAACATTTTAAATTTTTCCACAGTGCAATGTTATTGTTTTGTTTTGGTCTATTTGTTTTACGAAGTATTCGTTTTTAGATTTATCTAGTTTTTTTTTTACCACCGTGTTCCTTAGAATTCTATACTCTTCCCAATCATTTGCATTTTTAGTTAGACGCGCAATTTGAAACTTGGTATCCCTTTCTTTTATAGTTGTTAGTATATCCTGTGTTATCCATTTTTTTACTTTTTGTCTTACTGGTAATGTAATTTGTTCCAGAGGGCATATGTTATCTATTATTCCAGTTAGCATCGTAATTAGTTCATCTGCCATGACATTCACATCAGAACATGAATTCCTCCATTCGTAATTCCACAGTTCTTCCTGAAATAATTCCAGATTAAATTTATTTAATTGTCTCCTGTTGATTGTTATATTTTCATCAACTGTGTTACGTGAGCGAAGATCCACACCTATGATAAAATGGTCACTAATTCTAGGCACTGTAAGAACCTGATGTTTCATTGTTTTATTGTTTGTTATTACATAATCGATCAATGTTTCACTGTTAATTGTAACTCGTGTTGGGTTTTCTACAATTTGGGTTAAACCATTCTTATAAATTATCCTTTTAATTTCTTTTGAATAGTATGTATCTTTAAGCCAATCTATATTAAAATCTCCCGTAATCAGCAAACTACCTCCAAAATCACTTCCTCCACTCCTCAAAAAACTGTAAAAACAAGCAATCACTTTTATTTGGAGCATGATATAGAACAGCCAGAGAATAAGTTAATTGTCCCAACTTTATTTCAATGGTAAGAAACCACAGGTCTAGTTATTGAATTAATTACTGAATACTTGATACTTGATGATTAATGAATTTAACTACGAAAATAAAATTAAAGTGAAAAAATAATATCTTTTTATTGAAAACAATTACTTTCTAACAAAATTAATGAAATTTGGTAAGTCCGGCTTGATTCGAATACTATTCGTATAGTCCTTCAGCTAGGGGTCAAAAGGTAGGAAGTAAAAGCGGGATGAGACGACGCAGTGTTTTCTGAAGGTTTTTTGGTCGCTGAATCCGAATCCGTGCGTCGTTTTCCAATAAAGTGGTGCAAACAAAAGTTATTAACAATTTATTGTTTAAAACGCAATAACTCGAAAAGTATAGATTTTACCGAACATTTTACCAAAAAAAGTTTCAAACAAAAGTTGTTCAAAATAAAAAGACTCTCCGAAAAGTTCATACGGTATTTTGTCATAAAGTCGCACGGACAAAAGTTATTAACAATTTATTGTTTAAATGTTTAAATTAACTCGAAAACGAAAAGTATACATTTTACCAAAAAAATTTCAAACGAAAGTTGTTCAAAATAAAAAGATTCTCCGAAAAGGTCATACGGTATTTTGTCATAAAGTTGCTCGGACAAAAGTTATTAACAATTTATTGTTTAATATGCAATAACTCGAAAAGTGTACATTTTACCAAAAAAAAGTTTCTAACAAAAGTTGTGCAAAATAAAAAAACTTTCCTAAAATGTACTTATGCTTTTTGGTTTGTTCCGTTTTAAACAATAAATTGTTAATAACATTTGTTCGAGCGACTTTATGACAAAATACCATATGACCTTTTCGGAGAGTCTTTTTATTTTGCACAACTTTTTTTGGTAAAATGTATACTTTTCGAGTTATTGCGTTTTAAACATTTAAACAATAAATTGTTAATAACTTTTGTCCGTGCGACTTTATGACAAAATATCATATGACCTTTTCGGAGAGTCTTTTTATTTTGAACAACTTTTGTTTGAACCTTTTTTTGGTAAAATGCTCGGTAAAATCTATACTTTTCGAGTTATTGCGTTTTAAACAATAAATTGTTAATAACTTTTGTTTGCACCACTTTATTAAAAAACGAAATCTATACCGTTGAGGAAATCGATTGTAGCATTACTATTTGAAAAGATCGACGGCTACAACGGCTACAGTTTTATGTTTTGGATATCATGGCAACTCGATTAAAATTTTTTCTAATATATACAATAAAGTCGTGAAATTGTATTATGCATGCAAATCTACATTAAAGATATCGACGCCAAATTTTTTATGTATGCTCTTTCAATTTTTAGACGTGTCGACAAAGTAACAAAAGTGTTTTATTTTGCGCCGTTTTTTAATAATTATAAATTATTTACATATTTATATAGTGTTGCCATCTATCTCTGAGTGGCTGTTGTTTACATTACAGAAATTGTTTTTATACTAAAGATTCTATTTGCATTAAACACACGAAGAGCTCGAATAAAGTTATAAAAATTTAAAAAGTGAAAACCAATTAATCCAATCCTGGTGAGAGTGGCTATATCGCCAAACACCATAAACTTGACATTGCTTTGCAATCCAAGTACGAAGAAGAAGAAGAGTTTGTTAGCCTAGACACAGAACACTAATAATCAGAATGGTATCTTTCCCTTTAAAAAGATGTCGCGCATTTAGCGTGCGCATAGCAGCCATGTTCATAGGGATCTATCTCCCACTTGCTTGCTTTCACTTTCAGCTAGCATGCCATTGCGCTTTAGCTCATTGTTAGAAAGATCTCCAAGAACTTGGCTGGCATACTAAATCGGGCATTTTTACATCAAAGGTGCCGACACCGAGATACCATTCTGATTAATAGTATCCTGTGGCCTAGATGAGATAGAAATTTGTTAGTCAGACAACTGTCAAAGGCAAAAGATCGAAATATTTTGATGAGAAGGATTATTGTGCACTGTACAGTTTGTTTGAGTGAAACGTTGACCAAAACTGAGAAGTATTTTATAAATCTTCAAAGTTTAGCTACAGCAAATTCAAAGATATCAAGCATTTTCGCACTGTGGAATGTTGATAAGTATTCTGTTATTTATTTGTCCTAAAATCTGGTAGTAATGAGTGGGACAAGGACAGATTTATGCGTATTGCAATAAGTGCGACAGAGACTATTTGAAAATTGCTGGAAACCCTCAAAATTTTTACAAGAAATTTAACTTAATTTCTTTAGGAAAAGTAATTACTGTGATACTATCCGTATAAGAAAGTCATGTGTTGGGCACATCAGATATTTTATGATAATTTACATGCAAATTTACATGTAAATTTTTACAAAAATTAGGCACCGTGTCAAACAGGCTTTAGACTATAAAGGTTAGAACTGTATCGCGTCGTATAAGAAAGTCATATGCTGAACATATCACATTTTTTTTTTGTTATTTTGCTGATTTCTGTTATACCGATACCAAGTATTAAATGAATATATGTATAGTAGTTTATGCAACAAGGTAGGAATTGAGAGATTCTGACGAGTGTGAAAATTGCGCCAGAGCGAAGCGAGGGCGCAAGAACACGAGCAGAATCAGTTCCTACCGTGTAGCATACTCTATTTTTTCTCATACCTGTACAAAAATGGCCATTTCTTTTGCGTGAAACGCGCGAACAAATTAAAACAGCATAACACTGACATTTTGCTTGACATTGTGCGGTGAGCAAATCACCTTGACAACCATAAACAAACACAAATAACTTCTGCTTATCAGTAAAGGAATGGCTACCTAAGGAGGAAATGTTACCCTCACTCCTTATTTTCCGCGACTACCCTAAAAAGGCGACTTTGTACCTGCATTTCATGCAAATAAAGTGGCCATTTTCGTGTAGGTATGGGCAAAAGTATTTTTTTTAATATCAATCAAATATCAGATGTGAACAGCACATAATTATTATTGCCTACCACTTCAGTATTTTCAAACTTTCAAAGATTACTATTATATCGCATCGTATAAGAAAGTCATGTGTTGGACACATCAGATATTTAAATTTTGATTTTGATATATTTTCTTTGCAGCAGAGCGCATTTATACTGTATGTGCAAGGTCCAAGAATTATTTAGGCAGTTCCCAAATATTGCGTTTAAGAACAATCAATTTCCAAATCCATACTTACGTAACGAAATAAACTTCTGAAACCAGAACCTACATGTTTATCTACAACTTTGACAATTTTGACATTAAATAACTAGCAAGTTTATATCTATAAACATTTTATTAATATTTTATATAACTAATCTTCACAAAAATGTATTATCTGAAAATTGAAATCATGATCAGCGAATAATAATATTAATTAATAACACCAATTATGACTGCAATTGAAAAAACCACAACCATATTTAAAGTGGCAATATTTAGAGCTCCATTGCATAAATTACTATTACAAACGGCACATTGTGCTAGACTTCCTGTCATATTTTCTGATGCAGCGTTTTCCTCTAGTCCTAGTTTGGAATCATCGCAAAAATGGTCCCCCTCTGCACACAGCAACGCCGTGACATAGTGCGTAAGGTCTGTTCCTACTTCCTCTATTTTCGGTTTCACTAGAATAAATAAATATTTAAGTAAATATCTATTTTACATCTACTAACTACAGCGTGATCAAGACTGACTGAATCTGTTGGTATTGAAAAAATAACTAGTGGAATTGGTACTATTGACGCAAACAATCGCACGGACGTTGGCGCGCACATCTTACTGTCAACTTTTGACAATCTTGACAATCTCAACATAACAATACTTCACCATAATATAACCTTAGATTTTGAATATACCCGTAGTTTAATAACTAAGTTTTGCCTTCCTCATTTGCCTAATACATTGAAGTAACCAAATATGAAGAAAAATTTTGGTGCACTATCTTAAGTTTCAAAATATCTGGAATTTTGTCTCGCGGTGCACGGCCTATGCTAACAAGCCAACAACAATTCAACAACTAAAGGATGAGATAATGAGGCATATTGGTGAGATCGAGGACCAATTATTTATGCAGAGATGTCATAAAAAATTTGGACCATCGAGTGAAGGTGTGCCGGCGAAGCCTAGACGAACATTTGGCCGATATTATCTTTCACACATAGGGACTTTGCATGATTTTCAAAATAATTTTTTTTTAATAGCTGATACTTACCAAATTATCACTATCAATATTTTTGAAAAAAATTTTTGGTCCGTACTTTCCGAGTAAATAAATAAAAAGTACTGTAAATTTTGAAATTTTCACGCATTGTCCGGAAACGCCCAAATCGGCCCAAAAGGCTGCTGACGTCACGAATCTAGTTCCACAGTGACAGTACGCATATTGACAATACATATCAACTAGATTCGTGACGTCACACGGTTCTTCGTTGGAGTTTAAATATTCTCTTTGCTGAGGATGAGTGGCCCCAACATGTGATTGCATATCTAATATGGCACATAAACAAGGCGTTGTATGCTGTTCGGATCACCCTAAAGGAGACGGTCCCCTTTAGGTTCCGGAGCAAAAATAGGGTTTTTGACAATTTTGGCACCACTTGCGCAGCGTGAGCTTCCCAGCTTAATTTTGAGTCGATTTCAACGCCGCCGCCGAGGAACTTCATGTTAGTCCTATCTTGATCTCTATCTGCAAAATGTAGGTGTGACGTCTTTGTCGGATTTTGGGATAATTTATTTATAGAAAAACACTTTACAATACCGGACATATCACCCATTGAATTGAATTTTTCTATAGAGATGAATAAAAGCTCTCTGAATATGAATAGAAATAGTAGTTTATGCAAGAAGGTAGGAATTGAGAGATTCTGACGAGTGTGAAAATTGCGCCAGAGCGAAGCGAACATACTCTATTTTTTCTCATACCTGTACGAAAATGGCCACTTCTTTTGCGTGAAACGCGCGAACAAATTAAAACAGCATAACACTGACATTTTGCTTGACACTGTGCGGTGAGCAAATCACCTTGACAACCATAAACAAACACAAATAACTCCTGCATATCAATAAAGGAATGGCTACCCAAGGGAGAAATGTTACCTCCACTCCTTATTTTCCGCGACTACCCTAAAAAGGCGACTTTGTACCTGCATTTCACGCAAATAAAGTGACCATTTTCGTGTAGGTATGGGAAAACATTTGTTCGCGCGTTTCACGCAAAAGAAGTGGCCATTTTCGTACAGGTATGAGAAAAAATAGAGTATGCTACACGGTAGGAACTGATTCTACCTCGTGTTCTTGCACCCTTGCCTCGCTCTGGCGCAATTTTCACACTCGTCAGAATCTCTCAATTCCTACTTTGTTGCATAAACTACTATTTCTGTGGACAAAAAAAAATTAATTAAAAAAGTTGATTATTTGAACTTACCTGTCGAAGTGAGCCAATCAAAAATTTGCAGTCAAGACAAGCGCATTTATAACATTCCATCGTTGTCACTTTGCTTCAAATTAATACTGTCACAGTATGTAGAATTTTCCTTGCCCTAAAAAGATTACAAATAACATACTACATAAAAACTATAAGCGATATTTTTTACTGCACATTGATCTGTGTCATTAAGGTTGGGAAGAGGATTCTCCTTCTTTTTTGACTTAACATTATATTTAATTCAATCAATGATGGAATGTTATTATGCGCGGGTCTTCATAGCAAGCTTTTGATTGGCCAACATCGCCCGCTAAGTTCAAATAATCAACTTTTTTTTATTTAATTTTTTTTTCTGAAAAGTAGCTTCGTCCGCAGAAAAATAAATTTTTGCCCTCCTAAACTTTAAAGCAAACTTTACAGTGCGAGACACAGCAAATGTAACCTGATTTTTACGCTTACTGTGTTGTAAAAGGTCCAACTATGCGGTAAAGTAACAAAAAAAACACTGGACCTGTGTGGACATTTAGAAAAAATCCATCTTTACTAGAATAAAGTTCATGTAAAAAAGTACTACTTACATAAGATATTTTATTATTATAAGATTTTCCTATTGTTAAAACTTAATTTATAAAAACTAAAATCGTCGCAGTGCCATCTATTTTTGAAAAACTCTACTTATTTGCCGTCAACTGTCAACCACTTCTTAAATACCTTTGATTGTGCCTCGTAACTGGGCTTTGATTTTAGTGGCAGCAATTGCGATGGCGCATTTTGCGCCAATATCCTTATTTCGGGGGACGTTAAAATTATGCTCTCTTCGCTATTACACATTTTTTATTTTATGTTTTTCACTAATCGTAATTCAACCAAAACTGTCAATTTTTTTAAATAGTTTTTACATTTGTATGTTTCAAAATGGCACACTATGTTTTCAAACCTATGATAAATAACTTTCGATTCGGATATTATTTGAAATAAATTATTGCATAAATTTCATTAAAAAAAATGATTTACATTATCGTCGGCCAAAAAGTTTTATACAAATCTCGTGCGTGAACTATTTTCCAGCGCTCCAGCTAATAAGGCACTCGCCTGACGGCTTGTGCCTCAAACAAAGCTGTCGCACTATAAAATAGAACCTACACGCACTCGAATGTAAATAACTATTACATTCGTATTCAGAGAGCTTCTATTCATCATTATAAAAAAATTCAATTAAATCGGTGATATGTTCGGTATTGTAAAATCGTTCCAAAAACACATTTTTAAGTTTGACTGTCAGTCCTCCGCTTGGATAAGGAGTGGCTCTTTGCCTCTTTCCACGTAGGTCTATTCGTAACGTCCGTGAAAAGCAGAAGCCCAGCACCCGAAACCGCAGGTGAGGATCGAATTTGAATCATCCTGTATAATATGAGCCTCAAAATGCTACAACGCTAAAAATCGAACGACTTATGTATTGTAAAGGCTGTAGGATTTTAATTCATTAGGTATTTTTCCTGGCTTTGGTAACATTATGACTTCTGCCACTTTCCAGCTGCTGGGTATGTGTCTTAATCTGATAACTGCGTTGAATATATAGGTCAACATAATAATTCCTATTCTGGGCAGTCGCTTTAGAATTTCTCCAGTGATCAGTTCAAAGCTAGGAGCTTTTTTAGGATTAAGGTTATTTTTGATTTGTTCAGCTATTTCTTTAGGGATGACCGGATTTATGCTTTCAGTGCCTTGGTTGTATACATGTGGTAATTGCTTATCGTTTGCTGCCTCGTTTGGGTTGAATATATTTTCAAGATAATCAGCAAATAACTCTGCTTTGTCTTTGTCGTTTCTGACCCACGTACCATTTGGTTTTCTGATAGGTGGTATTTCTGGATTAGGTTGTGGAGGGTGTATGACTTGCGTTATGCTACCACTTAGGCCACTTGTCTGGGCCCATTGTGCCACCCCTCCGGAGCAACTCCCTGCTCCCCGACTATTCATCGAGACAACCAACAGAGTTGATTAGTTCTAGAATCGTGCCGGGTGAGGTGTTGCTTATGCTGGCCATACTCGGCCAGAAGTCTCCCAGTATGGTTCCTCGGGTCGATGCAAGTGCGGTGCAGTAGCATAAGTAAGTAAGTAAGTAAATAAGTAAGTAAGTATTTTTATTTAGGTAATGAAAGGTTACATAAAACGTCACATTTAAAACACAATATAATAGTACATGCTCCGCAGTTTCATCTTCTTGTAGACACCCCCGACAAGTGTAGAGGTGTTTGTTCAATCGACAATGTCCAGTCCATATCCCTACGAGTTTCCTAAGGTTGTCTCTAGTTAGACGTAGGCGGATTTAGGCTGTTTTCGGGGATGGTGCTTTTATGGCGGCCCTTCCCTGTCTACAGCTGTCGTGATTTACCCATCGCAAAGAGTGTCTTTGTAGGGTATCTTCCTTTATCATAGCATTTAGAGTAGTCAGGGTTGACGAAAGTACTGGCTCCGGTCCAACCAAATGTCGGTCGGAGCCCGATCGTACCAGCTTGTCTGCCTCTTCATTGCCGTGGTTCCCTGTATGTCCTTTGACCCAACTGAGTTGAACGACATTGTCTTCCGCCAGTCTTTCCAGAGCTAGATGGCATTTCCAGACTAGCCCTGAGTTGATCTTAGATCCTCTCAGAGCCATCAATACCGCCCTGCTGTCTGTCATGATGCGTATGTGTTTGCTCCTGATGTTATGTTCAGTAGCCTTTTTAGCTCCATGGGTTACTCCTATTATTTCCGCTTGGAATACAGTCGAGTAATGGCCTAGAGATATACTGTCTCGTAGGTCTGAGTAGGGCCGTAGCTAGCATAGGGCAGCCGGGACAGCGCCCCGGGACCCCCGTCCTCGAGGGGCCCCCGATATACAATTATATATACCAAATTACAGGTTACTAGATGGTAAAAGAAAATAAATTGGTAATAATAGCGGTCGAGTAGGGGCCCTCGACGGTGGTTATAGGGATTTTGGCACCTAGTATTTTATTAATTTTTTTGTAAAGAAAAGATAAAAGAAACAACAAAGGAAGAAACATCTAAAAAAAAAAGAATTAAAGGGCGAATAATGAGCAAATGAATATAAACATAAGCAACAATGACTATATCTATCGCAATTATAGGAAAACATTTTAAATTCATCTTAATACATTACATGTCTTTTGAGTGACTGAAGAACAGTCCTTATTTTGAGAAGCATGTCCTTTGTCCTTACCATGTACCGATAAGGACGCTATTTGTCCTTAGTTTGCGCATTTACTCTAAATAATTATATTATACGAAACCTAACTTTCGAATTGAATATTTTCGCTGTTCGAAATTGTAACTTTTCATTTTAGCTCATTGACCTTGAAAAGTTCGAAATTTTCGCCTGCGGCGCATTTTCGCCCTACAATCTGTCAAACAACTTTTACGTATCCTTACTACCCTACAGATATTAAAAAAAAAACATAAAATGTATAATTTTTATTTGCCCCCTCACAGAAAACAGAATTGCTAAGGCTCTGTTTTCAGAAGTCACAATATTTGGGGCCCCCGAAAAGTTTTGCCCCAGGGCCCCTTGAGTTGTCGCTACGGCCCTGCCTCCAGGATAGGTATTCTGGCGAACGCCTCATCCAGGATGCGTGTGTGTGCACTTAAATTGCCTCTCGTATTCCATATACCCCTAGCCCGCAGTCTTAGAGCTGCCCCCAATGCCACCTCCTCCGCGTGCAAGTCGAGGGGAGGTAGGCAGAGGACCGCTTCCAGCGCCGCAGTTGGGTTTGATTTCATGGCTCCTGTCACTGCAAGGCATATTAACCTTTGAATGTGACTAATGTGAGCCATTTCATTTCTTTGTCTGGTTCTGGGCCACCAGACAAGTGCTTCATAGCATAGCATCGGCCTAATGACTGCCGCATATAGCCAGAGCAGGATCCTGGGGGATAGCCCCCAAGACCGCCCCACGACCCTGTGACACTGCCAAAAAGCTGCGCATGCTTTATTTAGTTTAACCTCTAAATATCTCCCCCAGTTTAATTTGCTGTCAAGTATGATTCCCAGATACTTGACCTTTTTCGTCAAACTGAGTTGGGTTCCTTTAAATCTGGATAAGGTCATTTTACCCAGCTTCCGTTTCTTCGTGAACAAAACTAGCTCCGTCTTCGTGACATTCACAGTTAGGGAACGTTTATTAACTATGTTTAGAGCGCTCCGCATTAGGTTACAGAGTACGCCTTCATGTTTGCCAGTAAGCAGAATTGCTATATCGTCTGCGTAGCCAATAGTGTATAAGCCCGACTCGTTCAGTAGACGCAGCAGGTTGTCAACCACTATGTCCCATATAAGAGGGGACAAGACCACCCTGTGGACAGCCCCTGCTTGTGACGGCCCTGACGGTGCAGTCTCCTACACCTGGATAGCTCTCCATTCCAGGATATGTCTAATCAGCCCATGCAACATGGGGACCACATTGTGTTCCTGAAGTGCAGCCACTGAACTATATCAAAGATGGAACGCTACAGCCTTGGACCTGCGCGAAAATTTTTACATCCTTTACGACAACCGTGCG
Organism: Pediacus dermestoides; assembly: GCA_963942485.1. Classification (NCBI taxonomy): domain Eukaryota; kingdom Metazoa; phylum Arthropoda; class Insecta; order Coleoptera; family Cucujidae; genus Pediacus; species Pediacus dermestoides. Next base: position 2,968,302 of record OZ012629.1, on the reverse strand, counting down.
GCAACCGTTACCCATAGTGGGACATGCGCAAAACACATGAATTCACAGCTGATAAAAATTCGTTTCTGGTGATATACACAGGAACATATATAATAAGGACGGAAAACTCGAGGGTGGCGGTGGCACGGGAGACGGCGGCTATGTCGGTTACACTTTCGAGCGAGTCGTTGCGTAGTGTCACTGCGCATTAGTCTGTCTTTTTCTCTCAGGCACTGTGTGACGCAACGACTGACATAGGCGCCGTCATTGCGTCCTTTCAGCCACGGCTACCTATAGCTCGGCATACGGACTTTCTGGTCCTTATTATATATGTTCCTGCTTCTAAATTATCCGACAGTCATCTTCTTCCTCCTCTCACCAAGAGATTCAATGATACCAATTTACAAATGATTAAAAACTCTAAAAACTTCAGAAAAGTATTAAATTTCCGGTGATGGGGAAAATACATTTAGCTAGAGAGAATAAAAATACAAAAAATTAGATACATTTATTATTGCAAATACATGAAACCCACCTTCAAGTCATGAAACATAATAAATAATTATGAGAAATTAAAGTTGGCAGGGTCGAAAAGTCTTAATACGCAGTCTCCCATATGGGTTGCGCACATTCAATTCGGCACAGAGTTAGGAACGGCAAATAGCTTTCCATCTTTGATATAGTTCAGTGAGTGCAGCGCTTATACTATCAAAGGTTGGTCGGTCAGACGCGCCTTCGATGTTTATGAATACTCCCAGGGTGGATGTTTTATCCTCCATTGACCTCTCGATTCTGCTGACCACTGTATGTAGGGCAGACTCGGTCGATCTGCCTGGGATGTATGCGTGTTGACTGGGATGGAGTGAATATTCTATCAGCGCCGTATCCCTAATCTCTCTATCGCACAATCTTTCTAACGTCTTTAGTAGGAAAGACGTCAGGTGGTATTAAATGATAGTTCTTTTTAACTTTCTCATCGCCTTCCATAAGGAGTAGTGTGATTTTTTATTAGTAGTTAAGTTCATAAGAAAGCTATCTATTGAGGCTTGTTTGATTTTTTGAATTTCTCGCTTGAGCGATTGTGTTTTGTTGTTCAATGTATGTTTGTCTGCTGGATAGCGTGTTATTTGCCCCCTTCTCCTAGCTTTTTTTTTCCTTGACGAGTTCACGTATTTCAATTGGATAGTTGTTACCTACTCATCTCCTTATTACCAATAATCTCAAAACTCTTTGAAAGAATACTATTCAAAAGATTAAAACCGATAATTGAGAGTAGAAATTTAATCCCTAACCACCAATTTGGGTTCAGAAACAAACACTCGACGATAGACCAAGTACATAGGATCTCAAATGTTATAGACAAAGCACTTGAAGAACAACAAGTGTGCTCAGCTATATTTTTAGATGTCGCAAAGGCCTTTGATAAGGTTTGGCACGAAGGACTCATATTCAAGTTGAATCAAATGCTACCAAAACAATATGTGGAGTTACTCAATTCTTATATCACAGACAGAGTATTTCGAATACAAATAGAAGAAGAGTATTCTGAAATCAGAGAAATAAAAGCGATTTATCTCGGACTGAAGATGGGACTGTCGCCACATATGCTGATGACACCGCAATCTTAACGGTTGGAAAAGATTCAGTAGCAACCTCTGTAAAACTACAACTGGCATGTGAACAACTATAGGCGATCTGAAGATTTTAAATTTCGCACCCTTTCTGCGCCATTTACAGTGAGAATCTAAAGTTTGATAGGAAAACAACCGTTGAAAGTTGAAATGTCAAATGGTTTTGCAGTGAACAAGTGTGAATTTGTAAAATAATTTGTGTAGTTGATAAGGCCTTTTCGCTTTTACACGGTTCTAACAATAAAAGGACTAATTTTAACACAACAAGTCAGCAAAATAGGTTCTTTATTTTCCTAATTGAGTTGCTCCAAACTGCCACTGATGGTGCTACTAACATATATGCAGTAAAGTTCTAAATATATAAAGTACCGCAAACCGTCCGCCATTTTCGGGAAAAAAGCGGCAAATTCAAAAATTTGGCAAACCCGCCAAATTCAATGTTAACCTCAAACATGACTTTTCAGAAAAACTTTGTTTTTAATGTCTATAGAACAGTCAAAACAGACCCACTCGTTGGCATAATAAAAAGACAATGAAAAACGAAAATTTTACTCCGTTGACGGCCGTTTGATAGACTGACGCAGATGACATTGGGATTGACACTAATTTGACAGCGAAATCCGCCATTTTCGGGAAAAAGAATGCTTTCTCTCTCTAACTCATAGATTGCGGTACTTTATATATCTAGAACTTTAATATGCAGACTGCCTATATAAATGTACTACGAAATGGAGAATAGGGACTTTGCATGATTTTCAAATTAATTTTTTTTTGAAAAGCTGATACCAAATTATCACTATCAATATTTTTGAAAAAATTTTTTGGTTCGTACTTCCCAAGTAAATAAATAAAAAGTATTGCAAAATTAAAAATTTCCACACATTGCTCGGAAACACCCGAATCGGCCCAAAAGACTGCTGACGTCACGAATCTAGTTCCACAGTACAGCACGCCGCATTTTGACTTATTTCGAAAAATGTCAAACGCGCAAAAAATATTTAGACATGCCAATGTCAACTAGATTCGTGACGTCACACAGGACTCTCCGATCTCAAAGCGTTTTCGGGCGGCAATAATATATTTGAATTACGGTCAATTTATAATCGTTTTTTTATGTAGAAATATTGAGTAAAAAAATTATTTTTGCTTTAGAGTATTATTAATATAGTCGTTTTACATTTCTAACAGAAAAAAACGAGATTTTAAAAAAATGCAACATCCCTATTAAACTAAATGAAACAAAATCCATATACATAAACTTTACTAACAAAGTGAACCAGAGAAGAATGCCAGTCACTATCAATAACGTTGTTGGACCACATGTAAATCAGTGGCGGCTCGTAATCATTTAGTTGGGGGAGGCAGTTAAAAAAGATGCGAGCGTAGCGAGGCAAAAAGCGCCGGAGGCAAAATTTTTTTCGTGGTTCAAGGTTATCCTTTTTAAGGGTACTTTTTGCTTAATAATCTTGCTCACGTCCCATGCCTAAGGTTGCCTTGATAGGAAAGTTTTTTATCATGTTTTTATGAAATTTAGGAAAAGGAGCTCTACTTGGTCAGAAAAATATTTTGCATAAGTACCTACTAAATACAAACTCTTGGTTACAAAGAAAGATACAAATATCGATTAATCTGTTTAAAATTTCTCTATTTTTTCTTACTGAATCATTAAATCTTTGAATTTCGATTTGACGAGCTGAATCTAGAACGGTTATTATATTTTGTTTGCCTAAAAGTTGTAATTTACACGTAGATCGAATATGCTCTTGACTTTTTGAATGTCTCTCAATCGCGCGACCTAAATTTTTCAGGCAGTCATAGCCAAATTTTGACCAAACTTCTTCACCCCGAATTAAAAATAAAACACATGGCCAACAAAACAATTTTTTTAAAATGAAACTACCCGTTAACCATTTACATTTAAGTCCGGTATTTCAGTGTCAGTTTAAACCAAATTTGGGTAAACTTCAATTAGAATGTGAATTTTATCATTATAAATTTATATATTCTCAACGAAGTTTACCCAAATTTGGTTTAAACTGACACTGAAATACCGGCCCTTACTGTACCAATGATTAACAAAACTACGAGGCGGTTTACCCTGATTAATTAAACACTTACTTAGGTCTGGATGAGGAACCTCTAGATCTTTAACGAACAATTTATCATCGTAACTCAGCCGGTTAAATTTGAATTTGATTAAAAAGTCACCAATGTCTTCACAATTTTTAATATTAGTTACCGTGTCACTTCTCTCCCCTTCCATTTTAAGAATAAACTTTTGATTACTGATTACAAACCAAAATATCTGATGTGTCCAACACATGACTTTCTTATACGGATAATACCTCAATTACTTTTCCTAAAGAAATTAAGTTAAACTACACCTAATGTTTCCCTGGTGCCCTGTGTTACAATGCCTTTATTTGATTGACGTTTACTGTCAAATTGACAAATTAAGTACTTATTTGCATCCGTCGCCAAAAATCAAAATGCCAAAACTTACTGAACGACTCATGATAAAAAATAACCTAATTTCTGTGAAATTAACTGACGAGAGGCTAATCACAGCAAAGTATTCCATCAAATTCAAGGTCACGTGTAAGGGCAATGGTTATTCCGGCATCATCTTATGGTACCGATTTATGCTATTATTTAAAGGAAAAAAAAACTATACAAAACAACCTAACCTGGTCCGTGACTTATAATCGCTCCGAATAAATAAAGCATTTAATTAAAATTAAAAAAAAAAGGGAAATCTATGGAATCGAACCAGCACCGTGTAGATTACTAGGCAGATTCTCTACCCACTGTGCCACGGCGACTTGTGCTAGAGGTGGTATTTGTTCTGGATAAGAAGAGTACACTGAATACTTTGCTGCTATTAACTACTCCTATTAACTGTACATATTACAATATGACACAAAAAACACAAATCAACGACCGCGTAACAACCGGTGGTAGTTTCGCCACCACAATGCTGCCGTAGCCGTCGATCTTTTCAAATAATAATATTGCTACAATCGATTTCCTCAACGGTATAGATTGCTGTAATTTATATAAAGTACTTTTGCAACTGAGTGATAGATGGCGCTACTATATGAATAATAAGAAAGTAAAAAAAAGAAGGGAAATCTATGGAATCGAACCAGCACCGTGTAGATTACTAGGCATATTCTCTACCCACTGCGCCATGGCGGCTTGTGCTAGAAGTGGTATTTGTTCTGGATAAGAATAGTACACTGAATACTTTGCTGCTATTAGCTACTCCGATTAACTGTTCATATTACAATATGACACAAAAAACACAAATCAACAACCGCGTTACAACCGGTGGTAGTTTCGCCACCACAATGCTGCCGTAGCCGTCGATCTTTTCAAATAATAATATTGCTACAATCGATTTCCTCAACGGTATAGATTTCTGTAATTTATATAAAGTACTTTTGCACCTGAGTGATAGATGGCGCTATTATATGAAAAATAATTAAAAATTTTTGACGGAATTTCAAAAAAAAGTTCAAACAAAATTTGTTCAAAATTTAATTCTAAATCAATGTCTAAGAATAAAAAAATGTCGTAAATTGTTTATTTTTCAAGATATTCCTAAAAAACCTAAAAATGTCATCAGGTAAGTACCACTTGTGTTGGCGCTAGACGAAAAAGATTTAATGTGGCACCCACAATTTTGTTCAAAGTCTTAAATATGAAATTTGAATCAAATCCGGTAAGTCGTTTTTGAGTTATCGTGGATACAGTTATCGTGGACACACACACACACACACACACACACACACACACACACACATCATGGTGAAAATGGTCAAAATGGATTCAGGGGCCCTCAAAACGTGTAAATCCATCAAAATCTCGAAGTCGAAAAAAATCACGATTACAATACTTCCTTATACTACGTATAAGAAAGTAAAAAACACAAATACCTAACCGGATTCACCTCACACTCGCACACGCAGACACACAAACAAACAAACAAACAACTGTTAACTGTTATATAAAAAACGCAGGCGTAAACGCTTGTTTCTTGTTCACAACAGTTTCTTTTGTGTTTAAAAAAAAGGTGTTTTTGCCTCCAACTTGAATGTGCAAGGACAAAAAATAGTAGTAGTAACTAAAACGCAGGCGTAAGGCGTAACAATCGTAATACATGTTCACCACAGTTTCGACCACAAAACATTCAAGAGGAGAAGTGCGAACCTAACGGTGAACGCGAGAAACAAGATTTTTGCGTCTGGTTGAGGAACTACTACATTCCCCGCGAAAATTTAAAATTGTACATTGCGATACACCCACCAACTATTATTTTTTTCAAATTATTCCATGCATTTAATATTTAATATCAATGAAAATTAACTTTCATTGAAACTAAAATTAAATACACTGAATAATTGAAAAAAATACAAAGTAATAAATAAAAAAGAGGAATATTTAAAAAAAAAATGTATTTCTCCATAAAAATATAAATAAAACATTCAGTCTTCTTTCAAATAGCGTTAATAAATACAACAAAAATATAATCAATACATTTTTAATAAACTTTATGTGAGAGAATTAAACTTAGATCGATGTTCTACTTCACGATCTGATGCTCTCCATCAACTCGGAAACCCTAAAACAAGAATTACATAAGTAGTTTAATACAATTCTAATTTCTTACAAAATATGTATTAAAACCATAAAGTGAAAAATTAAAATATATCTAAAACTGGTGTATTTATAAATAAAAGCAAATATACTTCCACAGTTCTAGGTTATGTTTGAAAAGTTACAAATATTTACACCTAAACTTCGTTACATTTCAGTAGAACTGGTACGTTCCAATTCCCAAAGGATAAAAAAACAAAATAAATACAAGAAAACTTACCAATTTCGTATCGCTCATATCCGAAAATGTTAAAAATAACAAATTGACGAGAACTTCCACATACGTCATCACAAAGCAAACGATTTAAATCAGTTGGACTGGATGACAGTAGTGACACCCTGACACCACTATCAATAAAATCCCCTAAAAGTTACTATGTTAGACAGAGATGTATCATGTCATCTCTTTTATTCTTGAATATTAGCGCCCCGTTGTGCGTGGTTGTTCAACTATTTACCAGACATGCGCACAAGTGTACTGTTGGACAGAGACATATTCTGCTTTACTACACTACCAAAAAGGAAGACAGTATGATTTCGACTCAAGCCAATCAAGTCTTTGCTTCCGTTGTTCCTATCTGAGTTTCACCCATGTGGTCTCGACTGTTTCGAGGAGCGCCTCGCAGCCCAGAGCGCAAGTGCGAGTGTGTGTGAAACAAAACAGGCAGAGGCGCAATTCGACTCGTAAGTGGTGACAACCACAGATCATTTCCTTTAGATAGGAAACTGCCTAACTAACAAACCAGGACAAGTTTTTATGTACACAACCTGAAGAGGCGCTGCAGTACGAGCGCTAGAGAGCGGGTAATTTGAATATGGTGCATTTTTAGCAGGGACAAAATAAAAGAAATTATTTCAATTAAATTTCATATTGTGATGGTTTGGACCAGGACTTGTGCGCTTTTTTTCTTGAATCACTTAAAGTTGATTGAGAAGACACAATACTTGGTCCAAAGACCATCACAGTATGAAATTTCAAGAGAAAAGAATAAAGAAACAGATACTTAAATAAAACAACGATGTGAAAATCAGGAATAATATTTTTATTATTGTTCCCATGAGAGAAAAAAAAACAAATTAAAATTATTGTTAAATACAAACTAAATATCTTGTAGTTGTTATTACAATAATAAATAAAATATCTGATGTGTGCCAGCTTCCAGCACATGACTTTCGTATACGATGCGATACCGTTCTAATATTTTCTACCTAGGCCTTCTGATTCAATATCTCCACAACTATGCGTTATAGAAATTTCTAGTTTTTTTGAAATTTTTTTAATTGATTTAAAAAACAAGTCCAAACAAAATATGTTCAAAATTTAATTCTAAACTAATGATAAAGTATAAAAAAATCGTAAATTGTTTCCTTTTCACGATAGTTTTTAAAAACCTAAGTGTCTTCGATCAGGTAAGTACCACTTGTGTTGGTGCTAGATGAAAAAGATTTAATGTGGCACCCACAATTTTGTTCAAACTCTTAAGTATGAAACTTGAATCAAATGCAATAACGAGTTCTTGAGTTATCGTGGATACAGACAGACTACCACGCAGACAGACAATTTTTATAACTAAAGAAATCGAAGAAGGTATCACTCCACTTACAAAGAACTTTGAAGAAATAGTTTATGGCGAAAATGTACATACAGGGTGTTTCGTAACTGGACAGCTAAAATTAAATGTATGTGAAATCGAATTCTAAACATAAAACAAAGAATAACTTTTTTCAGATCTATTAAGTATTTTTCAGATATACACTATTGAGCAATTAGCAGATATAATTTTAAATTCAGTACATATTATTCAAAACACTGTAAATTTTGCAGACTTTATTACCTATACTTCGTATACGAAAGTAAAAACACCCTATTTGGTAAGTTAATGTTATAAAATAAAATGAAACAAATGTAACAATTGAAATTAGCAACAAATAATGAAAGCAAACAACAATTTAAATTTATAACAATAAAAATAAATTATTTTTTGTATTTGGATTTTAAAAACTTTTCATAAGCCATAACTTTAACAATGTCGACATTTAATTCTTTTCTTTTAAATTTTTTATAAATTTTGCCAAAGTTTGTATCTTTACCGAGGATAATTCTGTTAATACTTTTGCACCAGTGATACAGAATAACTTTTGTCAATAATTTTATAAAAAAATCAACGACAGATTTATGATGAGGGCACACAATAGGCTTAAAATTTAATTGTCTTTATAAAATGGCACGTATAACACTAAAAATATTAGTGAGGTTCCTTATTTTAGGTAATGCATTAAATATTAAGCCCATTGCCTGTTCAGAAATGAACCTAAAATATGAAGAAGGTTTACATAATAACCCGGGAGCATAATTTTTTACATCAATAATATCGATATCATTAGTAGATTCCTGATTTATAAAATATAATTTACATTTAGCACATTTCATTGTGTAACTGTATATTTTTCTTGAAAAATAACCGACGATATATGTACGAATACATTTAGATACCCTACTTAATCTAATTGGCGGATAAACTATTTCTTCAGTGTTCACGTTCTTTGTAAGTGGAGTGATACATTCTTCGATTTCTTCAGTTATAAAATATCGCAAATTATCAAGGGCCCCAGAAGAATAATCTTCTTCACAATTGAAACCGGGCGATCGAGACGACATATAATTATTAATAATTAACGTTTTGAACGACTCGATAAAATTATTTGCTGTTGGGTTTATATTTCGTACACCGTGGCTTCTGATGCACCCAAAAAAGTTTTCAAGAGGGTCTTGGTTAAAAACCCTTGGACAAAAGTGTTTTAATCCTTTTTTTAATAAAATATCCCTGATACGTATAAAGCCCTTCAATGTTTTGATCCAGTTGTTCACTGAGGGAATATTAACAACTTTTCCATACATTGTTTCGAACTGCATTGTTTTTAAAATTTTTATTTTGTTCAACCATTCAATTTCATGACCTGAAGTTGATGAAACTGCACATTTAAATGGTTTACCGGGGGGAGGTCTCCTTAAGTGTGCATTCACGCTGTCGAAAAGAGCATCAAAAAATAATATGGCATCCGCAGTTTGTGCAGCTTCAGCATCAATAGTTTCTCCACCCTCATGTATATCTATAAAATAGAAACAAATGTGTTAATATATAACGTGCAGACAAACGAATAATACTTACTCCACTGAGAAAGTCTTCGCATAAGAACGCCAACGTGTTGAGAGAATACTTGGGCGCAAAAAGACACTTTCATTTTATTAATGCGATCAGGTAACACATGCTGATCAGATAGTTTCGGGCACATCCTCAACTCATCTTGTGTATCAATTGAATATAATTGAACAACATGTTTCCACTTCGCTTTTTTCTGTTGATTGTCGTCCATGAATAATAAATTTTTTGTAAGTAGATTGTTTCTTATTCCTTTTAATAAATGAGGCGGATCATATAACGCAATTACCTCTTGATCATCAATAACAAACCCAACATCATTGACAGTATTTTTTCCACCACGCACAACGTTCTCATTGGTATCTTTTATTAAAGAATTTATAGCAGCTTGATTAGCCGAACCTTGGTCGCAAACTGTTGCTATTACAGTTAAACCACATTTTCTTAAATTGACTATTACATCTTTGATTCGTTCTTTTAAAATATATGTTTTTGTTGGTCCAGACGAAAAGTAAAAAGCAATTGGTTGCTTCCATTGCGTCTTTATACCTCTAATTAAAAAAACTAAAGCATGGTCAGCTAATTTTATATTCCAAGAATTTTCGCCGAAATCTTCAAATCCTTCAATTAAATCATCTTTTTTATTATACTGAAGAGATGCTTGCATAGACATTTCATCAAATGCGAGAACGCAGTTGCGATCTAATTCTGGCATTTTCTCGACTTGTTTTTTGAGGCTCAACATCATTCTTTTATTAATACCTGGTCTAAAATTAACTTTCTGCAGTAAATTAATCAGTGTTCGCCTCGACGGTAAGACAAACAATTTTGAAAGAAGTCGATATGTTCTGGGACCAGATTTTAACAACGTTAGCGATAAAATTTTCATCTCCATGGTAAATTTACGTCCTTTTGGCTTTACGGTTTGATTCCTTAGTTGCATTTCAAGAAATACTTTTGTTGATTCATTCACTTTAGAAAACATATTATTTAAGATTGGTGCTACTTTATTTGCTTCTATAAGTCGTCTTCTAAAACCAACATTTTCCTTTTTCAACTCAGTTAACCTTCTAGAAACGGTTTTAATTTTTTTATAAAAATATTTTGCCTTGGGTGATAATTGACGCTGTCTTGTAATGCCCACTTCTTTCAAAATGCTTTGTTTGATTTTACCTAAAAACACATTTTATATTAATAATAAAAAAAATGTTTGTGAGTATATGTGGTATGCGCCTAACGCCTATCATGCCAAAGTAGATAAATATGGAAATTTATCCATGCTTTTAACATTATCGGTTTAAGTCTAAAGGATAGGTACCTACTTAATAAGCAAGCAATTTACCTTTTAAAGGGGTGCGTTCTTGTGGGTCTGGCTGTGGTTGTTGTAAATTAATTATATCTAATTCTTGTCCAAACCCTGCAAAAATTAAATTTATTTTTACAAACAAATTAACATAAACAAAATACAATAGCTACTATAGGTATTAATAATGCTGACCTTTTAAAGTTGTGTTTGAAGTTCCTGGTAAATCATTATCACGCTGTTCTTTTTCAAAGTCTACAAATGAATCCAAAGTTAAATATTTAACAAATATCGCTAAACTATCCATTTTTATAAGTAATAAAATATACATAGTTATCACTTACCGGGTAGATTCAGTGTAGGAATTGAACCCTTTCTCAATTTTTTCCATCCCTGCACCGAGCAATGGTCATCAAAATGACTGTGGCACATTACATATTGTGAATAAATGTCTTGCGACGAAATTTCGGAAAACCGTGGATGACCGCTCCTTTGTACCCAAATTTTAAAAATTTCCTTATTTTTTACCGGAAAACGATGTCGGATACTTGTGATATCATTGCAATTGACAACACAACATTTCCTTATTCTGGGCATTATAACATAAAAACACTATTCCTAATAATATACTCTATAAAAACGATGAAAAAATGCAATTTCAACAAATAAAATGTCACAGATTTTCAAATGTTTGAATTTTAATGACAGCACTAGCCGCCTAATCAATATAATCGGTAATTCAGTAAACTCTGCAAAAATAAGCGCCATCTTCTGAGTGTGTACAAAAGTAACTTATAAACGACCTTGAGCTATATTAGTTTTTTATCTAAAGGAAATGATCCGTGGTGACAACACCACTGACAACACCACAGGCAGTGTCGTAACTGGTGTAGAACCACAGATGAGAGAAATATAGAACAGCGGCCCATGAAGTTAACGAATATTTCGAGCATTTCAACTGTAAAAATTGTTAAATAAGATCTATCTAGTATCTATATTTTAAGAAATTGAAAAAAACATATTTGTAAAATAAAAATAAAATAAATTAATCTCCATAGAGTAGGCACTCCCTCCCCTGCCTCCCCTGACGAGCCGCCACTGATGTAAATTCCGCTAAATATCTAGGTATGACTCTGGACACAAAACTAAGGTGGAAGGAGCATGTGAAAAAGAAAACAGAAGAACTTAGACTGAAATACAGAGCAATGTGGTGGTTTTTGGGACGAAACTCCAAACTTTCGATAGATAACAAAATAACACTGTATAATCAGATTTTAAAACCAATATGGCTCTACGGCATCCAGCTTTGGGGATGTGCAAAACCATGTCACATCAACAGAATTCAAGTTTTCCAGAATAAAATAATACGCAACATAGTGAATGCTCCGTGGTATATCCGTAATAGCGACCTCAAAATACTAAACGTTGCCAGCGAAATCAAACGCTTTGCTGGAAAACATGAGATAAGACTCCGAAACCACATCAACCCAGAAGCCACTCAGCTACTAGATAATGATGGGCTCCTTAGAAAATTGAAACGCAAGAAGCCATTTGAACTTGTGTAGTGCCGTTAGTGTTAAAAGCAGAGCATAGTGAATGAACTGGTGTAGTATAGTGCGGAACACAGCTTGGACGAAACTATTGGACACCGCTGGGTGAATAATAGAGACTAACATTTTTTGTAGTATGTAAGATTAGAATAAAATTATGGTTGATCATTCTGATCAGTTTTAATGTAGCAAATAAATAAAAAAGATATTGTAAACCAACCCTTTATACACTAATAAGTAAAACTGGTCGATTGCAAAGTGGGAGTGAGTAAATCAAAAGTAGAACAAACAACGTCTAACCCACAAAATGTAGGTATATTGTCAAAATTACATAAAAGACAACATGTTTCGGCCATACGCCATCATCAAGAAACAGGCAAACATACTTAAAATACCGGATACCAACGGCAGGCAAAACAGGTACACAACAATTTGACCAACAGCGCAAATGACACATGCAATTAAACTGACTAATGGCCGTTTGCACCGACATAACTTAAAATTAACTAGAACTTGTATACAATTGTTGCTAAGGTTTTGATAATTTGCAACTATGAAATTAAGTTCCCGTTATATTTTAAATGCTGTCGGTGCAAACGGCCATAAATGGTGACAAAATAACGAGGACATTTTAAATTGAGCCTCTTATGGTTCAAATGTTACCACAATGTCTTTAAATATAATAATAATTAAATTCAGAAATGTAACGTACTTATAGTTTTGATTCTTGCACATTGAGTAACTCCTTTTTGACATGTCTTTGCCTTCATATCCGAAGTTTTGTTACATAGACTGTCCCAGCTGGAATTATCCAAGGTGGAGTTATCGCATGTATAACATTTGAAACCATCACCTGAAAGCAGTCAAAATTTCTGTATTATTGTATTCCACAGAAAATGTCAGGAATGGCATATTACTTATTTGTTTCATTTCTGAACAACTTACTTTCAACGGCGATGAATAAAATTACTGCATAAATACTCAAAGCAGTGCACATCAGCATTTTATTTTATATTTCTCGTCATTAAATTTATTGAACTGTATGGGCGATTCAGCTCAATGCACTATGAAAGTTAAATAAAATTGATAGTTATTTTTAATAATTGAATATGTTAATAAAATAACCATAGCAATTCTGTAAAGGGTGGTAATGGATAATATTGGGGATAAAATTAGCATAGCCGATTAAGTAGGTATAGTCCAAGCAATCTAGAATTTTAGTTCGCAATCGGAGAGGGCAGGATGAAACTTTGTGGGTAGTTGAGGCCCATAAAATGAAATTTAAATCCGAATTTTAGACTTCATCCGCCGGGAGTTTTTTCCGCCATCTTGGATTTAAGGATGCATTTCTTTTCTACGATTTGCGGCTTAACCAAGATTCACAGGCCCTCAAAACATGTAAATCCATCAAAATCTCGAAGTCGAAAAAAATCGCGATTACTATATTTTCTTATTACTTCGTATAAGAAAGTAAAAATTAAGCTCGCGTCGCACACATGGGGACTTTTGACTCAATGTTCATAATGACGAAGCGAAGCTGTACACAAAACTTCAGCCAGGAGGTAATTTTTCCCTTAAAAAAATTCTACGAGTAATATGACGTGGCTATAAATGATGGAGATAGAACAGATATGTTAACACGATCCTAAAATGTACTAATTCCGTGATTGATGCTTATCACTCTGTACAGGGTCTTTCACACAAAAGTAACACCCCCCTTATTTTCTTACCTGTTGAGATGTTTTAATTTTTCAAAATTCTGTTTACTGTAGTTTTTTCTGAAGTTTTCAAATATGCCATCAAAACTTTTTTAACTTGAAAAATATACAGGGTGTGCTAAAAATGGCATTTTTTCTTATGGAACACCCTATATATTTTTACATGAATCGATAGATCGATAGATCAAAATATCCTAAAAGGTTAAAAAAAATAAATTTTAATTTTCTCAAATTTTACAAATTTGACGTTTAATATCTCCGCCACTTTTGGTCCAAATGTCAAAGTCATATATATTTTTGGAATCAGCTTAAAAAGGCACCTTACACGGTCAGTAATACTGTCATTATCAAATACTGTCAGTAACTCGTCTTTCCTCCATCAGTATTTATCAACATTACACGGTCATTCCAAATCGTCATTATTTTCTTCAGTATTGTCCTAGCCGTTGACTTGTGCAGTATGAGTACTACAGATATCCGGAAGGCGTGTGTTGCAATAATTTTGGCTTGTGCTACAAAACGCACTGTGAAACGCAAGCGATGGATAAAAGATTGGCTAAAAAAGCGTGAGGAATACTCTCATATTGTCCTTCTTAAGGAAATTAACAAGACGGATGCAGAGGATTATAGGAATTATTTTCGCATGAGTGACAGTTTATATAATAAGTTGTTGTCAATGGTAAAACCGTTCTTGGAACGGAACAATACAAATATGAGAAATTGTATATCAGCTGACGAAAGATTAGCAGTTACTTTAAGATATCTTATCTTGCTACTGGACGATACTTCGAAGACCTGAAATTTTCCGTAATCATGTCACCAGCAGTTATAAGTCAAGCTGTGGATGAAACATGTGAAGCGCTGATATATGTCCTGCAGGATTATATGAAAGTAAGTGCACCGAATTTAAATTTTATTATAATAATTTTACACAAGAGGATTAAAATTAACAAAAGTATAATTAACAACAACAACAACAATTGAACTACACAAATTAAGTGGAAAAATTAGAAAAATAATGTCGCATGCTCGTATCAGTTGGTTCTGTATAATTAATCGTTCCTTGATTTTGTAATTCATGGTATGTGGTGGGATGCGAAGAAGTTGTACTCAAGTCTGACGGAGAATTAAAACATGAACCGCTGGATGATGAAACTGGCTCGTTAATTTTTATCGAATTTCTGTTGAGAGTTCCTAGGCTAGCCTCAAACTGCTTTAATATAAGGTTCTTAGATTCTGTTATTAATTCCCCATTATCATCAGGATCTTCTTCATTATTTGTTTCTAAGAAAAACGGAGACTCGTCTTCCATTATTATAAAAATAATTAACAATATTTCTGGAACAAACTATTCAGCACGCAAAACACACTCGGCACCAAAATTTTGATTCGGAATTTGTTTATCACATGACTTGGATTCTCCAAGGAAACCGTGTATTTGTCTGATACCACACTTGATTTTTGTTAAAGTTTCATGGCAACTTTACGCGCTACGCTAGTCAGATCAGCGTTTATTTTTTCAAAATTACGATATACATAGATGTAAAGAAGAAAGTAATTATTTTATTAAATTAGAGATAGTATGTACTTAAGTTATGTCTTTCATGCAATATTTTTTACGACTCTCCTATAGAAAAAAAAACAATTTTCTAGAACTGTTAAATATTTGTGTATTTAATCTATTAAAATTTTGAAGAAAATAAAATTATTTATCAAGAATAACTTTTTCTTGTAAAACGCAAAATGTTAAAAAGGTACCTATATTAACAAATACACAGTGTACTCTCTCTTAGCGGACATACTCCTCATAACCGACAAAACAATATGACTTTGTTAATAAAAATTTCCCTCTTGAGTCCTTCAGCTAGGGGTCAAAAGGTAGGAAGTAAAAGCGGTATGAGACGATGCAGTGTTTTCTAAAGGTTTTTTGGTCGCTCAATCCGAATCCGTCCGTGTGTCGTTTTTCAATAAAGTGGTACAAACAAAAGTTATTAACAATTTATTGTTTAAAATGCAAAAACCAAAAAGTATACATTTTAGGAAAAAAGTTTAAAACAAAAGTTGTGCAAAATAAAAACACACTTCTCTAGTCGTCTTCCATTATTATAAAAATACGTAATAATATTTCTTGATTTAAACCAATTCAGTTCGCACAACACAATAAAGGAGCTCCTACAATCGGTACACGTGGCACCAAAATTTTTCACTACTGAAGTACTGATGTGAAATGACCTTACACTATCAATATTACTGTCAGTATTCCCACCACTTTGTGGGCGTGGTCTGAGATATTGAAATACTGATGCTTGGATTACAAATTATCCGGATAAACATCAGTATTCCCTTCATTCCATCATTACTACACCTTACACGATCAGTAATACTGTCAATATTTTAGAATAATGCCATTTTTTGCACACCCTGTATATTTTTCAAGTTAAAAATGTTTTGATGGCATATTTGAAAACTTCAGAAAAAACTACAGTAAATATGATTTTGAAAAAATTAAATATCTCAATAGGTAAGAAAATAAGGGGGGTGTTACTTTTGCGTGAAAGACCCTGTACAAATAAAAGTGAGATATTTTTTATATTATATTTTTATATAAACATTTTATTAATATTCTAATAACTAATTTTCACAAAAATATACTATTTGAAAAGTGAAAACATGATCAGGTGAATAATAGGATATTAATTAATAAGACCAATTATAACTACAATTGAAAAAAACACAACCATCTTTAAAGTGGCAATATCTAGGGCTCCATTGCATAAATTAGTATTACAAACGATACATCCTGTCATGCCTCCTGTCATATTTTCTGCTGCAGCCTTCTTATCTATTGCTCTTTTGTTTTCTATGCAATAGTCATCCCCTGCACACGACATCACCATGCCATTGACCGCAATCTCTACATCTAAATCCTGTACTTTACTGGTCACTAGAATAAATGAATATTTAAGTGAATATCTATTTTAATCTACAACATGACCAATTGCACCGTTTGCTTGAAGTGTTTGTCGGTTGAATAACAAGCGTTAAAATTTAACGGTGGTTAAAATTCATTTGCTATGCAGGGTCGAGTAGAATTCGACCTGTTAACAAACCGACACGCAGATATGTGCCAACGTCGGATTACGTTAGTTATTTTTGTTTTTCCCCTAGAAATTACTTTTTGAACGTAGAATCAGCTGTATTAGAATGACTCAATATTTTTGACTTTACAGGGTAAATCACAAATTGTTTTAATAGCAAAAAAAATTTTCAAAGTTAAATATCTCACTATAAGTACGCCACTGAATAATATTATTTTGGTTGTAATACCACAGAATACCTAATATAACAACGCTAAAAATCGAACAACTTATGTATTTCGAATACGTCTCAGAGCATAATTTTCACATTCATTGCAACAAAACCCTTTCTGCAGTATTTTTACAATATATCTTCTGTTCTGTTATATTATTATAAATTCCAAAATGTAACGTACCTACTTTTCATTGTGTATCTTCCACATTCAGTAAATTCGGAATCACATGTCGTTTCGTTCCTATCCGAAGTTTTGTGACATAGACTGGAATTATCCGTACTGGTTGCATCGCATTCATAACATTTGATTCCATCGCCTGAAAGCAGTCATAACAATAATTATTTCTCTTTTATTGTGTTCCACGGAAAATGTCAGGAATGGCATAGATATTATTTGTTTCATTTCTGAACCACTTACTTTCAACAGAGATGAATAAAATCACTGCATAAATGCCAAAAGCAGTGCACATGAGCATTTTATTTTATACTTTTCGTCGTTAAATTTATTGAACTGTATTTATGGGTATGGGCGATTCAGCTTAATGAACTATGAAAATGAAATAAAACTGATAGTTATTTAAAAAAATTGAATATGTTGATAAAATAACCATAACAATCAGCCCAATTCCAGTGAACTGTATACTTACTATTCGCTATGTGCACGAAGGCGGAGCCGATCACGTGAATGCGACCAGCGCTCGCAGTGACCAAATTTGCAAAATTTCGATTCATTTTTAACGTTTTTCAAATTGTCAAAAAATTATTGCAATTGAAAATGACCCCAAAAAAAGAGGATCTTTGTGTTGTGCGGTAGGGTGTGTGCAAACAACCGCTTGAACTCGGCGGGAACTCATTTTTACTCATTGTCAAAACGAAGGTACCAAATGGACCAGAAATTAAAGTGGATCGCAGTTCTGTTAAGAGTCAAGTAAATAAACTGTGACTGTAAATTTTTCAAATATATAATAAAATAATAAATAAAATATCTGATGTGCCCAACACATGACTTTCTTATACATTATACAGTTTTAATATTTGGAAAATACTGAAGGGGTAGCCAATAATCATATGCAGTCGACATTCAAATTTTAAATTAATATTTTTCAATAAAAATCGATGAAAATAATGTAGTTTTTGATATCATTTGACGCGCAATAAGTTTCTCATTCCACTGATAAAAAAATATATTCTCTAGGCTGAATTGGCGAGCAAGAATTCACCACAATAATGTTAAATCCTTATGTTCAGGTTTGAAAACGGGCACCCGGTATATTGATATATTGTAATACAATTAAATATTATTGAAAAAACGGCGCAAAATAGAAAACTATCGTGGAGCGAAGCCCGCGGGGGACAGTTAGTAATAAATAAATAAATATGATTTTATATTAATAACGTATTGAATGTCGACTGCATATGATTATTGGCTACCCCTTCAGTATTTTCCAAATATTAAAACTGTATAATGGCAATGTATAAGAAAGTCATGTGTTGGGCACATCAGATATTTATTCTTTAACATTGATTTAAAATTAAATTTTGAACAAATTTTGTGGAAGCGTTTTGTAACAGATTTTATCCACAACCAGTATATTATAAGGTCATAATTCTACTGCTAGGAGACGTCTTATGATATTAATAAAACACATGGGTCTTATAATTAATACCCATGGGTCTTATAATTAATACCCATGACTACCTACTCTTTAATAAAACTTAATTCTACATAATTTTTCCAAAATATTGATTTAAAAAGAAGGGAAATCTATGGAATCGAACCAGCACCGTGTAGATTACTAGGCAGATTCTCTACCCACTGCGCCACGGCGGCTTGTGCTAGAAGTGGTATTTGTTCTGGATAAGAAGAGTACACGGAATACTTTGCTGCTATTAGCTACTCCTATTAACTGTACATATTACAATATGACACAAAAAACACAAATCAACGACCGCGTAACAACCGGTGGTAGTTTCGCCACCACAATGCTGCCGTAGCCGTCGATCTTTTCAAATAATAATATTGCTACAATCGATTTCCTCAACGGTATAGATTTCTGTAATTTATATAAAGTACTTTTGCAACTGAGTGATAGATGGCGCTACTATATGAATAATAAGAAAGTAAAAAAAAAGAAGGGAAATCTATGGAATCGAACCAGCACCATGTAGATTACTAGGCAGATTCTCTACCCACTGCGCCACGGCGGCTTGTGCTAGAAGTGGTATTTGTACTGGATAAGAAGAGTCCACTGAATACTTTGCTGCTATTAGCTATTCCTATTAACTGTACATATTACAATATGTCACAAAAAACACAAATCAACGACCGCGTAACAACCGGTGGTAGTTTCGCCACCACAATGCTGCCGTAGTTGTCGATCTTTTCAAATAATAATATTGCTACAATCGACTTCCTCAACGGTATAGATTTCTGTAATTTATATAAAGTACTTTTGCATCTGAGTGATAGATGGCGCTATTATATGAAAAATAATTAAAAAAATTTGACGGAATTTCAAAAAAAAGTTCAAACAAAATTTGTTCAAAATTTAATTCTAAATCAATGTCTAAGAATAAAAAAATGTCGTAAATTGTTTATTTTTCAAGATATTCCTAAAAAACCTAAAAATGTCATCAGGTAAGTACCACTTGTGTTGGCGCTAGACGAAAAAGATTTAATGTGGCACCCACAATTTTGTTTAAAGTCTTAAATATGAAATTTGAATCAAATCCGGTAACTCGTTTTTGAGTTATCGTGGATACAGACAGACAGACAGACAGACAGACATCATGGCGAAAATGGTCAAAATGGATTCAGGGGCCCTCAAAACGTGTAAATCCATCAAAATCTCGAAGTCGAAAAAAATCACGATTACTATACTTCCCTATACTACGTATAAGAAAGTAAAAAGCAGTAATATATTATATTCCTGCTCTAAACTTGTCTTCGTCGCACTTCGATTGGTGTTGATGTAATATTCTTTGATTTGACAGGCAAATTTATAATTATTTTCATTACAGCAGTAAATTCATCAACTTTTTAAAATTTTTCACTACTTTGACAGTTAAGTAAGTTTTTATTGTTAATTGGAAATTATTAAAGTTAATAAATTGCTTACTAGCATCAAGTTTTACTTGGGACGCTGGTGCACTTATTGAGGTCTGTCTTATTACATCGCTGCTTATTCTGGACATGCCATCGGATTTTAGTTTTTGGACTTTGATTGCGTTCCTTTCTGCCAATTCCTTTCCCTTTTCGATAATCGAATGTGTAAACGTTATGGTATGAGTGATTAATTCAAAACCCATTCTCAAACACAAATCCACCTGTGAAATTGACATTTTTTTTCAATACTCAGGGCCGGTTGTATAATATTTTAATCGCGGTCTTGAATTTTTATCCTTCAAAATATCTATAGTGACAATTGTAATCCACAATTGTTTCTATGGTATAGTTTATCCTTTTTGGAGGATTATCTGGCGATTAAATTTTTATACAACCGACCCTTTTTCTATTCTCATATCTTTTTGACAATGACAAACTTTTTTTGAAGCCATAGCGATTTATCTGTTATATCTTTGTTTTTCATTGATTTGAAATAATAATAATAATAGGCCAGTCAAATTAGCAAAACACCTGGAAATAATTGTTCAAAGTGTTCAAAATTTGATAAAAGTTGTAAATTGATATGGAATGGAACTATAAATTTTTGCCCCCTCCAAAAATGACGGGAACACTTTTTAAATTACAAAAAAGTAAAAATTAAATTTACTCACTGAGAAATAATTTAAAAGAGGGGCAAAGTCAGGTAAGAAATTCTTCTATTTATTCTTTATTTTCTATTAATTTTGCCAACCTTTCAAACAACGTGGGAACATTAATATTTATTGAATTTTAATGTTTTTATTTATGACAAGAAGAGAACAAATTATAAAGATTGGCAAATTGCAGAACATTCTTCTGTCTAATATTTTCCAACTATCCTTGAATTTGCTCCATTTCTGATGTCTTTTTGGGGGGATATCATTCCTTTTTGTCACTGCGCCAAAAAAAACAAAGCGATCGATTTTATGCACGTTCAATATAGTTATTTGTGTATCAAGGCTGTAAAGACTATCTTTTTTGGTCGAATCTGTTGCTTGCGTCCGAGGCTGCAATTCAGATGAGACCAAAAAGCACTTTTGGTCGAGGTGCACACAACGTTTTTAGGCGATCATCATGAAATAATTCAAAAATTTGGTCACAAAATTAATTTTTTTGGACATTTTGCTGAAAAGCATAGTTACCTTAGACAACTAAAATCCAAAGCAACAAGCAACTCCTGTCAAATTTAAGCGTCACTTTTTATTTCAGTTTCTGACAGTTCTGTCCCCAAAAAGTAACATCTCACATCTCACAGATGTGTACAAAAAAGTAAAACTTTAAGGCGGCTAAAGGCGTTTTTGTAATGATCGCTTAAAATAGTATATTATAAACCAGGCGGAGAAAGCTCATATTATAGCCGAGCATACAATTCACTGCAGAGGCGTTAGCCGAGGCAGTAGAATGTATGCGAGGCAATTAGTAGGCTTTCGCCGCCGTGTATTATATACTTTTTTTTTTATTTAATTAGAATATTTCTTTGAGATTTTGTAACATCATTTTTAGGTTAGGTTCAAATGACAGTTTACACATTTCATACTTTTTTAGGTTAGTTGCGCAGATATCTGTCTGAATGAATTTACGATTCATAGAGGGAGACACTCTTCCCATGTCATTTCAATGCATTTATTTCAGCTCCGCCGTACAAAAATAATGACAAAACTGCCGCCGGACAAAAATGAACTCCTTCAATATAAGGTTGTGAATAGTATATTATCAGTAGTAATATAATAACTCAAACTTCCTGCACAACAGAAAAAACTGTCAAACTGACACTCTTTGTTGTTGTGCAACAAGTTTTCGTAATTTAACCGGAAAATCCAAAGCACGTATTATATTCGATAAGATAATTTTATGAATATACACAACAGTTTATTTTATTTCATATTAATGCAAGTAACAGATCATAATAATATACAGGGTGATCAGTAATTGCCGCACTCGGAGCATACTGTGATGAACTTTACGTTTTAAGAATGACGAATTTTTTTACCGCAGTGCTGTAAGTCCTTTCTTTACAAAGATATGACCACTTTTGTGAAAATAAAAGTGGCAACACTGCATTGAACATGTGAATAGGTTCGACGAGAAAAAAAGAGAAACGTTCAATATTTTATGATGCGAGAACTTGTCAAACATCTATCTCTCAAAATTGAAAACCTTAATTGAAATTCATTATTAATATTTTCATGGCAATAGAAGGTATTTTAGTTTATCCCAAGGGGAGCTTGAGTGGTTGCCAAACTTCAAAATTCTCTCAAATTTAGGTATTTTATTGAATTTTAACATTTTCAGTTTCTTTGTATTAGAGTTTTTGTGAAAAAAATTGAACAAATCTTATTACATTTTGCATAGTTACAAAGAGTGTCAGGTTGACAGTTAAAATAATCTGACCGCGAAGCGGGAGGATTATTCTGTCAAACTGACACGATTTGTAACTGTGCAGCAAGTTTGAGATGTATAACCTTAATTATTTTGAAGTACGAATTGTATTTGACACGATTATTTTTTGAGTTACTATGGAAATGTAAATAATTTAAAAATTTTGATTGGTGGAGCTACCCCATGTTTAATCAAATATTATCGAAATTATACAAGCTAACTTAACTATTTTAGACGTTCTGATTGGTTGAAAATCATACGAAAAAAATAATCGCTGGAAAATCATGTAGGGTTGGTCCAATACTGCATTATGATTGGTCGAAATTGCTATGAATAAAATTATCAGTAGTAATATAATAAGTGCTTTGGATTTTCCGGTTAAATTACGAAAACTTGTTGCACAGCAACAAAGAGTGTCAGTTTGACAGTTTAAAAATACCGAGTGCGAAGCACGAGGTATTTTCTGTCAAACTGACACGATTTGTTGTTGTGCAGGAAGATTGAGGAATTTAACCATCGGAAAATCCAAAGCACGTATTATATTCGTTAAGATAATTTTATGAATGTACACAACAGTTTATTTTATTTAATATTAATGCAAGTAACAGATCATAATAATATATAATTACAAATTAATTCTTATTTATCGAAATTTTATCGCTGGAAAATCATGTAGGTTGGTCCAATACTGCATTATGATTGGTCGAAATTGCTATGAATAAAATTATCGAAATTATTATACGCTTGAAAAAAAATATATTTTTTTAAACGATAAATAGTAAAAATTGAATTTTCACGGCCCACTGCAATTAAAAGTGTCATATTAAATTGAAGACGCGTTAAAACTAAATGGATACTGGAAACGTGCAAATAGGGCATGACTGGACCGGGAAAAATCCCGGTTTATAACATAAATATACTAAGTACTCCTGTGCCGGAATTACTGCTAATACCGGTTGTCAATGACGTCATCTGCACAACACTCTAAAGGTACGGTTAGACGGCGCGAGAAGTGGCACTCCCGGCATGTGAACTGTGGAGTGGCAAGTTAATGACGACCGCGTTCACACGGCCTGTGGTGGATTGACAAGCCTGTGTGATTGCTACCCCAGTTCAATTCAATACGACGCGTGCGGCGCGTTTCCTTTAAACTGTACACATTTTACCGACAATCGACGGGAAGAGACACGCCGAGTCAAGATCGCCACGCCGGCCCGGTTACACGGCGCGTTGAGTGGCAGTTCCCCCGCCGGGAGTGCCACTTCTCGCGCCGTGTAACCGTACCTTTAAGGCTCCTCCACACAATGGGCCATCATTATGGCACACTGCAATGGGCCATTGTGTAGAGAGCGCATTTGCTTAGGTAGGCGTATGATCGCCAAGCGTGGCTGACGATGGTTAAGTTATCGGTTTTTGGAGCGCACATCAAAGGAAGTTGGTGCAGATGCTAGCGCATGCCCACACATTGCCACATCATTCAGTACGAGAGCACAGAACACCTGGTACGAAAGTACGATCGGCTGATACTTAACTACCCGAGAGATGATACTACAAAGCTTTCTACTTTATTTTTATAAATAAATCTTAATTTTTTCCTTATTTAGTGAATCATCCCAACACCTGAGTCAATGTGTGGGCACCTGCAGTGGCCGGTGTTGGTCGAGGCGTACATTGGTGTGCAATTGGCGATGGCTTATGTTGGCCCATTGCGTGTAGGAGCCTTAAGAAAACCGGGATTAATATGAATACCGGTGCCGGCAGGCTAGTCACAGCCTTTTATTTATTTATGTATTCACTTTTTCATTTACTGGGGGCCCCACTTCATATTCATGCCCGGGACCCCAAAATTCAAAGGAAGGCGGTGACTCTGGGTTAACCACTACATGAAAAAGATTAACATTACGAGTGGCAGACGTTTGGTTTTATTACTCTTTCGCAATGCTCTTTCAACCTGTATCGTCAAAATTTTTGTAAACCTTTGTTTATGGTTCAATTTTTTAAAAATCACTTTTCTAGGACCTTCCTCAAGTTACGACTTACGAGTGGCAAATTGTCGATTTTATTCATTTGCAATGTTTTGTTTGCGACTACCATGAAAAATTTGATACCTTATTAGATGTACATGTGTCCTCTGGGAGGATTATTGTTAGAGTTCACCAATCACCAATCTATTCGCTAGAGTTGTGACTGACACTGTATAGAATCATTCACTTTTGAAAGGGCGACATAGCGACATACTAAGAACATTCTAAGAACTTGTGATAAAATAATAATCTTGTTTATTTATAGTTTGCTTGAATATTAATTAACTTTGTTAAAATATTCATCTGAAATAGTGTCATTAGGCTTATCAGTTTAAGCTACATTTAAAAATAATTTGTGTAAATTTCATTATTTTTATGAATCACAAAAAAAATTTACATAAAATTGTATAATATCATGCATATAATTAAGATGATCTTGTTAATCATTATTTTGTCTTTAGTATTCGACAGCGGTCTCTTAGTCGTAGTAGCTAATGTGACTGGATGTGGGACTGGATGTGGGACTGGATGTGGGACTGGATGTGGAACTGGATTTGTCGTATGTCCATTAAAATAAGGCGGTGTTTCTGATTTATCTATGCTGACATTTCCACACAAACCAGTGTATTTTTTATTACATGGTAAGCCACCACAGTCGGAACAAGGTTTACCCCTCTTGTAGACAGGACGATGTTTGACATTCGCCAGATCGAAGTTGCAGATGAGATAGTACGTGAGCTCTTCAATACCAGTATCAATACTCTGTCCACAACCCATCTTAGTTGCTTCAGCCCAAACCATTACCGTAAAATGTCCATAACCGGGATGAGGCTCAAATTTATCCAGCCATTCTGCGTTTCCTAAAACGATTTCTTCGAACCACAGTCGTATTAACAAGTCGAAATTTTCCACATTAACATCAAGGCTGCCATCTATAATTGTAGCCATCCCTGTGTTTTGTCCAGGTCCTAATCTGTGATATTTTGGAGTTTTTCGACATTTGTCATGCTCGAAAGTGCATTCATTTACCCAACACTGTGCCATATATTCCAACTCCATGTCATAGGACAAAGCGTGCATATTTGAAACTTCCGAGTTTCCACCCGATGTATTCTTGCCAGTGGCTATTATGTTTCTTCGTTGATTGAAATCATCTAGCACACGTTGACGTAATGCTGGGGTCATTATTCGTGATAAACAATTAGCGACGGCATCACATTTGCCTTTCCTCAAGCACACGGTATTTTCATATGTACCACATTTAAGTTCATCTACGCAATAAGCATTTAAAACTTCTTTTTGGGTTTTTGGCA
Organism: Pediacus dermestoides; assembly: GCA_963942485.1. Lineage (NCBI taxonomy): Eukaryota > Metazoa > Arthropoda > Insecta > Coleoptera > Cucujidae > Pediacus > Pediacus dermestoides. The sequence continues at coordinate 2,942,128 of OZ012629.1, read as the reverse complement.
CTTTACATAACGTCAATTTAAAGAACAAAAATAATATACACACGAAATTTGATGGCATTGTGCTTCACATAAGCCTACATGGACAACAAATACCTAAACGTCATTTAAAATGTTATAAAAATGTGAAGGATGATAAATTAATAGTAGACCATGAGTAGACCAGTGAAAGAAGGAAATGAAAAAAAAGAACGAAGCTTTATAAAATTGACTGATCTGTATTGTTTTTTTTATTGTTTTTTATTACATATTTATTTAAATTCAATGTTTTTTAAATACATAATTAAACTAGCTAACCCGGCGGACTTCGTACCGCCCCAGAATCAATAAATGTTGTGTTAACTTATTAGCTGATTAAATTCATTTCTTCTTGCGCGTCGAAGATTATCACGTTGTTGATCTGTGTGATAAGATCGACGATTTCTCATTGCCAACCTTGCCGTTTGACGTACTGCCATATTAACGCGACGCTCTTCTCGTGCTATTTCTTGTTCATCTGCAGTAGATTGATTCGCAATATTCCGAAGTCTAATTGCATTACGGCTTCGTTGTGAAAGATTAGATCTTCTGGCCCGCGCCATTGTAAATTAATCACACAATTCAAAATTACATAATGAAACAATTATCGATGCGCGCACATTCACAAATGTGATAACCTCACAAAAAGTGAACATCTTCGAAGGCAACTTACCGTTTGAAAATCACGATCGAAAATAGAATTCCACAGAATTACGAACGAATCCGCCTAGAAAATCAAACACATAGTCCAACATTACCGATTGTATTGATATTAATTGTCGATGACAATGACAAACGACATAACTTTTCACAATGTGCACTTCATCAAACTGAACTCATCTCTTTCAAATCACTTTTAGCTGATGAATTTCAGAAAAAATCGTTTGAAGAGAATTAATTGAATCGAATTCAAATGTAATAACGGTCGAAAACTGAATGAAAATTGGTCGTCATCTACTGGGATTACCGTGGATTACCGGCACCAGCATACAACGCCATCTTCATTTTATTCCTTTTTTTGTTTCTGTCATGTATCTGAGATGGCGTTGTATGAGAAAATGAATTTTCTTCATAATTTTTTTTTTCGTGAATTTTTCCCATGTTTTAATAGTTATTCTGCTATTCGTGGCGGAGACAAATCCAACAAATCAAAGATCATAAAAATCGGTCCAGCCGTTCTTGAGTTATAAATGGTGTAACTAACACGCGACTTTGTTTTATACGAGTACAGCGTGATCAAGAATGACTGAATCTGTTGGTATTAAAACAGTTGCGGAATTAGGAATTTTTTTTGTGGTATGATTTGCAAACCTGATTGTCACAATTAAAAATGTCAGTTTACAAAATCTAAGGTTATATTATGGAATGTAGAGCGGTTATATTATGGAAGTGTCTGCTCCACAGTCCAGACCGTGCAATAAAATAAAATAGATGCACGGTCTAGGCATCACTGCGCATGACTTGTTTTCGTTGGTACTGTTTAGAACAAATACCAACTTTTAGCATAAGCCGCCGTGGTGTAGTGGATAGAGCATCTAGCTAGTGATCGAAGTGGTGCTGGTTCAATTCCGTAGATTTTCCTTCTTTTTACTTTCTTATACGTAGTATAAGGAAGTATTGTAATCGTGATTTTTTTCGACTTCGAGATTTTGATGGATTTACACGTTTTGAGGGCCCCTGAATCCATTTTGACCATGATGTCTGTCTGTCTGTCTGTGTGTGTGTGTGTGTCTGTCTGTATCCACCATAACTCAAAAACGACTACTCGGATGTGATTCAAATTTCATATTTAAGAGTTTGAACAAATTTGTGGGTGCCACATTCAATGTTTTTCATCTAGCACCAAAACAAGTGACAGTTACCTGATGACATTTTTTTGTTTTTTAGGAATATCTTGAAAAATAAACAATTTATGAGATTTTTTATTCTTTAGCATTGATTTAGAATTTAATTTTGAACAAATTTTGTTTGAACTTTTTTTTGAAATTCTGTCAAAAAAAATTCAAAAAAAATAAAATTAATTTTTGTCGTAAAATTCGGTTATAATGAGTGGGACAAGGGCAGATTTATGCGTATTGCAATTAGTGCAAGGGAGACTTCCGAAAATTATTTGAAAATTGCTGGAAACGCTCAAAATTGAAACACTATTTTTACAAAAATTTTAACTTAATTTCTTTAGGAAAAGTAATTGTGGTACTATCCGTATAAGAAAGTCATGTGTGGGACACATCAGATATTTTTACTTTCTTATACGTAGTATAAGGAAGTATAGTAATCGTGATTTTTTTCGACTTCGAGATTTTGATGGATTTACACGTTTTGAGGGCCCCTGAATCCATTTTGACCATTTTTGCCATGATGTCTGTCTGTCTGTGTGTCTGTCTGTATCCACGATAACTCAAAAACGACTTATCGGATTTGATTCAAATTTCATATTTAAGAGTTTGAACAAAATTGTGGGTGCCACATTAAATCTTTTTCATCTAGCACAAACACAAGTGGTACTTACCTGAAGACATTTTAAGGTTTTTTAGGAATATCTTGAAAAATAAACAATTTAAGAGATTTTTTTATTCTTTAACATTGATTTAGAATTCAATTTTGAACAAATTTTGTTTGAAACTTTTTTTGAAATTCCGTCAAAAATTTTTATTTATATAGTGGCGCCATCTATCTCGATTGTAGCATTACTATTTGAAAAGATCGACGGCTACAACGGCTACGGTTTTATGTTTTGGATATCAAGGCAACTCGATTAAAATTTTTACTTTCTTATACGTAGTATAAGGAAGTAGGGGAAAGTGGGGCAATAGCGCCATGGAGGTAATAGCGTAATTCCCAATTTTGGAGTAATTATAATAGATGGCAGTGTTACTGTGGTCTAAAACTAAAGCTTATGTGACGCAATTTTAGTGTACGCTGAAGTGCTGTGGAAGTCAGACGTATTAAAGCAGGAAAAATATAAATTATTTTTTTTTTGTTCTTGAGAAGTCAAGTCGCTAGAAATAAAAATCTGAAACTTTCTCAAAAATGTAAGTATTCTTATAATAATCGTTTATGCAGCAATAATATTAGTTTTTCTTTCATTTTACCTGGCAAATAATTCATTAAATTAAGTGTAACCTCAAAATGTTTTCCAATATCTATGCAAGTGCTCATAGGGCATTAGCGTGAAAAAATGATTGGGGCAATGGCGTGATCGTGCTATTACCCCAACCCCAACCTCCCAACATTATCCCAATCATATTATTTTCAGATGGTACGCAAATATATAAAAAAGAGCCAAATGGAGTCTTGAAAATCTTCAAAGAGCCATAGATATGGTTAAAAATAATGGGAGCAAAATTTCAGAAGCGTCAAGGGAATTTCAAATTCCATGGTCTACGCTTCATGACCACCTTACTCAAAGAGGCCGAAATATGGCTGGAAAACCAGGAACGCCCAAAAAATGTGGCAGGAAACCAACGTTCAACGAAGAACAAGAACGCCAACTCGTTGAGTATTGTTTGGATTTATCTAAAAGATACTATGGGCTGAGTATAAACGAATTTCGGGAAATCGTTTTTCAATTTGCTGACAAACTGGGCTTGAAACACCCTTTTAATAAAGCTGACAAAATGTCGGGACGTGATTTTTATTATAGTTTTATGGACCGACATAAAGAATTAGCTCTTCGAAGACCAGAAGCCACTAGCATCAATCGCGTAATTAGTTTTAATAAAACATCAATTGAATTATATTTTTTTAATAATTTGAACTTGCTGTTTGAGAAATACAACTACTCTCCATCTCAAATTTTTAACGTTGACGAAAGTAGCCTCCATACTGTTCACAAGCTTGGGAAACTTATTTTACAAAAGGGAGTTAAACAGATTGGCAAAATAACTAGCGCCGAGAGGGGTGACCTAGTAACAACAATTTGTGCCATGAGTGCGGGGGGAAATTATGTACCGCCACTTCTGATTTTCCCCAGAAAATTAATGAACGAAAAATGCTCCTCCTGGTAGTCTAGGCGCAGTGAGCTCTAATGGGTGGAGTAACTCTGAAATTTTTGCAAAATGGATGGCTCATTTCATAAAACATGTCAAGCCGGCAAAAGAATACCGGGTTTGTTTAGTCCTTGACAACCATGAAAGCCATTTGTCGTTGGCGGCATATGATTTAGCTAAAGAAAATGGGATAGACATGGTTTCGTTGCCGCCACATACTTCCCACAGGACTCAACCATTAGACCTCGTGTTTTTTGGACCTCTAAAGACAGCATTTAATAATCAATGCTCATACAGGATGAAATCAAATGCTGGAAAAAGAGTAACGGTCTATGAAATTGCAGAATTATTTGCCGCAGCTTATCAAAAAGTTGCAACAATTGATAAGTGCGTAAATGGTTTTAGAAGTGCTGGAATTTGTCCATTTCAGCCAGATATATTTACAGAAGAAGATTTTTCTGCGGCAGATTCCCTTCAGCTAAAATTCACTCAGACACCTGAACCTACTAACAACATTAATAACCAAACCCAACCAGAATACAGTCCAAAAATTCCATCTTGTAATAACAATCAAGTTGACATAGATGTTCCTACATGCAACATGCTCTAAATATCTAGACAAAGAAAATAATAAAAATATCGAAAATATTAACAACGTTACACCACCGAAAGAAATTCTATCAAAAGAAGGACCACCGGCAATTATCTTAAAGGAATTGATTCCATTTCCTACACAAAATAAACCTATTCTCAAGAAAAGGAATACTAAAAGAAAGACTTCAGTTATTATAACTGCAACACCAATGAAAGAATTGCTAATAGAAAAACAGAAAAAAGCTGATAAAAAAATGAAAACCGCAAAATCCCATAAAAGAAAAATTTTTTCCAATGGAAAAACACCAAAAAAGGAACAAACGAAAATTGTATCGAAGAAAAAGAAGCGAGAAACCTACATATCATCAGAAAGTGAAGATTTAAATTTAACTTCTGACGAAGACGATTTTGATGCAGCAAGAGATTCTTTAGAACCTATACTATTTAAAACACTGGAGGATGATCCGAAGAGAGGAGACTATGTTCTTGTGGAATTTCAAATTCCTAAAACCAAACATGCTGTACATTATGTCGGTACTATTTTAACTGAAAAGGACAAGAATGAAGAGTACGAAATATCATTTTTCCGCAAAAGTAAAAAAGTAAACAATGCAGTTGTTTTTCCGGAGGCTATCGATATTTCATTGATTCACTTAAAGAGAATTAAAATGATTCTTCCTAATCCCATACTCCATGGAACTACCAAGAGGCAGCAATCTTTCTTAGAGTTTGGTATCTCGTTTGACCAAATTGACGTACGTTGAGGCCACATTCATCTTATTTTTTATTCTTTTTTAATTATTTCTTTTTACATCATTGTTTTTATGCTTTTCCAAATAAACTAGAATCTAAGAATCCTAAAATGTCGCGTTATCTACATGCATAATAAATTTATAAGTTTAATGTTAATAGAGTATGGTTATTAGAGTAGGTATACCTATATTTGTTTTGTATCGTTTTCTTTTTGTGTTTGAAAATAAATATGTTTATCTCTATAAAAAGGTTTTTTTATTTTGTAATTGTACGTAAAATACATATAAGACCTTGTGGGGCAATAGCAATAACCGCTCATGCTATTACCCTACACATAAGGGCAATAGCGTGATTGCATCTTTATAAAAAAATAATAAATTTTAAGTAGGTTTATTGTAATACATCTGTGCTGTACCTACCATATGAAAAAGAAATAATGAATTAGTATGCTACACAAATTTGATGTTAAAACATCTGATGTGTCCAACACATGACTTTCTTATACGGATAGTACCACAATTACTTTTCCTAAAGAAGTTAAGTTAAATTTTTTGTAAAAATAGTGTTTCAATTTTGAGCGTTTCCAGCAATTTTCAAATAATTTTCGAAAGTCTCTCTTGCACTTATTGCAATACGCATAAATCTGTCCTTGTCCCACTCATAATAACCGAATTTTACGACAAAAATTAATTTTATTTTTTTATGGTGGATACAGACACACACACACACACACAGACAGACATCATGGCGAAAATGGTCAGAATGGATTCAGGGGCCCTCAAAACGTGTAAATCCATCAAAATCTCGAAGTCAAAAAAAATCACGATTACAATACTTCCTTATACTACGTATAAGAAAGTAAAAAGAAGGGAAATCTACGGAATCGAACCATCACTAGGCAGATTCTCTACCCAGTGCGCCACGGCTGCTTGTGCTAGAAGAGGTATGTGTTCTGGATAAGAAGAGTACACGGAATACTTTGCTGTTATTAGCTACTCCTCATATTACAATATGACACAAAAAACACAAATCAACGACCGCCTAACAACCGGTGGTAGTTTCGCCACCACAATGCTGTCGTAGCCGTCGATCTTTTCAAATAATACTGCTACAATTGATTTCCTCAACGGTATAGATTTCTGTAATTTAAACATGTACTTTTTTAACTGTATTTTTGTAACTGAGAGATAAATGGCGCTACTATATGAAAATAATTTAAAAATTTTTGACGGAATTTCAAAAAAAAGTTCAAACAAAATTTGTTCAAAATTTAATTCTAAATCAATGTCTAAGAATAAAAAAATGTCGTAAATTGTTTATTTTTCAAGATATTCCTAAAAAACCTAAAAATGTCTTCAGGTAAGTACCACTTGTGTTGGCGCTAGACGAAAAAGATTTAATGTGGCACCCACAATTTTGTTCAAACTCTTAAATATGAAATTTGAATCAAATCCGTTAACTCGTTTTTGAGTTATCGTGGATACAGACAGACGCACACACACAGACAGACAGACAGACATCATGGCGAAAATGGTCAAAATGGATTCAGGGGCCCTCAAAACGTGTAAATCCATCAAAATCTCGAAGTCGAAAAAAATCACGATTACTATACTTTCTTATTATAAGTATAAGAAAGTAAAAAATAACAAAATGGACCGATAACTTGTTGGTCCAAAACTGCACCCCATACATTAACAGACCATCTGTGCTGGTATATGGAGTATAGTTCTCTACAACCTTAAAATGACAGAATAAAGAATTTTTTATTTCCATGGCAATCTAAATTCAATAAATAGAATAGAATTTCTCATATGGTATAATAGTATATTTTACAACAAGACATGAAAATACCGTTTTTGCCCTCCTAAACTTTAAAGCAAACTTTACAATGGGAGACACAGCAAATGTAACCTGATTTTTACGCTTACTGTGTTGTAAAAGGTCCAACTATGCGGTAAAGTAACAAAAAATATCTGATGTGCCCAACACATGACTTTCTTATACTTACGGATAGTATCACAATAATTACTTTTCCTAAAGAAATTAAGTTAAATTTCTTGTAAAAATTTTGAAGGTTTCCAGCAATTTTCAAATAGTCTCTGTCGCACTTATTGCAATACGCATAAATCTGTCCTTGTCCCACTCATTATAACCGTATTTTACGACAAAAATGTGTTTAATTTTAGATTTTTGAAGTATTATTCACTTAAAAAAATCTCCCGGTATGAAATTATTTATTCATTATTATTATTTTCGGTACCATAGAAACCAGTAAAATAAAAAAAAACTAATGGTCCGTTCCTTCTGGGATTCGAACCCGGGACCTTCCGTTTGGCAGCCATATAATGACACACATGGTCTACCTCGACCATCGAATTCAAATATCAACGCGCGTGTTATATTTTTATTTTGTGGTGAAGGACTTAAATTAAGCATATATCATATAATAAGTATATTTATAATATTACTTTATTTACAAACACAAGTTTAAACGCCACAAAATTAGAGTAGTTATAATTATATTAGAATAGAGGTTCTGAATTATTTGAAGGCTGGACTGAAACTAAATCTAAAACAACATGATTGAAAACATATACTTAAAACAGACAAAAAGATAAAAATGTACAGACAGACATCAACTAAGGGTTGATATTTTCCCAAGGGAACCAATTTCTTAAGTACCACTAGCCACTAGCCAGTTTAGATGACGCCAACTCGCCAAACAGACATCGATGACAAATATATGAGGTATTCAAGTGATGTTATGCAGATCTTGGGACGTTTGGAATCTATACCTACAGTATACAATTCTAAATATCAAGTTACAAAACTATATCTACTAAAATATAATAAGAAAAATAAAACAAGCTTAAAAATAAGAAGAGAATAATTAATATAAACGAGTGTTCGATACAAATACAAAATATACAATAATTTAAAATAAGATAGGTGATAATCAGGAAGGAGAGTAGATATATAACATCTCCCCCCTTAAGATGATTTTTATCAATACAAAACGGTAAAAATCGCACTTCACTAAAATACACAAAAGACCTTAAACACAAACACAAATTTCACAATCTGCTTCGATTGAAGGGTGATGGAATGATGATGTTTCCTTCGTCCAAGTCGTCCAGGTAAATGGACTTTCACCTTAGCGGTTTTATAACACTGATTTTTTCAGTCACACCAGCATCAGCTACCAGGATTTTGTCCATAATGTGTTGACATATTAAATCACTTTTCTTTATCATGTAGGGTTACATATTTCTTGTTTATTACTAGATAAAGCCATATATTTAAAGGATGTAAGGATTATGGAAGGTAGTTCGGTTCTATTATGTTAAGGTATTTAAAACAAATAAAAAATTTGAAATTTGAAATTAATTTGAAATATTTCTCACTTCTAACTATTTTTTTTTAATAACATTAAAACGTTGTTATAATTAAAACTTACAAGTAAAACCCTATCATTTAAAAATTATAGAAAATTTGAAGTTCTCTCATCAAGTTTAAGGGATTTATAATTTAGGAGTGAAGTACATGATTTTATGAAAAACTTTAAGTTTAATTATTAAATGTATATTACTATTAACAAAGTGAATGTTTCCAGAATATCAAAATAATCGATTAATACATCAAAATAATAGAATTATTAAATGTTTATTGTTCGTTTACTTTTAATTTATGTAATATTTCGTTAAATATCTATTATAGCGGAATAGCGGTAAATTTCAGAAAATATTTTGTAAATAAATGAAAGCAATTGCATTAGTTTTCGTCCTCCGATTGTTCTGATTCTATATCTAAATTCTGTCGTTCAATAAATGGTCTAATTTTATCTTTATTTACAATCGAATGTCTGTTATTTTTAAGTTTGATCGTGACATTGGTATCATTATGCACAAAAATTATTTCAAATGGTCCAGTATATTTTTCATTTGGAAAACTTCGAATATCAGAAGTTTTCTTGAGCCAGATTTTGTCACCTACTTTGTAATTATAATTTTTTCCAATGTGATTGTCGTATCTTTCTTTGGATTTTTCTTTAGATTGTATAATTCTACTTTTTGCTTTTTCAGATATATAATCGATTTTTGTTCGTAAGTCTTGTACATATGTGTCTACAAATTTTTCTTTTGAGGAATTAGAAATAAATGGTTTAGCAAAAGTATGTCCGAATAAAAGTTCTTGAGGTGAATAACCAGTTGATTTATGTACACTAGAATTATATGAAATAATAGTTAAGGGTATAATATCAGTCCAAGATGACTTGTTTTCTTTACTTATATAACAATTTAAATTGTCTTTCAAAGTTGCATGGAATCTTTCAAGAGCTCCATTTGACTGTGGGTGTGCTGCAGCACTGAATGAATGATCTATTTGACATAATGTTTCTAACTCTTCTAATGTTTTGTTAATAAATTCTAAACCTTGATCCGAATGAATTCTTTTAGGAAAACCGAAATGTGAATAAAAGAATAATAACTTATTCGCAACTTCTCTAGAAGTTTTGTTTTGTAGTAAGTACGCTTGGGTGTATTTAGAAAATTCGTCTTGGATTGTGAGGCAATATTGTTTATTTATTTCGATTAGATCTATGTTTAATCTTTCAAAGGGTTTATTAGGTGTTTCCGTAATTGTCATTGGTAATTTAAAATTTCGTCTTTGAGTTTTATTTTGTTGACATATTACACAAGAGTTTATAAAATTTTCAATGTCTTTATACATATTAGGCCATTTATAAAAATTACATATTTTGTTCACGGTTTCGTTAATACCTTTGTGTCCATATAAAATATTTTCATGAAATTCCTTTATTATATCTTGTCTTTGTCTAATATCAGGTTCTTTGATTATATTTTTACATAGTACAAATTTTACGTCAATGTCTTTAAATAAATATGTAATCATTTTCATAATATCTGTAATATTTTCAGGAATGTTTTCGTCAGGTGATTCTAAATAAATAGTATACACAGAAGTTAAATGAGGGAGTAGATCTTCAAGACTTTTAAAAATTTTAAAAATAGAGATGTTGTCTAACTTAAATGGAAATGAAAAAATGTAATAGTTGCGATTTCGAATAGATTTTGATTTGTAGATTAAGGGTTGTTCTTCATTGTTTTGAATTTGAAGTTTTAAATCGTTAACGTTGATGATGTCATCTAATAATTCTGGTGTAAATTGGACAGTTAGATCTAAATCGTTAGTAATAAAGCAAATTATATTTTTATGAGATTTTTCCCATAAATTTTCGTTGGTACAAGTTATCTGATTATGATTGATTTTTATAGTTTGTTTTTGTTCAATAAAATTTTTAAAATTTTCGTTGTTATTTATATCTTGATTAAGAATTTCGTTGGCTATATTTAAATGATTGACTTTAATTCTGGAAAGGGCGTCAGCGTTTGCATTAATTTTTCCTGGCTTATAAATTATCTCGTAATTATATTCCTCCAATTTTAATCTCCATCTAGCCAGTCTACTACCTGGATCTTTTATGGAAAATAACCACGTAAGAGGTCTGTGATCAGTTATTAGTTTGAATTTTCTGCCGAACAGGTAAGGTCTAAAATGTTTCACGGCCCATACGATCGCTAGTAATTCTCTTTCGATAACAGAATACCTGGTTTCAGCACCGTTTAACGTTCTTGAGGCATACGCTATAGGTAAATCGTTATTTATCTGACCTTGAGACAATATCGCACCAATAGCATAGCCAGAAGCGTCAGTAGTTAAAACAAAATCTTCGTCAAAATTTGGGTATTGAAGTATGGGAGCGGAGGTTAATAAATTTTTACAACTCTGGAATGCTTCTTCGCAGTATTTATCGAAACAAAACACTATATCTTTCTTCAATAAGTTTGTTAATGGTTTTACGATTTTAGAATAATTTGGAATGAAACGTCTGTAGTAACCAGTTAATCCCAAAAATGCTTTAATTTCTTTCGTGTTCGTTGGTTTCGGATATTTCATAACGGAATCAATTTTTTGAGGGTTAGGTTTTACGCCATGATCAGTAATAACATGACCAAGATATGCGACTTCTTTATGAAGGAACTCACACTTATCTGGTTGAATTTTTAAATTAAATTTTCTTAACCTTTGAAAAATTTCTTTAAGGCGGGAAATATGTTCGTTTAAATTTGAGGAATAAATGATGATATCATCCATATATACTAGACATATTTCGTTCTGTAGACCGACTAAAATATTATCCATACATCTTTGAAATGTACTGGGAGCATTGCAGAGTCCGAAAGGCATTCTTTTATATTCATAATGACCATTTTCTACGTTGAAGGCGGTTTTGGGTGTGTCTTTTTCATTCATTTCGATTTGATGGAAACCGGAAGCGAGATCTAATGTGCTAAAATATTGACACTTACCAAGTTGGTCAAGAAGATCTGAAATATTACGCAAGGGATATTTATCATTAGTGGTAATTTCATTTAGCTTTCGATAGTCAATGACAACTCGCCATTTTTCTTTACCTGAAGCGTCTACTTTCTTAGGTACGACCCATACAGGAGAAGACCACGGGCTATTACTTGGTTGGATTATGTCTTGTTCTAACATTTTGTGAATTTGAGTTTTAACTTCGTTCTTGTGTATGTGTGGATATCTATACGATTTTGTATAGATTGGTTTATGATTTTGTGTATCGATTGAGTGTTTTATATGATTAGTAAATGTCAGTGGTTCGTTTTCTAATAAAAATACATCCGAAAAATTAGAACATAAATTAGAAATTAATTCGTGTTCTTCAGAGTTTAAATGAGATAGCCTTAGTTGCTCTTGAATTTTATTCTTGCGATTAGAGTTATCGGTGGTATTAAAATTGAATATTTGTTCTGACTGATTTTCATTATATTCCTCTAATAATATATCAGGTAAATCAATTTGTAAATCAGCTTCAGACGTATTCAAAATTGTTGTTTTAAATCGATTATCTGTATCTAATCGAATAAGAGCATTTGGTAAAATTAAATTTTCTGTTAGATGTTGTTTAGGACAAATAGCAATATTAGAATTTATTTTATTTATAGCGCTACAAGTTATTATCATGTTTGTTCGAGCTGGTATGGTAATATTCTTTTTGATGCATTGATTTGTACTGATAGAATGGTTTTCATTGCTTAAATTTAGGTGTAGAGGATAAATTTTATTTTGTAAAGTTACTTGTTTTAATTCGTAATTAATAATTGCATTGTTTTTTATCAAAAAATCATTACCTAGGATTCCGTTGAAAATTGTATTTATGTTTATAATATGAAATTCATGAGATAGATTTTTATCTAAATTTATAAAACAAGTGCCATCGGACTGAAGAATATTATGCGTTGCAGAAATGCCAGTAATTTGTATACTATTACTCGTATTAATGATTTTATTTTGAGTGATCGACCCTGATTTTACAATAGATAATCCTGCTCCGGAATCAATAAGAAAATTGTAATTTTTATTATTTATAGGAAATGTGAGATAAAATAAGCCGTTCGTTGAAATATTGAAATTAAATATTGGCATAATACCGTACTTATTTTGAGGTAGTTCAGTTTCAGTTTCAATATTATCTGTTTGAATTAGGTTTTGGTTGGGTATCCAAGTAGGTCGGTGATTTATAGAAGTGGAAGGTTGTTGATTATTTCCAGAATAATATACAGGATTTTGATTTGTTGAACCATAGGGTTGAAAGTTTTGATTATTAAATTGTCTTTTTCAGCAGTCTTGTATTTTATGTCCTGGTTTTTTACAATAGTTGCAAGAATTAATATTATTTGAAAAATTTCGAGGGTTATTTCTAAAAAGAGTTGATGCATTACTTTGGTTCGAACGATTTTGACTAGAGTTTGGAGTGGAAATTCTTTTTCTATCATTTAAAAATTGCTCAATTTGTTCTTCTTCTTCGATTATTGACATAACTTCTGTTTCGTTTTGAGGGTTTCTAGCCCGAACAAGTCGACCTAGTGAATCGGGGATTCCAGTTATAAATATTTTTATTGACATTTCGTCGATCATTTTTATTCGTTCGGTTTTTTGAAAATGACTTAAATTTTCGTCATGCATTATAGAATTGGTAATTCTATTTTTCATAGAAATTACCCGAGAATAAAACTGTTTCGAAGTTTCACTATGATGTTGTGACATTCGTTGAAGATCACAAATTAGGTTTGCGGTGCTTTTATGTTCTCCGAAATTTGTCGCAAGTAAAGTTTTTATGTCATCCCACGAATTAACATACCTGGAATTTATTAAATCTGCCGCTTTGCCTTTTAGTTGAGTTTTCAGGTAAACCAACAATAAATTTATTTGATTTTCTAACGCTGACTCAAAAACAGTCGTACACGCCTGAATGTAATTGTTCAATGACAGACTGGAACCATCGTACGTAGGGATGAGTTTCATTAGAGTATTTAAAGGTACTTCATTCATAAAAATATATCCATCGTCATGAATATTTTCTTCAGCCATTTTAATTTAATTGAGTTAGATTTGGATTATTTCTAATTTTTTTTTTATATAATTAGATATTGATTAGGATTATGTGGATTGGTTAGCAATAAAATATATGGCAATATACGATAAACAACAAGAAAATATGAATTTTACACTAACCTTTATTGATAATTGTCGATTTTCAATGGGCTGCAACGAATTTTCGTTCAGGAAAGGTGCCGCTGAACAAAATTCTTAAACACACTGATGAATCGATGATGGAATATGGAATATTCTTCAACGCAGGAAATTTCGTCCAGGAAAGGTGCCGCTGTACGAAAATCTTTGAAACGTTGATAAATTGTTAATTAAATGTTCTTCAAACGAGTAATTTCGTCTAGGAAAGATACCACTGGTAGATACGAACGTTTGCTCGGAGTTTCGGAAATCGGAGAGTTCTTTTTACACACAAAGTATTAAAATACACACGTAAATCACGATGTTCACGCTGTGTATCCCATCCTCGTCGCCAAAATTAAATGTTATATTTTTATTTTGTGGTGAAGGACTTAAATTAAGCATATATCATATAATAAGTATATTTATAATATTACTTTATTTACAAACACAAGTTTAAACGCCACAAAATTAGAGTAGTTATAATTATATTAGAATAGAGGTTCTGAATTATTTGAAGGCTGGACTGAAACTAAATCTAAAACAACATGATTGAAAACATATACTTAAAACAGACAAAAAGATAAAAATGTACAGACAGACATCAACTAAGGGTTGATATTTTCCCAAGGGAACCAATTTCTTAAGTACCACTAGCCACTAGCCAGTTTAGATGACGCCAACTCGCCAAACAGACATCGATGACAAATATATGAGGTATTCAAGTGATGTTATGCAGATCTTGGGACGTTTGGAATCTATACCTACAGTATACAATTCTAAATATCAAGTTACAAAACTATATCTACTAAAATATAATAAGAAAAATAAAACAAGCTTAAAAATAAGAAGAGAATAATTAATATAAACGAGTGTTCGATACAAATACAAAATATACAATAATTTAAAATAAGATAGGTGATAATCAGGAAGGAGAGTAGATATATAACACGCGCTATGAGAAATATAAAGTGTTTTAAGAATATCTAGTTTTTTTGAAATTTTTTTGACGGAATTTCAAAAAAAAGTTCAAACAAAATTTGTTCAAAATTCAATTCTAAATCAATGTTAAAGAATAAAAAAATCTCATAAATTGTTTATTTTTCAAGATATTCCTAAAAAACCTAAAAATGTCTTCAGGTAACTGTTTTGGTGCTAGATGGAAAACATTGAATGTGGCACCCACAATTCAGTTCAAACTCTTAAATATGAAATTTGAATCAAATCCGATAAGTCGTTTTTGAGTTATGGTGGATACAGACAGACAGACAGACAGACATCATGGCGAAAATGGTCAGAATGGATTCAGAGGCTCTCAAAACGTGTAAATCCATCAAAATCTCGAAGTCGAAAAAAATCACGATTACAATACTTTCTTATACTACGTATAAGAAAGTAAAAAGATTTTAAAAAACATAGTGCTATTACCCCACTTTCCCCTATAGTAATCGTGATTTTTTTCGACTTCGAGATTTTGATGGATTTACACGTTTTGAGGGCCCCTGAATCCATTTTGACCATTTTTGCCATGATGTCTGTCTGTCTGTGCGTCTGTGCGTCTGTGTGGCTGTGTGTCTGTGTGTCTGTGTGTCTGTCTGTATCCACGATAACTCAAAAACGACTTACCGGATTTGATTCAAATTTCATATTTAAGAGTTTGAACAAAATTGTGGGTGCCACATTAAATCTTTTTCATCTAGCACAAACACAAGTGGTACTTACCTGAAAACATTTTAAGGTTTTTTAGGAATATCTTGAAAAATAAACAATTTACGAGATTTTTTTATTCTTTAACATTGATTTAGAATTAAATTTTGAACAAATTTTGTTTGAAACTTTTCTTGAAATTCCGTCAAAATTTTTTATTTATATAGTGGCGCCATCTATCTCTGATTTACAAAGTACATGTTGTTTACATACAGAACACTATACCGTTGAGGAAATCGATTGTAGCATTACTATTTGAAAAGATCGACGGCTACAACGGCTACGGTTTTATGTTTTGGATATCATGGCAACTCGATTAAAATTTTTTCTAATATACCACAATAAAGTCGTGAAATTGTATTATGCATGCAAATCTACATTAAAGATATCGACGCCAAATTTTTTGTGAATGCTCTTTCAATTTTTAGACGTGTCGACAAAGTAAGTGTTTTATTTTGCGCCGTTTTTTAATAATTATAAATTATTTACATATTTATATAGTGTTGCCATCTATCTCTGAGTGGCTGTTGTTTACATTACAGAAATCTATTTGTTTTTATACTAAAGATTCTATTTGCATTAAACACACGAAGAGCTCGAATAAAGTTATAAAAATTTAAAAAGTGAAAACCAATTAATCCAATCCTGGTGAGAGTGGCTATATCGCCAAACACCCAAAACTTGACATTGCTTTGCAATCCAAGTACGAAGAAGAAGAAGAGATTGTTAGTCAAACAGCTGTCAAAGGCAAAAGATCGAAATATTTTGATGAGAAGGATTATTGTGCACTGCACAGTTTGTTTGAGTGAAACGTTGACCAAAACGGAGAAGTATTTTATAAATCTTTAAAGTTTAGCTACAGCAAATTCAAAGATATCAAGCATTTTTCGCACTGTGGAATTTTCATAAGTATTCTGTTATTTATTTGTCCTAAAATCTGGCAGTAATGAGTGGGACAAGGACAGATTTATGCGTATTGCAATAAGTGCGACAGAGACTATTTGAAAATTGCTGGAAACCCTCAAAATTTTTACAAGAAATTTAACTTAATTTCTTTAGGAAAAGTAATTATTGTGATACTATCCGTAAGTATAAGAAAGTCATGTGTTGGGCACATCAGATATTTTATTTGGTGTTTCATGTAGCGGACAGTTAGAAGACTGTTCAAAGCGTTAACAGGAACGGATAGAACTCAGGATAGAAGTAGGTATTCATACTTTTCAAAGTTGTAAGTACTTATAGTGTTTTATTCACGGATATGTATTACTGGATAAACACAAGACCCGACCTGCGCGTGAAAATTTGCTACCTTTACGAAGCAAAATTATGACATTAGACGGTACCTACATCACACAGGAGTAGCTAATAACAGCAAAGTATTCCGTGTACTCTTCTTATCCAGAACAAATACCACTTCTAGCACAAGCCGCCGTGGCGCAGTGGGTAGAGAATCTGCCTAGTAATCCGCACGGTGCTGGTTCGATTCCGTAGATTTCCCTTCTTTTTACTTTCTTATACGTAGTATAAGGAAGTATTGTAATCGTGATTTTTTTCGACTTCGAGATTTTGATGGATTTGCACGTTTTGAGGGCCCCTGAATCCATTTTGACCATTTTCGCTGTGATGTCTGTCTGTCTGTGTGTCTGTGTGTCTGTCTGTATCCACCATAACTCAAAAACGAGTTATCGGATTTGATTCAAATTTCATATTTAAGAGTTTGAACAAAATTGTGGGTGCCACATTCAATGTTTTTCATCTAGCACCAAAACAAGTGACAGTTACCTGATGACATTTTTAGGTTTTTTAAGAATATCTTGAAAAATAAACAATTTATGAGATTTTTTTATTCTTTAACATTGATTTAGAATTGAATTTTGAACAAATTTTGTTTGAACTTTTTTTTGAAATTCAGTCAAAAAAATTTCAAAAAACTAGATATTCTTAAAACACTTTATATTTCTCATAGCGCTCGTTGATAGTTGAATCCGATGGTCGAGGTAGACCATGTGTTTCATTATATGGCTGCCAAACAGAGGGTCCCGGGTTCGAATCCCAGAAGGACCGGTCCATTAGTATTTTTTTTATTTTACTGGTTTCTATGGTACCGAAAACAATAATAATGAATAAATAAATGTAATTTCATAACGGGAGATTTTTTTAAGTGAGTAATAGGTCAAAAATCTAAAATAAAACACATTTTTGTCCTAAAATTCGGTTATAATGAAGGAATACAAGGAAAGATTTATGCGTATTGCAATAAGTGCGACAGAGACTATTTGAAAATTGCTGGAAACCTTCAAAATTTTTACAAGAAATTTAACTTAATTTCTTTAGGAAAAGTAATTATTGTGATACTATCCGTAAGTATAAGAAAGTCATGTGTTGGGCACATCAGATATTTTATTTTTATTTTAATTAAATGCATTATTTATTCGGAGCGATTATAAGTCACGGACCAGGTTAGGTTGTTTTGTATAGGTTTTTTTTTTCCTTTAAATAATAGCATAAATCGGTACCATAAGATGATGCCGGAATAACCCTTGCCCTTGCACGTGACCTTGAATTTGATGGAATACTTTGCTGCGATTAGCCTCTCGTCATCACACACTTACCCTGGAACATGCGCACATAGTAACTATAGACTCACAGTATAAACATATTATACCAATATTACCATGGTAGAATAAGGATTTTGCTAAAACTAGGCTAAAACCCAACAGTTTAGTTACCAGTCACATGTATAAATCCGTGTTACTAGTTGACAAAAAGTTTGTCCAGCCAAAATGAGAATTAGAACACCGAACGCTATAAAATCTGCCTGACGACGGTACCGGATGGTGTCCATAAAATTTGCCGGAGATACCACGAGGAACCATAGATATCTTACTCTTTCTAAATAGATAACTAAAGCATATGGGCTGCGCGATGAAAAAGTGCGACAAATTGAAGATTTCAATAAGGTCGAAAATCGTGTATCCGGGGGTATTTGTACTTGCGCATTTGCTTTAGCTTTCCAATTAGAAAGAGTAAGATGTATGTGCAAAAGACATGGCTTACAGAGGGTAAACATAAAAAAGCAAATTCCCTAAAATTGGTCTGGCAACCAACATTACAGCACGGTATTTCAATGTGATTCGGACCTATTCCAATATTTTGTTTGAATTCACGGGCGCAATATTTACTTGTGCGCAAGTCTAAATACCCCCCTGCGCAGTTTCAATTCGGCTCATTCATGGTTTTATGCAATGGCTATCTATTTAGAAAGAGTAAGATATCTGTGCGAGGAACCTAACCTAACAATTTTTATATTAAAGCGTCGAAAAAACCCGGGTTTGTAATAGTTTTTGTTACTTTATCTATTTTAGTATTTAATATTATTTATTTTTATATAGATAAGTTTATTATTTTAGTAATTCAATGTAAAATATCTGATGTGCCCAACACATGACTTTCTTATACATTGCCATGATACAGTTTTAATATTTGGAAAATACTGAAGGGGAAGCCAATAATCATATGCAGTCGACATTCAATACGTTATTAATATAAAATCACATTTATTTATTTATTACTTACTGTCCCCCGCGGGCTTCGCCCCACGATAGTTTTCTATTTTGCGCCGTTTTTTTTTCAATAATATTTAATTGTATTACAATATATCAATATACCAGGTGCCCGTTTTCAAATCTGAACACAAGGATTTATTATTGTGGTGAATTCTTGCTCGCCAATTCGGCCTAGAGAAAATATTTTTTTATCTGTGGAATGAGAAACTTATTGCACGTCAAATGATATCAAAAACTACATTATTTTCATCGCTTTTTATTGAAAAATATTAATTTAAAATTTTTTAAAATATAAAAACGTAGCCGTCGATCTTTTCAAATAATATTGCTACAATCGATTTCCTCAACGGTATAGATTTCTGTAATGTAAATAATACACTTTTGTAAATCAGAGATAGATGGCGCCACTACAGAAATAAATTTTTTTGGCGGAATTACAAAAAAAGTTTCAAACAAAATTTGTTCAAAATTTAATTCTAAATCAATGTTAAAGAATAAAGAAATCTCGTAAATTGTTTATTTTTGAAGATATTCCTAAAAAACCTAAAAATGTCTTCAGGTAAGTACCACTTGTGTTGGGGCTAGATGAAAAACATTTAATGTGGCACCCACAATTTTGTTCAAACTCTTAAATATGAAATTTGAATCAAATCCGATAACTCGTTTTTGAGTTATCGTGGATACAGACAGACACACAGACAGACATCATGGCCAAAATGGTCAAAATGGATTCAGGGGCCCTCAAAACGTGTAAATCCATCAAAATCTCGAAGTCGAAAAAAATCACGATTACTATACTTTCTTATTATATAAGAAAGTAAAAATATCTGATGTGCCCAACACATGACTTTCTTATACGGATAGTATCACAGTAATTACTTTTCCTAAAGAAATTAAGTTAAATTTCTTGTAAAAATTTTGAGGGTGGTTTCCAGCAATTTTCAAATAGTCTCTGTCGCACTTATTGCAATACGCATAAATCTGTCCTTGTCCCACTCATTACTACCAGATTTTAGGACAAATAAATAACAGAATACTTATCAAAATTCCACAGTGCGAAAAATGCTTGATATCTTTGAATTTGCTGTAGCTAAACTTTGAAGATTTATAAAATACTTCGCAGTTTTGGTCAACGTTTCACTCAAACAAACTGTACAGTGCACAATAATCCTTCTCATCAAAATATTTCGATCTTTTGCCTTTGACAGTTGTTTGACTAACAATCTCTTCTTCTTCTTCGTACTTGGATTGCAAAGCAATGTCAAGTTTTTGGTGTTTGGCGATATAGCCACTCTCACCAGGATTGGATTAATTGGTTTTCACTTTTTAAATTTTTATAACTTTATTCGAGCTTTTCGTGTGTTTAATGCAAATAGAATCTTTAGTATAAAAACAAATAGATTTCTGTAATGTAAACAACAGCCACTCAGAGATAGATGGCAACACTATATAAATATGTAAATAATTTATAATTATTAAAAAACGGCGCAAAATAAAACACTTTTGTTACTTTGTCGACACGTCTAAAAATTGAAAGAGTATTCACAAAAAATTTGGCGTCGATATCTTTAATGTAGATTTGCATGCATAATACAATTTCACGACTTTATTGTATATATTAGAAAAAATTTTAATCGAGTTGCCATGATATCTAAAACAAAACCGTAGCCGTTGTAGCCGTCGATCTTTTCAAATAGTAATGCTACAATCGATTTCCTCAACGGTATAGATTTCTGTATGTAAACAACATGTACTTTGTAAATCGTAGATAGATGGCGCCACTATATAAATAAAATTTTTTGACGGAATTTCAAAAAAAGTTTCAAACAAAATTTGTTCAAAATTTAATTCTAAATCAATGTTAAAGAATAAAAAAATGTCGTAAATTGTTTATTTTTCAAGATATTCCTAAAAAACCTAAAAATGTCTTCAGGTAAGTACCACTTGTGTTGGTGCTAGATGAAAAAGATTTAATGTGGCACCCAAAATTTTGTTCAAACTCTTAAATATGAAATTTGAATCAAATCCGTTAAGTCGTTTTTGAGTTATCGTGGATACAGACAGACAGACACACAGACACACAGACAGACATCATGGCGAAAATGGTCAAAATGGATTCAGGGGCCCTCAAAACGTGTAAATCCATCAAAATCTCGAAGTCGAAAAAAATCACGATTACAATACTTCCTTATACTACGTATAAGAAAGTAAAAAACATTTTTTCTACTCTTATACAGCGTGATCAGGAATCACTGAATCTGTTGGTATTAAAACAATTGCGAAATTAGGAATTTTTTTTGTGGTATGATTTGCAAACCTGATTGTCACAGTTGAAAATGTCAGTTTACAAAATCTAAGGTTATATTATGGTGAAGTATTCTTACGAGAGGCTAATCGCAGCAAAGTATTCCGTCAAATTCAAGGTCACGTGCAAGGGCAAGGGTTATTCCGGCATCATCTTATGGTACCGATTTATGCTATTATTTAAAGGAAAAAAAAACCTATACAAAACAACCTAACCTGGTCCGTGACTTATAATCGCTCCGAATAAATAAAGCATTTAATTAAAATAAAAAAAAGAGAAATTTACGGCTTCGAACCAGCACCGTGTGGATTACCAGGCAGATTCTCTACCCACTGCGCCACGGCGGCTTGTGCTAAAAGTGGTATTTGTTCTGGATAAGAAGAGTACGCGGAATACTTTGCTGTTATTAGCTACTCCTGTATTCTTATGTTGAGATTGTCAAGATTGTCAAAAGTTGACAGTAAGATGTGCGCGCCAACGCCCTTGCGGTAGTTTAGGTCAATAGTACCAATCCCACTAGTTCTTTTTTCAATACCAACAGATTCAGTCATTCTTGATCACGCTGTATATGAAAATAGCCATTTTTCCATGACATACTCTACATGAAACTTCAATATTTTGTCTACTGCGAAAATAGTCTCTAAAGTGAAAATATCAAAATTTCAAATTTATGGTTTTCTTCGTGATTTTTTTAATGAAAACACTATATGCACTAAATTTACATAAATTTTCAATATCAATTCATTCACTTTTCATGACATATTTTATATATAAAGCTTAAAATAGTTAAAATAAAAACTAAAATATAATTTTGACGTTTCACTTGAAAACTGTCACCTTAAATAATTTAAAAAAATTTTGTAGTTTCTAATCCAATTTATAAATTACAGAATCGTAGAAAAAATAGTATTTACTACTCGACATGAAATACGTTTTTTTTTCGTTCGTGAGATTGCCTCACTCGCTGCTACACAGCTCGTGTACAATTCTCACCTTATGAAAAAAAAACGGTATTTTCATGTCTTGTTGTAAAATATACTATTATCGTAGTCTTGCTCATGCTTTCAACTTTTTGAACAGTCCCGCTCAAATCGAGTATACTAGTGCGCAATCTCCAAGGTATAGATGCGCAGTTTCAATTTGCTTCAACTTTCGTTAATGGGAATGCTTATCCAGTAATACATATCCGTGGTTTTATTATATAGTTCGAAGTTGTTCTATTTATTATTGGTTTTTTTTTAAGTAAGAAACAATGGTTGTAAAAAAGAAGTCCTACAAGCAAAAAAAGCAAGCAATGAAAAAGTATATCTTCTTAAGTAAACGCCAAGATAAACAATACAGAGAAAAGGAAAATGAAGTTAATAAAATTAATAAAAAACGAAAAAGAGAGGAAGAGGAGGAGTATAGAGATGAAGAAAAAATGTATGATAAAAAGCAAAAGCAAAAGCTGCGTGAAAGTGAAGAATATAAAGAAAAAGAAAGGATTCAAAATAAAGAAAATATGAACCTATTGCGACAACATGAAGAATACAAAGAAAAAGAAAGAGCTAGTGATAAAGTGAAAAAGCAAATGTTGCGTGAAAATGAAGAATATAAAGAAAAAGAAAGGATTCAAAATAAAGAAAATATGAACCTATTGCGACAACATGAAGAATACAAACAAAAAGAAAGAGAAAGTGAAAAAGTGAAAAAGCAAATATTGCGTGAAAATGAAGAATATAAAGAAAAAGAAAGGATTCAAAATAAAGAAAATATGAATCTATTGCGACAACATGAAGAATACAAAGAAAAAGAAAGAGCTAGTGATAAAGTGAAAAAGCAAATGTTGCGTGAAAATGAAGAATACAAAGAAAAAGAAAGGATTCAAAATAAAGAAAATATGAATCTATTGCGACAATATGAAGAATACAAAGAAAAAGAAAGAGCTAGTGATAAAGTGAAGAAGCAAATGTTGCGTGAAAATGAAGAGTATCGAGAAAAGGAGAAAAATATGGAAAATGTTAACAAGAAAAATAAACGAAATATTGATTTTTTTCGATATAGGCAAAATTTGTATAATAATTTGTTAAGAAATAGTTGCAATAAATCGAAATTGCAGTTGGAATTTATTAAATGTCGAGCTACAATGCCCGATAATATATGTTGTTGTTGTGAAGGATTGTTTTTTGCGCATTCTGTTGTTAACTATAATGCCGAAAGAATTTGTGACAAATATACAATGGAGTTTAATAGCAACATTTGTAATTTTAATTCAAACTTCATATGTAGAACTTGCAACACTTACGCTGTCAAAGGTGTAGTACCAAAATTAGCAACCAGTAATGGTCTCAATTTTGTTGATATTCCTGATTGCTTGAAGATAATGTCTCCACTTGAGGAAAGGATGGTAGCACCTTATATAAATTTTATGCAAATTCGTCCTTTGAAATCCTTTTTCGTTAATCCTCAACTGGGTATGATAGGAAGTGTCGTGAATATACCAATTGAGGTGAATGATATGCTACCAGGGCTTCCACGTTCTTTTGATAACATGGCTACGATTCAGTTAAAATTAAAAAGACATATGCTTCATTCAACGGACTATATGTTTGAAACAATTCGTCCTGCTGTGGTGTGTGAAGCTCTAAGATATTTAATTGAAACACCACTCTACAAGAAGTATGACATTCAAATAGATGTTAAATATTTACATCAGTATGAGAGGCACTACGATGAAAAGATAGATTTCATTGTTGAAAAATCTGATGAAAACGATGAAAATTTAAATTGTTTAATTGGTAATGTGTCAAATAATGAATCTGAAAGTGAAAAGTCGGATTCGGAATTTGAACAAATTGAAATTGAAGAAGACGATGAAATAAATGAAGAAGTGATGGTTGTTAATAGAAATGATGAAACCGTGCAAAATGTTAAAATAATTGCACCTGGCCAAGGTAAAATGCCAGTACCATGGCATAAACTCGAGGATATTGATGAATTGTGTTTTCCGAAAATATTTGCTGGTCATCAATTATCAATTCCAAATAATGTTACGTACACTGACAGAATTAAATCGGAAGTGAGGCGACATGATCGTAGGTCTTGTAATCCCAATAGGATTTTATTTATGGCAAAGAAAAAATTGGAACAAGCTTGTATAGCAAGTATAAATATATGTTTGCGCAAAACTAAGAAAACAAGTGATGTTTGTGTAGAAAATGTTTTGAAACCAGCTTTTGTGGATAATCTAGTTAAACTGGATGTTGGTTATAAAATACTGAAACAAATTCGATCTTCACCGTCTTATTGGGAGTGTCGAAAAAAGGATCTGATGGCTACGATTAGGCAACTTGGCAAACCAACTATATTTTTGACACTTTCTGCAGGTGAAAAAATATGGCCTGAGCAAAATTAAATTATGATAGGAATCTAACCATTGAAGAAGCATATTTATTAGAAGATTTCGAAAAGTCTGAATTGATCCGATTAGATCCTGTAACTTGTGCTCGATATTTTGATTATAAATGTAATAAATTAATGATGTTATTAAAACAGAAAAAAAATAGCATATTTGATGAATATGAAGTTGAAGATAGCTATGAAAGAGTGGAGTTTCAGATGAGGGGTTCACCACATAAACATATTTTTTTGTGGATAAAAAATGCACCAACATACGATCACACACGTAGTACTGATATTAATGAATGTATTTCATTTATTGATAGATTTATTACATGTGAGTATGATGAAAATGATCCGTATATGGCAGTACAACGTCACAGACATACACATACATGCAATAAAGGTAAACGGAATAAACTTAAATGTCGGTTTAATTTTCCAATTCCTGTGATGCCCAGAACTATGATTTTGGAACCTTTAAGTAAGTAGCAACCAAGATATCGAATTAAATAAAGAAAATTTGTCTAGCATCAGAAAACTTATGACTCACTTTTACATAAAACAACAATTAGTGAACTTTGAGGATACACTTTTAAAATTAAATCTATCTGAAGACCAGTATATACTTGCAATACGAAGTTCTCTTAAAAGAAGTCAAGTGTTTTTAAAGAGAAACAGTTTGGAAGTCGGTATTAATTGTTATAATAAAGATATACTGCATTTATTCGAATCTAATATAGATATTCAATTTGTTTTAGAAGAATATGGAGTTGCCTCTTATATTATCAATTATGTTGGTAAAGTAGATGCTGGATTGTCAAAACTATTGAGAGATGCCGCATCCGATGCAAGCAATGGAAATGTAAGCATTAAAGACAAATTTAGGAAAATCACAAACGTATTTCTAAACAGTAATTTAATGTCGGCCCAAGAAGGTGCGTATCATGTGCTATCTCTACCACTATCAAAGAGTAGTAGACAAACAATATTTATAAATACTAGTCCGATGAATGAGCGTGCACATATGTTAAAGTCGAATAAAGAATTACGAAAATTAGAAATGGATTCGACAGAAATTTTTATGGCTGACCAAATGCAGAAGTATAGCAAAAGACCTGACTCACTGGAAAATATTTGTTTGGCTGATTATATTTCAACAATTTCCAAAGTTAAGAGAATTACCGAAGAAAAAGACAATGAAGATCACATTGAATACCGAACCAGGCAGAAAAATATTGTAATAAGGTACAGACGTTATAAACTTGATCAAGATTCTGATAACTATTATCGAGAGCAACTTTTATTATTTGTGCCTTGGAGAAATGAACTGAATGAAATTGAGAGTGTTAATCATGAATTAAAATATAATGAAAATGTTGAAATTATTGTTGAAAATAGACAAAAATATTCGATTATTGGAGATGAAGCACTCGAAAATGCATTAGAAACTGCTCAACATGAAGTCAGTGATATAGAGGAAGAAGAAAGGAATGATTTCATTGCTGATAAATTGAGTGAAGATTATCACATTGATATTTTGGAACAAGAAGGAAAGGAAATTAGTAAAACTACAAAAATGAACCGTTATACATGTCCACAGCGAATTTCCAAAATAGATATATTAACTCTAATGGAAAAATTAAATACTTTGCAGCGTGAATTTGTAATGCATGTGCTGCATTGCTTCAAAACGAAACAAGTTCCAATGAAAATATTTCTTAGTGGTTCAGCTGGACTAGGTAAAAGCACAGTAATAAGCTGTCTGTATCAATTAATTACCCATTATTTCGATGATATACCAGGTGCAGAAAAAGATAAAATGTTTGTTTTATTATGCGCTCCGTCTGGCAAAACAGCATTTATAATAAATGGAGTTACCCTACATACTGCAGTTTCTCAATTTGGTGGACAAATGCCCGATCTATCTTCTGATATAGCAAACACAATCCGTAATAAATTGTTTCATTTAAAACTACTTGTTATAGATGAGGTCTCTATGGTTGGTAGTACTGTATTTAATTGTGTGGATACAAGATTACGACAAATTATGGGTATTAATCAACCATTTGGTGGGGTATCGGTGATTGTTGTAGGTGACTTGAATCAACTACCACCTGTTATGGACTTTACAAGATTTCAAAGAATATGGAAATGCATCAATTATTTGATACAAATCCACTGTGGAATGATTTTAGATTTTATGAATTATTGGAAATAATGAGGCAAAAAGATGAAAAACTATTTGTACAGACTTTAAACAATTTAGCTATTGGAGAAATGACTGAGGAAGACGTAAATCTTATTAGATCTAGAAAAGTTGCTGAATCTGAAGTTCCTGATAGCGCAATTAGATTGTTTGCAGAAAATGTTAACGTCAATGGTATAATGATCTTAAAATTGAAGATCATCCTGGAACCGAATATATATCTGAAGCAAAAGATATTATTCTGGGAAAGGTGACGGATGCATGCAAACAAAAAGTGTTGCAGTCTTTGAAAACTAAAAGTGCATTAGAAGTGAACGGTTTGCCGTACATCATCAGATTAAAAATTGGTATAAAATATATGGTAACAAATAATATTGATGTTGAGGATGGTCTGGTTAATGGTGCCTGTGGTACTTTGAAGTTTATATCGTTTGAACCAAATTCGGTTACCCCAAATAAACTATGGATAGATTTCTCGTCTAAATTTGTTGGAAACAAGGTACGATTACCCCTACTGGAATACATGAAAATGGAAAATATTGATCAAAATTTAACACCAATATGTAAAAATAGTATTCCCCTCAATATATCAAAGAAATTACAATACCAGGTCTTACGAAAACAATTTCCAGTTGTGCCTGGTGAGGCTTTAACGATACACAAAAGTCAAGGACAAACATATGAAGAAATTTGTATCGATTTTAATAAATCTCGAAGAATTACACGATCGATGTTGTACGTTGCATTAAGTAGGGTGACAAAAATTTCAGGTTTATACTTAATTGGAGAATTTAAACCTCCGAAATTACCCAAGAAGAATGACAGCACCCTTGCCGAATTAAAACTATTAAGGACAGAGAAACGGTTCAGTTTATCGTTTGATAATCTTAAAGACAGAAATGGATCGACAATAATTTATCAAAACGTGTGTGCACTTTCAGCTAAAATTAATCACATTATCAATGATGAATGGTATCAACGAGGTGATATTTTAATTTTTTCAGAAACCTTAACATCATTGGAACAACATGTTGAAATACCTAAATTTATGCAAGTTTTTAGGTCTGATATGTCGGAAGGATCCAGAGGTATCATTTGTTTTTCAAAGAAGAATATTTTGGTAACAGACATTCAACATGTTTTACACACTAATAGAAACACATGTTCACCATATCATGTTGAATTGTTTAGCTTTAAAATTGAAAGTTTTTATATTATAAGTGGATATAAATCACCCTCAACTCCACACCATATTTTCAAACAAGTTTTTACAGACATATATTGTAAAACATTGCACCCACTATCAGCAGCAGAGGCTATAGTAATTGGAGATTTCAATTTTAATATGAGCTCAAACGAATTCGATTTCATATCGAAATTTGTCGAAAATTATCAACTCCATTCACTATTACCTCCTACAGTTTTTACCACCAATATGAACACACAATTGGACATAATATTTTCAACAAACACTTTACTAAAGCACGGCGTATATGAGACATATTTTTCATATCATAAACCAGTACATGTAACACTAGAAAACAATACGGATGAATCTATAAGGCCGATTGAAAATCCAACGAGTATAATTATTGAAAGTGAATCATCATCTACTGGATCATTATTAGATAATGGAATTACATCAGTTTCAGCGAGTGTTAAGCATAAATCCAAAGAGCTGGTTCAAATTATAACTAAACTTACGAATACGAGTATAATAGAAATTGATTCATCATCTGGATCATCTGACAATGAAAATATACTGTCAGTTTCAAGGAATAACAACCCACAAACATTTGGATCTTGTCAAACTAATGTAAATAATATTACAGATTTAAATTCGGATGAATTAAATAATCGGTGCGATTCTATAAGATAGTGGTTACCCGGTAATCACTCAGCTGAGTGATTAGAACTACCAAAAGTGACTAACGTAACCACGAATTTAAAATTGCAAATTTGTATAGGCAGAGTGGTTATAATTTGTAACGACTCTAACCTTAAAACGTTGTTATTTTTTATCACCAACTTTTTGTGGTGGTTAAATGCATAATCACGGTTATTATAATTGACATTTATCAAGTGATTTCTTTTGTTGGGCAAAGAAAATGGAAAATTTGTGGATTTTCCACATACAATTCCATCAAGTGCTTGAAGAACAATTAAAAAAGTAACTTTGTTACTTACTTGCATTTAAATTTTAATTAAATATTGCTAAAAATACTCATTACTTTTAAGACGGCACGAAGAAATTTAAGGGATGCATCTTGTCATGTGATGTACTCGTAGGTATGTACCTACTTATGTAGAGAGAATAAAGGCCAGTTGCCTTCTAGACCTTGTACTTAGCAGTATCATTTCACATCACATGGCGCAGTCGGTTTTATGTTAAAGCAAACCACGCTAAAGGCAACAGAAAAAATTCAGCCATTTTGAAATTTTGTAGAATTTTCGAATAAAAGGCTGAAATTAACATTGTTAATTGGAAATTGATATTATAATAATATCAGAGATGGATTTTCGAGGTATTCCACCTATGTCAATGACGGGAAACTTGGCGGAAGAATGGAAAGTATGGAAACAGCGATTCACCACGTACTTGATAGCCACCGAAATATGCAAGAAGGACGAGAATACACAATGTGCCCTATTACTTACCTTAATAGGTGAAGAAGGTATTCGTATATTTAATACACTTACATTCACGGACGGAGAGAAAGATAAATTGAAACCACTAAATTGAAACCACTACTGGAAAAATTCGAGGTGCATTTTAATCCAAGAAAGAATCTCACTTTTGAGCGATATAAATTATTAACATCTAAACAAAAGGAGGGACAGTCAACAGAGCAGTATGTGGTGGAACTGAAAAACTTGTCGTTAACTTGTGAACTGGGAGTTTTACGAGAATCTTTGATAAAGGACATACTAGTGTGTGGAATTAAGTCAGAGAAAATACGTGAAAGGTTACTGCAGGAGGACGTGAATACCCTGGAAAAAGCGGTTCGATTTTGCATCAATGTGGAAAATACTAAGGAACACAATAGGCAAATCACAGATGGGATGGAGAAGCAGGAAATGAATGTGGACGATGTCAGAACGAGTCATTCCCATCAGCGACACAGAGAAAACCCCACAACCGCGAGAGGACCAAACAGATCCAGAGGTCAGCAAGGGAACACCATGAACAGATACCAGGATGATAGAAAGAAATGCCATAAATGCACACGAGTTCACGAATATGGAAAGTGTCCGGCATTTGGAAGAAGATGTGACAAGTGCGGTATACTTAACCACTTTTCTGTCTGCTGCACCAAAAAGGACACTAAGTATAGTAAAGGTTGTAACAAAAATTATAATAATTTTAAGTATGAGACAAACAGGGATAGAAGAGTGAATGTTATAAATAAAAATGATGACATTGCACAGAGTGGTAATGAAGATTTTCTCTTTATAGGTAACATAGAGACCTCAGGTGATGTCAATGCATTGTCGGAGG
This sequence comes from Pediacus dermestoides, assembly GCA_963942485.1. NCBI lineage: Eukaryota > Metazoa > Arthropoda > Insecta > Coleoptera > Cucujidae > Pediacus > Pediacus dermestoides. Next base: position 2,911,494 of record OZ012629.1, on the reverse strand, counting down.
AATCGTGGGTGACGGCCCTGGAGATCAATAATCAGCTCGTGGAGTTCAAGATGGACACTGGAGCCATGGCCAATATCATTCCTATAAAGGTATTAAGACAGATTAATTTCAATATGCGAGATGTTGGTAAAGCAACAGTAAAATTAACTTCCTATACACGGAATCAACTTCCAGTTATTGGCCAATGTCAATTAAACTGTAAATTTAAAAACATAAATAAAACTATTTCATTCTATGTAGCAAACATGGACAGTTGTCCAATTTTGGGTTTAAAAACATGCGTAGAGCTCAACCTTATCAGTAGAGTAGAGTCAATAGAAAATTGTTCAATGGGGAAAAGCGAAAATGTAAATAACTTATTACGAAAATACGAAAATTTGTTCAAGGGTATTGGGTGTTTAAAAAAGCCATATAAAATAGAATTAAAACCTAACGCTGTTCCGGTGGTCAACCCACCACGGAAAATTCCATTTGCTATAGTAGACAAATTAAAAGAAGCGCTGAATCAGTTAGAAAAACAAAATCTAATAGAAAAGGCCGAAGATAGTGCAGAGTGGGTTAATTTTATGGTAGTAGTGAGAAAACCAAACGGTCAGCTAAGAATTTGCTTGGACCCTAAAGATTTAAATAAGGCAGTCAAAAGAAACTATTTTCAAATACCAACCTTGGAAGAGTTAACTATAAAGTTAGCAGGGTATAGATTTTTTAGCACCCTAGATGCAACTCAAGGGTTTTTACAAATAAAGTTAGACTCAGATAGTGCTAAACTTTGTACATTCGGTACTCCGTTTGGACGTTATAGGTTTTTGAGGCTTCCCTATGGACTAGCAAGTAGTCCAGAGGTTTTTCAAGAGCGTATGAGTAATATTTTTGGACCGATAGAGGGATGCAGCGTTTATATAGACGACATTATTGTTTACGGTAAAACTGTTAAAGAACATAATGATAGGTTAGAAGAAGTTCTAAGAGTAGCATCAGAATGTAATATTAAATTTAACAGAGAAAAATGTAAATTTCTTTTGAGCGAAGTTCGATATATGGGTCATAGAATTAGTTATAGAGGTATTGAAGCCGATGAATCAAAAATAGAATCCATAAAAAATATGCCTAGACCACAAAATATTATGGACATACAGAGATTGTTAGGTATGATCACGTATGTAGGTAAATTTGTTGAAAACCTGTCAGAAAAAACGGCACCAATTAGAATTTTGTTAAAGAAAGACACTATATTTCAATGGAACGAACATCAGGAAAACTGTTTTAATAAGTTGAAAAAAATGTTAACAAAAAGTCCATGCTTAAAGTTTTTTGATATAAAGGAACACACAACAATATCAGTTGATGCGTCTCAGTTTGGTATGGGTGCTGTTCTGATGCAGGACGGAAAACCGTGTGCTCATGCATCTAGATCATTAACTGATGCGCAAATTAGATATTCACAAATAGAGAAAGAACTTCTTGCTATTTGGTTTGGAGTAGAGCGTTTTTCACAATATATTTACGGTAAAAAATTCACGATAGAGACAGATCATAAACCTTTAATACAAATAATTAAAAAACCATTACATTTGTGCCCTGTAAGGCTGCAGCGAATGCTGATTCAAATTAGAAAGTATGAGTTTGATTTAATTTATAAACCGGGCAAAAAACTAATAGTGGCTGATACCTTAAGTAGAGCCTTTGAAAAGAACAAAACATTTGATGAAGGTATAGATTTGGAAATTCAAGCTCAAGTTTGTTTAATAAATAAGAACATAAATGTTACGGATAAAAAGAGAAAAGAAATTAAAACACTTACAGAGTCAGATCCTGAATTAAAAATCTTAAAATCATATATTCATAAAGGATGGCCGGGTAAAATAAAGGATTGCTCAGAGAGCGTTAAGTGTTATTACAGATTTAGGGCTGAGATGACAGAGGTTGATGGTTTCGTGTATAGAGATCAAAGATTAATAGTACCTAAGACATTGAGAAAAGATATATTAGTAAAACTACATTACGGACATTTAGGAATAAGAAAAACTGTTGCTAAAGCTAACTTATCGTTTTATTGGTTTGGAATGAGAAAGCAAATAGAGGACATGATTATGGCATGTCCTGATCCTTATTTGTCACTATTACAACTTAGAAATACACCTTTAGATGGTGAAAATTCACCGTCTAATGTGCTAATGAATCGAAATTTAAGATCATTATTACCACAGGCAAATAGGTATTATCTTCCAAGGTTATATAATAAAAGTAAATTTGATAATTATATTAAAGCGGGTCAAAAACAACAAAAAAAGTATTATGACACAAAAGGGACCAAAGCATTGAGAGAATTGGGAAAGGGTACGCGAGTTAGAATACAAAAACGTCCGAAAACACCCTGGAAAAGAGCAGTAATTGTTGAAAAATTGAAATGTAGATCATATCGGGTAAAGTTGGATGACGGCTCAATTTTGACGCGGAATCGAAGATTTATTAAAGAATTTAAGGGGCATAGTGTTGGTTTGGACGCGAGAAATGATTCTTGTTATTGTCAGAATTATGAAAATAGTAATACCGACGAAAGTGAGGAAAACACTGTAAACATGCAGAGTGAATCTCCTGTAGGCAACGGAGATATGAACGGGAATAGTAGGTCTAGTAGTAGAATAAGTAATTGTAGTGACAGAGATAGTAGTAGTCGCGAAAATGACGAATTAGATAATGATAATATATATACAAATATAAGTAAGGATAGTTTAAGGACAAACCAAACATGTACCAAAGAGAAGGATTGCACATTTAGCAATGTTAAGACAAAATCGGGTAGAACTGTAATGAAACCAATAAGGTACAATGATTACTGTTTAAATTTAGAGTCAAGCTCAGATAGAACATCTCTAGACTGAGAATTGTTGTAAAACTTAATTAGACTAAGTTTAAGATCACAATACACATGTACTGATAAATCACATAAAATGTATAATTGTTTACATAATAAGTCTTACTTAAGAAATTGTTAAGTGTTGTGTGTACGTTAAAGAAAACAATGTATTGTTAGATTGTTGCTTGTAATTTACATTTAAATGTACAAAATGTGTTTATATAAATCTTAAATAATGTTCAAAGGAACCTCCTTTACAATAAGGGAGATGTCATGTGATGTACTCGTAGGTATGTACCTACTTATGTAGAGAGAATAAAGGCCAGTTGCCTTCTAGACCTTGTACTTAGCAGTATCATTTCACATCACATTTCACATCACACATCTGATCCATTTACAATGCCTGAAAAGGCATTTCGCAAATTGTATCGTTTACCCAATGCCCTTGTTCGCGATTTTTTAATTCCGCAATTAGAACCACATATGCAAGTAGGTGAAAGGTCAACATACGTTCCTGGCCATATAAAGGTGAGAAAACTAAAAGAAAATTTTTGTATTAGATCGTACATTTTACATCCATAGGTATTTTTTAATCCAAATTAAGCTTTTTGTGTCACACCAACAGTTTTTTAGAGTTTAGAGTGGACTAATTTTGATTAAAATATGCCAAACTATGTAGGTTTGGAGATTTTCTTATAGTTATGTTTTCACCAAGTAATTCTACTCTAATTGCCAAACAAAAAAAAAACTGCCGTCAATTGCCTTATAAGTAGTATTATAACGCCCGCTTAAAGAAGCTATTTCCACTTTTATATCTCGAGCTCTCTTGCTCCACAAAATACCGACGCCAGTCTTCAGCATTTTTTTTGGGCCCATTTATATTATTCACCAATGTGGCAGCTTCTTGCCACATATTGTTTATCTGGTTTGTTTTTATTGGATGGGGTTTCATAGTTAAGATCACCTTATTTAAAAGGTCGACCAACAAAATCAACCAAAGCATTAGCTTGTTCGCCTGTTACTTTCGACCCTCGTTTTTTAGTTGACATTTTGAAACTAATTTAAAAATTTTAAACTTCAAACAATCAAACAGCTAATTTCACACTTACATTTTTGAACTATTTTTAGTGACGAGTTATTAGGAATTGTTCTTAACCACTGTCGTTAAGTTTTGACTTATAAATTTGACAAATGTAGAAAAGTCATTAAGCAAGTGATTAAAATTAAATTTTGTAATGACGTTGTTAACGTAACCACCTCATAATCACTTTCTTACAGAATCGCACCGATTGTGTTATATCCAAGAAATTATCTGACGGATATACACATTGATACATTTGGCAAAATTTTAGAAAATGAAAGTGCTTTCAAACCACAAAGTTCACTCTATCTACAGATTCCACATTTAATTGAACAAATTCCTCAATTTTCAAAACATGTACAAATATTATTTAGTTCAGCTAGCAAGGATATCAATGCAGTTGGACATTGGATATGCACGTATTACGATGGATCTGTAATACATATTTATGACAGTTTGAATTTGAAAAAGTTACATATGGATCATGAGACGTATCTATCAAGACTCTACCCTTATAATCCAAATATAGTTTATCATAATGTTCAGCAGCAAACGAACAATTATGATTGTGGAATTTTTGCAATTGCATTTGCAACATCTATTAGATTTGGAAAAGATCCGGCAAATGAGAAATATAATAGAGATTCTATGAGAAGGCATGCTGCAAACATTTTTATCAATAGTAATATAATAAGTGCTTTGGATTTTCCGGAAAACCCCATTTGACACACCCTTGAATAAAATTTTCAGATGATACTAATTTCATATTGTTAAGCATAAAAGAGCTAGTGGCTGTACAAAATTTCATTTATTACATCTTAAACGGTTTCGGAGATATTTAATAAATACCATTCTTAGGGGCCTACAATTACGGGGCTGTAGCTCCCTTAGAAAGCACTTTAGAAAATAATTTTATAAAGGATTTCTTCATCATTTTACTTGCTCTATATGCTCCTAAATTTTGACCACCTATTTCAAAAACACCTTGTATATTAATATGTAATATATATTGAGACTATAGAATATAAATATTTTTTTTAGATTTGTGATCATAATTTGAAAATAGTAAATGTAAATGCACTATTTCCTGGCAGTACAAACGATGCGTTTATTTGGAACCAATCCAATGCGCACCAGACATTAAGAGGACTTCATGATTCTGGAAACACAAATTATTTTTTGTTAGGTAGGTATTTTACTAGAATAAAAAAAAATAACCAAAATATCTTTAATTATGTTTATTAATAGGTGATTCCGGGTATCCATTACCGACATGGCTAATGACACCTATGGAATATGAGCCTCAACCTAACACACCTGAGCACTTTTATAATTCTAGGCATAAAACCATACGAAGCACAATAGAAAGGTGCAATGGTGTATTAAAGATGCGGTTTCGTTGCCTTTTGAAACATAGGGTGTTGCATTATTCCCCAGAGAAGGTAAGCAAAATTATAAATGCTTGTGTTTTATTGCACAATCTCTGCATTGAACACAATATACAACCCCCACAAAATGAAGAGAATGAAGAGCAACAAGACTTGGGGGTGTATGTACCTGAAGCAAATTATATTGCTGAAAGGGCCAATCCTGCATTGGCTGCAGGCAGGAGACAGAGAAGCAGGATAATAAGTCGGTTGCAGCAATAAAATGAAGTAAATAAAATAGTATATTATAAACCAGGCGGAGAAAGCTCATATTATAGCCGAGCATACAATTCACTGCAGAGGCGCTAGCCGAGGCAGTAGAATGTATGCGAGGCAATTAGTAGGCTTTCGCCGCCGTGTATTATATACTATTTTTTTTTCAAGCTTTTAATTAGAACATTTCTTTGAGATTTTGTAACATCATTTTTAGGTTAGGTTCAAATGACAGTTTACACATTTCATATTTTTTTAGGTTAGTTGCGCAGGTATCTGTCTGAATGAATTTACGATTCATAGAGGGAGACACTCTTCCCATGTTATTTCAATGCATTTATTTCAACCAAGAAGGTATAAAAATATAGGAGAGAAAGCTCCCGGATGGGTGTAGGCACAAATCCGTTGCCAGTTGCTATGACAATGACAAACCAAAACAAACACTTGATCAATAACCCGCCTTATTGACTGCTGGCGCATGCGTAGAAACTATCAAGTACGCTTGAGTCCATTTGAACGTGCAACACTTTTTGACCCACGAATTCAACCCCCACCCCGGGGATCTTTCTGTCCTCTATTTTATACGTCATTGATTTCAACCTAAGAATATATACAAAATGAACAAGAAGCGACACTCTCGTCGGCACCTTTGATATTTTGATAACCAGATTCGGTGACCTTGCGCCATTTTGTGGGGGTGCAGAAAGAGAGGGAAATTCAAATTTAAATCCTTACCTTTCTATATTGTCTTTAGGAAATCGAAAGAAACTTAGTGTACCATCGTTGCGCGTGGAGCAAGCTTTAACCGCACACGAATAACCACGTTTACGTACTTTTTCCATGATTGAGATTATTGCCAATTAAATACTTATTACTAGTTATATTAAAATTAGGTTAGTGTCTCTGACACTGACAACCTAACTGACAAGAGTCAAGAGATAGTTTCTGGTCATGATACTATTAACCAGGTATGTTCTTGCGCATCTTGGGTAGAACTGGGGCAAAAACCTAGAAACTTCAAGCAGCGGCATCCAGGGCGACCATCTAGGATACCCCTAGGTTAGGTGCCTCGTTGCAAATTGCAAATACCTAATTAAGGTAAATATAAAAATAAGCTAAAGATAATTTACACAGTAATGTTTCGTTATTCGTGTTATATTTTCATGTAAAAATCAATGATTTCTTGCGTTTTATAAAAAACACAGTTTGAATTTAAGGCGGGAGCGAAAGAAGACGACAGCCTGGGATGATGCGCAGACTGAATCCAAACGCGTCCGCGGGAAGCACATACCTGGTTAAATAGTATCATGGTTCTGGTAAAAACCTGCGCACTGGAAAACGGTTTACCCCCACTACGCGACTGTCGGTTCTTGTTCATTTTGTCTATATTCTTTGTTTCAACTCCGCCGTACAAAAATAATGACAAAACTGCCGCCGGACAAAAATGAACTCCTTCAATATAAGCTTGTGAGTAGTATATTATCGAAATTATTATACGCTTGAAAAAAAAATATATTTTTATATTATTATTTGTTACTAATTCATACCTAGTTACAAAAAATAAATGATTTTTAATAAATATTTATATAAATAAAACTGTAATTCTTACTTTTAAATTAAATCTGATTTTCTATTTGACTTGTTATTACTAACTGGATACACTTGTAATAATATCTACGTTTTGAAAAACTACAAAAGCACATTTCGTCCACTTAACCTGCGTAAATTATGAGAAAAATAACGTAGAGAAGTTAATTATGGATACTTACATTCGTAAGAACATAAATTAACAAAATTTGAATGGGTTTAATATACCTACAGTTACAGTTCATTTCACCAGAGATGGAACCCATGCACGTCAGAATTTGATATTGAAAATACATTAATTTGATTGTGAGTCAATCAAATTAATTTATTTTGAATATCAAATGATGACGTGGTCTATGGTGAAATAAAGTGTACTCAGGTACTATATGGAAATATTGCAAAAACAAATTGGAGAAAATAACAATAACAGTAACCCAGAAACAAAAGAGTATATAAACCAAAAATTATGAAATTCGGCCTACACATTATTTTAGGAAATGCTATCAGCAATACTTTCAAGAGCAACAGCTATGCGCTCTTTAATGGCGACACTTTCTTCTTTAGCCACCGCCAATCTTTCAAGTATAGCTAACTTATTTTTGTAATATTCTAGTTTGGCTTTAAGCTTTGCATCCATAGAGCATTTATAATCGGCAACAGCTTGCAAAGTATGACTTTTAATAGGAATTTTCTTATGAGGCACTTTGCTGGCTGAGGTGGATGACACTTCTTTGATTGTAGATGTGGGTGGCACTTCTTTCGTAGCTGAGGGGGATGATTGAACATTACTAGAGGAAAATTCGGAAGTTACTTGTTCAAAATTAATATCATTTTCATCACTTCCATCTCCTACAGTTTCATTGATATCAGTTAAATCAAAATGAACTAAAGATTCACTAGCTTGTTTATGACCTACACAAATTGGTTTTATGCAATCTAAAATTTCTTCCTCAACTTCTGTAAATTTTTCTCGAAATGGAGGTCCACCACCTGTGTCTCTAGCATGAATCCTTATATTGCTCGCTTTGTTTTTCGCTCGCGATTTTAAATCTTGCCATGTCTGCAATAATATACAATAATTGTTAATGGTTTGTAGGTACATACATAGTTTACCACACATAGAGTTTTTAGTTGTAAGTTCGAGAAAGATGAAAATTAAATAAATAATATAATAACATAAACTATAAAAACTCTTCAGATTATAAAATCGTATTGACCGACCACATACTATATGTCAAATAAAAAAATACATAATGCCATTTTACCTTTCGCCAATTCTTCCAATTCTTTTTTGCTCCTGGGATGCTATTTAGAATATCTGCTATTTCCTCCTATTTAGTCTTAGCATCCCGATATGTGAATTTGTTGAAAAATTTTCCGCTTTGTAATTGTTCATTTTTCTTCAATATTTCCAACAACATTTTTTTCTGTTCTTCTGTAATTTTAATTGTATCCATCTTATTTATTACTTTTTATTTCTTTATCAGTAGAACATTTCCTTTTTGAACTGTAAATGTCAAATAATGACAGCACACGTAAATACTGCATTAAATGCAGTGTTGTCATGTTACCACTCGTTTAGTTTGAGCGTATACGTTTTCATATGCGAAGGGATGTTAAGAATACCATTGTGACCATAGTGTAAATACATAAGGTGTGTTACGACGGGAGCTCGTTTTTGCGACTTGCTGCGCATTGGCCCAACCACCGCCATATTGCCTAGGTGTCAAAACAATTCAAACTTCAATCTTTCTACTGAATTAGGACTGAATTTTGAATTAAGTACCTATAAACTGACTGAAATGCCAGTGGATCCGTTTTAAATTGTAAAAATTGGTCGTCAAAGACCAAAAATTACAATATTAGTTACTTTAGATTTCCCAAACATGAAGAATTCGCCCATAAATGGATCGCTTTTTGTAACCGCGAATCTTAAAAATGGTAAGTTAAGTGTATTGAGAATAAAACACTTTTTCGCAATATTTGTCCTGCTGATGTTTTCAAAATTTATTGAAACAAAATTTTTCCATACAGTACGTGTGTGTTCAGCACATTTTAGGGATGAAGACTTTTCTTTAAAACGAAAAGTTGTTGACAATGTTTATTGTCAATTCCAATATATGAAATTGAAAGTATTTTTTCGTTTCAATTTCATTAAAATTACACCTATTTAGATACAAAATGATTTGAAAAAACTTTTAGAAACGTTTGTATCAGATTTCGAAAGTACCGCTCGCTAGTTCGTACGCTCATTGGTTCGAAATTAAAGATGGACACGATTGGGTCAATCGTATGATTGGCTGAGAAAAGAAAGCTGCGTCGTAGCATACCTATGTATTTACATCATGATTGTGACAAAGTATTCGCAAATAAGCCACTCGTTTTCATTTCGTATACGAGCAATGCGAACGATGTCGAGAATAGGGCCCCTGGAAACGTGCAAATAGCGTATGACTGGGGCCCTATTCTCGACACCATTCGCATTTAAGCGTATACGATGAAAAACGAATGTTTCAATTACGTATACTTTTAAAAATTGGCATTTTTAACAAATGTTCGATTTGGAAAACGTATACGTCTATTATATGCGTGTAGTAAATGTGGCAACTATGTAAAAATGTCGTGTTACTGATAGTGTCAAAAGTCAAAACGGTATAAATTTATAAATTTTCTAATGTTAAACACATTATTATTGCATTTTCAGTTCTCACAAAATGAATAACAATAAAAATATTCATATTACCAATGAACAAAAGCAGGTTTTAGTGGAATATATGAAATCAAATGAAGACTTGCAAAGTGGAAAGTTTACATCAAATTTTACTTTTAAAGATGGACAGAAGAAATAGGCAGATATAACAGAGATATTGAATAGTATGCCAGGAGCTACTAGAGACTGGAAACACTGGAGAAAGGTGAAAACAAAACTAACAAAAGACACCATAATTATAATGTAAACAGCAAGTTACGTATAATTTTGGTCCCCTATTTTAGACTTGGCAAGATATGAAATCGAGAACAAAAAATAAAATAAGCCAGAATAGAAAATATGTTCAAGGGACTGGTGGAGGACCGCCATTTGAGGAATCTCTCACAAACGTGGAAGAGGACATCATTGATATAATTAAACCTGTCAGCGTTGTAGGGCACAGCGAGGCTACAGAATCTTTGGTTTCATTTCAAATTGATGACATAGAGTTTAGTCCGGAAAATACATTGCCATGTACTGCTATGGATGCAACTGAAGTGACTAACAAACCAAATAAATCTCCTGAAAACGAGGCCACTATTAAAATACGTAAGGCAAAACCGTTGGCTATGGCACGTACTGTAGAGGCAGTAGAGAATTTTAAAGATTCTATGGAGAAAAAATTAGATATTAAAAGGAAATATTGTGACGAAAAGTTAGATATATTGCGACAAATTTCTACCTCAAAAAAAAGAAGTGCAGTTGCCAGGGAAAGAATAGCTGATGCCCTCGAATCCATTGCACAGAGTATTTTATAAATATTATAATATGTAGTAATATTGTTGATAGAAACCAAGTTCTTTAAAGGTGAATCAAAATTGCATGCTGTAACCGCAAACGTTGTTAAGATTCTGACATTCTATTCAATATAAAATAGGTATCTGTCCATTTTTCTGTTCATCATTACCTATCTAATAGGTATTTTTATGTTACTTACCTACTTGTAGTACTTAATATTTTTTTTAAATATTTATGTTTGATATAGTTTTATAAAGAATATGTTATGTTTTATTTAAATAAACATCGTTTATTCTCATAAGATGGTTTATTTTTATTGTGTATTTATTTTTAATTGAAATAACCAAATTTCTATTAATAAATAAACATAGGTGGTAGCTACTAAAATACTTAGATTAATTTTCACAAATTTCTTATAATTAATTGACGTAGTCTTCTTCCAGCCATTAGCTCCGGATTTATTCGTTGTACCACATATTCTCTAAAATCTGGATTTGGGTCGAATTGTCCAAAATCGAAATCCTCATTTTCCTCTCTCTCGGGCTCTGGTATAGATAGATAGATAGATAGATAGATCTTTATTAACGGACAATGGATAATCCATGCTAGTAAAATACTACAATCAACAAAGGTAAAATAAATAAATACAATACAATAAAACAAAATCCTAAGGAGTCAACAGTTTCAGCTCCTTCTTAAAGCTAGACAGTGTACAATTAAACAAATTCAATTCATAAGTATTCGCAAGACAACATATTCTATCAATAGATGATCTTTGGCCATAGTTAGTGCGGTGTGATGCGGTATAGAATAGGTCAGAATGTCTGTTTCGGCGTTGGGGTACATGAAAATTCAACAAACATAGAATTTCTGGACATACAATACGATAGTTCACAACTCTAAATAACAACAACAGATCATTCTCAACTCTACGATCACATAACATATTAAGATTTACAATATTACACAAATCTGCATAGTCGACTAAATCGAGATTAATATTTAATTTGTACGCACAGAGCCTCACGAACTTTTTTTGCACTCTTTCGATTTTATACTTATAAACTTCACACTGCGGAGACCATATTACAGAACAATACTCCAGTACTGAACGTATGAATGACACATACACAGACTTTATACAGGTAATATTATTAAAATCACAAAGAGTACGTTTAATAAAACCCAACATTCTAAAAGCTTTCGCTACAATCACATTAATATGTTCGTTAAAATTTAATTGATAGTCTACCAAGACACCAAGATCTTTTATCATAGACACTTCTTCTAATATATTATCACAGATTGTGTATTGATTTAAAATAGGATTTTTGATTCGATAAAAGTGAATCACCTTGCATTTGTCTACGTTTAGCTCCATATGATTTACATCACACCAACGTTTCAACACATCTATATCACATTGAATATCATAGCAGTCTTTAATATTATTTACTTGTTTGTATAGTTTGAGATCATCGGCAAACAAAAGACATTTACAATGCTTTAAACCATCACAGATATCGTTAATAAAGCAGTTAAATAAAAGTGGGGACAGGTGACCACCTTGTGGTACACCAGAAGTGACTGGAATATTTTTGGAAGTTTTGTTGTTTATTGATACTTTTTGTATCCTGTCCGACAAGTAACTGTTTATCCACATGTTCAAGTTTCCATGAACACCCATTGCATTGAGCTTAGCCAACAAAAGTTGATGGGGGACCTTATCAAAAGCCCTGGAGAAGTCGGTATAGATAGCATCCATTTGAGACCGCCTCTCCAACGCTTCCAAAATATGATGTTGGTATATTAACAAATTTGTACTTGTGGACTTACCCTTACAAAAACCATGCTGTTGATCAATCAGTACATTCGCAAATAAAGGCGTGATCTGCCTTGTTACAATTTTTTCAAATAATTTAGCAATGTGTGAAATCTTACAGATAGGTCTATAATTTTTAATATCATTTTTAGCGCCGTTTTTGTATAAAGGAACTAAATGACTCAACTTCCATTTATCGGGAAACTTACAAGTATCGAGAGACATATTATATAGACATGTCAAGGGCCCAGTTAAAGCAAATCGGCACTCTTTAAGAAACAATGGACTTACACCGTCAGGTCCTATACCCCTATTAGTATTTAATCCAGACAACTCACCAATTACATCAGACTCGTGAATTGAACAAGAACTAACATCAACAGTATTAACATAGTTAAAATTGGGTACATTCATATCACAAATATTAGCATAGACAGATTGAAAATGATCTGCAAATAGATCAGCTATGGTATCAGGTTGGTCAGCGGATATGGTATCCAAAAACATTGAACTTGGTAAATTGTTGTCATTTTGCTTGGAATGAACATACGACCAAAACTGCTGAGGATCATCGATTATACTTGATTGAACCCGACTTATATAATTAGAATAGCATTCATCAGTCAATCTCTTACACTGTGCCCTTAAAAGTTTAAATTGATCATAGTGCTGCGCCAGACCAGTTTGTTTAAATAATTTGTGTTTTATTTTCTTTTCACGAATAATGATTTTTAAATCGTTTGTAAACCATTTTGGATATTTAAAATCATAACACTTCTTAACAGGCACATACAAATAAAATAAATGAAACAAAGTTTCATAAAACGAATTAACACAAATATTAATATCACAGGAAGAAAATACGAGATCCCAATTAATTACAGATAAGTGATCATTTAATGATCTAAGCTATTAAGTTTGGGAATTTTATAACTAATATCCAGAGCTGGATGATAGTTATCACAGGTGAGTAGTACATTTTGTGAGTTAGACACAACAATATCAGTCTTAAAAACCAAATCCAAAAGCACATGTTGGACATTATGAACATTATTCATCTGAAACAAACCAAGATACGCAACACAATTCAACAAGCACATGGCACTCCCATTAACAAATCCACCCGCACAAGAGCTGCGATCTTCATCAATCCACACAGTACCAGGTAAATTGTAGTCCCCCAAAAGGATGATGGTGGCATCAGGATCATTACTGTCAGAAATGTATTCAATTGTGGAACAGTGATCCTCATAAACCCCTGCTGGAGAACTTGGTGGAATATACACTGCTCCCAGAATGATCTGTGTTCCTCCATGTTCTATTCTAACAAATATCTGCTCAACGTTGTCAATTTGTGTATAAAGCTGTGAAGAAGATATAGTTCTTTTTACACCAATTAAAACACCTCCACCCCTCCTGAAACTACTTGTGAGACAATTTCGATCACATCGATAGACACTGTAATCGTCCAAGTTAAGTTCAGGTGTCAAAATATCCTCATTTAGCCAAGTCTCACTAAAAACAATACAATCATACATATAGCTGTTTGTGGCTAATTCCCTTGCCAATAAAGGTATTTTAGTCCGCAAACCCCTCACATTTTGGTAATATATGTTAATTTCCTTGTTACCATTGCACAGGCTGACGTTCTCTTCCACACAGATATCTAGGGATTTAAAAGTCAGTACATAAATTATGTAAAACAACACATGCATTGATAATTCTGCTTGCTACTTCTGGTTTATAATGAAGTACACGGTGTTTTAGAGGGCATCTGAATCGCATTTTTAAAACACCATTGCATTGTTCTATCAAACTTCTGATTCTTCTGTGGCGTCTATTATATCTGAATTCTGGTGTGTTTGGTTCCGGTTCATTTTCTAGTGGAGTCATTAGCCATGTTCGCAACGGATAGCCTGAATCACCTAAAAATAAATTATATTTATATCAATTGCATATTTGTGCAAAAACACATTAAAAAGAGTAGGTACATAATTATGATATTTATTTACCTAATAAATAATAATTTTTATTTCCATGTTCGTGCAAAGTTCTCAATACAGTCTGTACATTTGATGTATTCCAAATAAATGCGTCGTTCGTACTACCAGGGAACAATGAATTTACATTTAAAATTTTCAATTGATGGTCACATATTTATAATATAAAATAAATCGTTGTAAAATATTAATCGGTAAATACTTATTAAGGGTAGGTATATTACCAATTGTACATTAATTGAGTGATAATTTTTTCTGTTAACATAAACATGTTCTGGATACCTATGGTTCAAATTTCTTGTAGGAGGAAAAATTGCAACATGTGTGCAATCAATGCAACCCATTATGCCGGGAAAATAATATTTTCTGTAGAACCTAAATAAAAAGAATTCACTAAATTGTTCAATACTATATCATATTTTATCTTTTATTCTTTTATGTACAATAAATAAAATATTTGTTATTTATTATATTTTAATAAAAGAAAAACTCACTTTCTACGAAGTGGGTAGGTGCGTACTTTTGTTGTTTCATCTAAATCTGTAGGTCTTCTTGGTGGCTCAATGAATGGGGCCAATATATTTATTAGAAATCTGGTAAGTTCTTTCGAAAGCCGAAACAATCTTAC